>VXAC01001781.1:1038143-1140177 GCA_013399225.1 Rhipidura dahli
ATTATTATTATTATTATTATTATTATTATTATTATTATTATCACTTGCCTGGGATGGGAAATGTGGTTGTCACAGGGTCTGAGCTCCCAGAGTCATTTCCAAACCCTCAGGATTATTTAGACCGTGGTTATCAGGCCTACATTACAAAAATGAACCTCTTGGGGTTGGGAGGTGTTTTTTCATCCCTATCTGCAGGAGGAAAGCTTGGGATTGCCATGGAAATTGCTTGTGGAGTGTGGATGAGAAGCCAGCTCTGGGACAATCTGAGGGAAATGGGGATGGATTGGTCCAGTAGGTCCGTGTGTGGAAGGGCTGCGTGGATGGAAATATCTGGGATAGCTCGGGGCTGGTTTCTGACTGAAGCTGTCACAGCTGGGCCATGTGTAAAGCACTCCTTTCATTGCTCTTGTGATACTTAGATCCCAAAGTTTTCCCAGTTTTAGCTCCAAACACATCCAGAATCACAAGCCAACCACACATTTCCCAGGAGACTGAATTCTAGTCCTGAACCAGCCAATAATAACAATGTGAATGGATTCTTTTTACTTACCTTACATTTGTTTTTCACCCTCCAGAACACCCCTTTTCTCTATTACTCCATTCACACTTAGGATAAAACTCTTAAAAAAAAATTAAAAATTAACAGCAGTGCTTAGTTGTTATGGAATTGCACGGTCTCAGGAGCTGGAGCAACAACCCCAACGTGCAGCATGTGAGGATTTATGTTCAGCACTTGTTCTGGTTGCTGGCACAGCCATCACAATCAGTGTCCAAAGGCAGATAAGGCTCTCTGAGGCTTCTCTTGCTGGCGGGGGAACAAGAGGGCAAATTTTGAGTGTGGAGGCAGAGTTCAGGCACAGAGGGGACCTGCAGGCCCCGCTTCCCTGGGTCTCTCTGCTTCCCTTGTGTGCCAACCCTTGTCCTGTGGGTCAGACACTGGTGGAAGTCCCGCCTGGTTTGCAGCAAGAGGAAAATATATCAACTTTATTTTGATATATTTGGTTTTTAGACCCTTTTAGAGTTTTAGCAATAGCATTTTTTTCCCTCCTGCACAGCATAACCAGTATTTTGTCCCGTATTCAGTATTAATATCTGCTTTATTGTTCTATTCTAATTACAATGTCATTATTAAAGGGGCCCTATGTCTTCCTGTGACAGATATTGCATCTCATTGTTAGTGGATCTTGGTTATTCCATGCTTATTGTTATTAATAATTTGTAGCAATTGGATTGGTATTAGAATATTACTTTGCTAAATCACTTTTGCTGCTAATTAAGGCACTGTGTGTGACATTGTTTAGCTCCAAGCATCATCGTCCTGCTTTTCAGCCTGCTCTAATTACCTGTAACTCATTCATTCCTACTTAGAAATCAGGTCTTTTAATCAAACTCCTTCAAGCTCTGCTGTGGTGGGAGCTGCTCTTGGTGGGAATGAAAAGTTCTTATGGACAAAGATATTTGTGATGACAAACGCACATTTCACTGCAGCCCTGGAGCTCCTTAGAAATAGAAAAATTGTCCCCAGTGCTTCCAAACACAATGGAAGGAGGAGGGATCTGAGGGAAAAGTGAAAGATGACTGGAAAAATCCAACTCTTTGAGGTATCAGCAAGGAAATCACTGTAGCTTTAAATTGTCTTCTCTGCACAAAACATCTGTGAGATCAGATCTGTCACACTGTTTGCTGGGGGAATATTTCCTCTGAAGAAGCAACATCACTTTGTTATTTGCCTGGGAAATTTATTCACTTTGGCTGCCAAACAAACAGAAGACACACAAAGGTCATGCTTGAGTCAGAAGTGAAAACTCACATTAATGGCCAGGGGGCTTCCTGGTGTGTGTCTGGCATTAGCAGGACTCTCTCTCTTAGTGACAGAACCTCTGACATAGCCTGAATATTGCAACAGTCTGAGGAAAATTAAAAAAAAAAAAAAAAAAAAGGGTTCATTTCTGCACAGTTCTTTCTGCAGCCATTTTAGAGGAATTTTAAAAAGGTGCAGATATTTGTGCTGAAGATGTGCTGGAGCTGATGTGCAAACACACCTGCAGCAGCTTCACCTTTCTTTTATCACGGAATCACAGAGTGATGGAATGGGTTGGGTTGGGAGGGACCTTAAAGCCCACCCAGTGCCACCCCTGCCATGGGCAGGGACACCTCCCACTGTCCCAGGCTGCTCCCAGCCCCAATGTCCAGCCTGGCCTTGGGCACTGCCAGGGATCCAGGGGCAGCCACAGCTGCTCTGGGCACCCTGTGCCAGGGCCTCAGCACCCCCAGCACCAACAGCATCCCAGTATCCCCAGGAGGAAGGCTCTGAGGCAGGCAGGGATTCAGGCATCACTCCAAAGCCAGTGGGAGGATATTTCCATGAGTGGTTATTGATCCCCAGTCTGGGTGGATTGTTTGCCACAGGATTTCCTTAAAAGCAGATGCCAAGCTCGTTCTCATTTGGGGGAATAGTCTGGGAAAGCAACAGCCTGCTATAAAATCAGAGCACATTGTCCCTTGGGATTGGCTTCTCCTCTGTGGAATTGCTGAGTGCTCTTGGCCAGGTTGGGGTTTGTCTTGTTTCACTGCCCAGCAGGTACCCAGGCTCCTCCCAAACCTTGAGATAGTCTCCATCTCAGTGCCCTGAGCTCACCCGGGAAAATTTAGAATACTTCAGAGTAAAATCCATCCAAACTTTTGGCCCACATGCTCAGAAGGTCTTTCCCCCCAGCCCCAAAGTGATTTATGGAATGCAATTTCTTCAGCCTCTAACATTGTCTCACTTCATACACTTTATGCCAAATTGGTTTTGATGATTTATTACTTTTCCTGCAGCTGATAAAAAAATGGGTATCAATACAATGTCAACAGAACTGCAGGGGTTAATCTCTAGTAACTTATTGAGCATTAGTCAGATTCATATTTCAGTTGTATTAGTCTGAAGCTGCTAAAATCACTGATCGTTTAATGCAACTTAAATCAGAATATAATGTGATACCTCCAGCTGCTGTTTCTATTTAGATTTATTCTGATTTACACTTAATATGGTATAAATAAAAGACTTTTCTCTGTGTCTTCCTTGTACATTTGTGAGTTTGCAAAACACAAATAATTTGCTCTAGGCCAGAGAAAATGTAACCATTTCTGCAAGAGATACTGAATTCATATTTGCCTGACAAGTGACCTTATCAGCTATAACTTGTCATCTCCTAATTAGTCTACATTTATTTTATTCACTCAATTAACCCCCAGCCTCTCTAGGAGATAAGTTGGAGATACATGAAATTATGTGCGGTGCTGCAATTAAAATGGTGCTGCACTTGTACTCCACAAATTTGCCTTAAAGAAAGGTAAACCTCATTAATATCCCACCAGTCTGGCTGCAAATTAAAATGGGTTTATTGCCAGTGATGCCACTGACTTTCAACACTCACTGGCAGGGAACAACAATGTCTTTTCTTCAGAGAATCTAAGAATAATCACATACGACTAAAAGTGAGATGTAGAGAGCAGAAATATCTACATGTTATTAAGCCTCTCCTTCCCAGGGAAATGCCCAAGTTCTTCATTTTTAAAAAATATTACTGTGATTTACAGATTAACAGTGACCTGAAAGGTGAGCACTGGAGTTTGTATGGAAAAGAGTGAAACAGTGAACAGAATCCAGCCTGATTCATGTTTTGTGCCTTGAAATACCTTGGGTTAAGAGCTCTGGATAAAATCTGAACCATGTGATCAATGGAAATTCATGTAAGTTTTAAGGAAAGCAAACCTCAATCAAGATTTCTGTCCTGGTCTGATATGTGTAAAATGTCTGTGCATATACAAAACTCATTTATAGGAGAAACTGAGACAAGAGAATTGCTGTCAGCCCAAAGGTGACTGCAAGCCAAAATAATAAAACAAACATTTACTGTGTTGCACTGCCATTTTACTCAAATGCTTGTATAGTTTTCAAGATATTAGAGACGTGAAGACACAAACATGCAGAAAATGATGTGGAGAAAGGGCCGTGTTGTAAATTCAGCTGGATGCAATTATTGAGAGGGAACATGGAACACCCTCCTCTCTTTTCTTTAAAACCCCGCAGTCTAAACCTGCTGAAATTAGAGCTGAATCCATCATTGATTATGTCATTGCCCAGAAATATGGCCTTGAGCAGATTTGTCATAACTCTGCTGGCGATGCTGCACCGTGGGCACGGCAGCCATCAGTCAGGAGGATACAATTTCCCCACGACTACAAGTCAAGCAAATGTGTTCTCAGCCTTGTGGGACAAGTCCTGCTGGAGATGGATGGCACCGGGCTCTGATGGATGGGCAGGAGCCAGGCAGCTCCTCACACACCTCTGCCGTGTGATCAGGGTTTAATCCTTAGGGAAGGACAGGCACTTCAGCTCTGAAATCCCACGGAAATCTGGGGAAAAGGGAAGTGTCCAAGGCCAGGTTGGATGGGGTTTGGAGCACCTGGGATATGGGAAGGTGTTCCTGCCCATGGCAGGGGTAGGAATGGATGGAAATGAGGTCTCTTCCAGCCCAAACCATTCCATGGTTCAATGATTCTATGTTCCAGCCTGAATCCAGCACTTGGCCTTTTGTCTTTACAGCCTGAAACTCTCCGCCACCTCTACATCTCTTGATTTCTTTTGATTTATAATCTCATCCTTACATTATTTTCACTTTTTGGATTTTATCTCTTCATTTCATTTTATTTTCTCTTTGCATTTATAACATTTCACTGCTCACATTACCCCCCCCAACTTTAAACCCTCCATCCCAGCTCCGTGGTGAGAAGCAGCCCCAACATCGAGCATCCTCCTTCCATTGGCACCAAAACACTTTCCTTTTTTTTTTATTTTTTTTTTTTTATTTATTTTTCCCAATCTGCTGCAGTTTGAATTTCACCACTGGCAGAGATGAGATGACTAATCCAATTTCCCTCTATGCAGAGAGCCCTCTTGCATTTCTCTCTGCACTTCTACTTCTTTCCTGAATAGCCGTCATTTAATGCCCCGTTATCTTGGATGGCACTCATTTAGTGGTTTATTAAGCAGTAATTCAGCAGCCTGTTATCAGTTCCTACTAGAGCTGGGGAAAATATGCCAGCCAAGTATGCAAGATTTCCGCAGAATTACAGTGGTTTTGTGATTTTTGGATTAGAGAAAAATTACCCCAAAGTAATAGATATGAAATGTTTTCCCTGCATTTCATTATTGGCCCTGTGCTAAAGCTCCCATCAGGCCATTTCAACTGCAGATTGTCTGATTTTTATTTCTGTTTCCAGCCCAAGCAGTGAAATTTTACAAAATCACAGAGAACTCAATGGACTGAGAAGTCCTAAACCTGGACTCACTTTTAACCTCCTGCACTCATGTCCTTTCTGAACATTTCCATGTGGGTAAAAAGATACAAATTAATTTCTTGGAGCTTCTTAAAAACCAGGGAGCTGAAGTGAAATAATGGGCAAGGGTAGAAACCAAAGTGAGCCCTAAATACAGCAGCATGGAGGGATCAATGTAAATCCCAGCAGGAAAAAAATGGGTTTGTGAAATAATTTTGATGATAGAATAGTTAAAGGCTTGATTGGAAATTACAGCTTGCAAAAGTGGCTGAAAATTGGAGTATTTTTAATGAATAAATCATTCCTGTTTCCTAAAATTGCTGCATTTTAACCAATAATGAAAGCAGAGATAAAAAGGAGGAGGTGAGAGGGTGATGGAGCAGCTAAACTGGCACTGGCCACAGAACAGCTGCCAGAGCTGTGGAATTTTTCATATCTGCTCATGGAAAGCATTCCTGGTTCTGGTTTCCCTCTGGAAACTTGCACAGGAGTCACAGGAGGACAAATGGTACAAACTCTTCCCCTGGGCTGTCATTCCACGCTCTGCAGGCTCCTCTGCGGAGCGAGAGCCTCGGGAAGGGTTCACAGGGACACCTCAGACTCCTGGGTTTTGGGCTGCTGCTCTTCCTGTGCAGCTTTAAGATGGTGTCAAGCACAGACATCAGGAGGGGACAGGCATTGTCTTAACGGGATAACTTCCAATTTCCCCTGGATTTTCAGCCTGCTGACATGGACAGCAACATTTCCACCCCACGTGTCCCTGGCTCGCAGCCCTTCCTGCTGATCCCTTCCCTTTCCATCTCTGCTCCAAGGCAGAATTTCAGTGCAGCCCTATCAGTCTGCATTTCCCCCCCTCCTTTCAGCTGGATTTTGTTTTGTTGTTTATGCTGTCATTTCTATTTTGGTTTTTTTTGGTTTTTTTTCAGAGAACACATCAGATAAAGGTCATTTTTCCTTGACTAGAAAAGCACAGTAATTTTGACAGTGAGACATTCCCAGCTTGCTCTACATCAGAAATGTTGATATTAGCTCCTTTAAAATAGAGACTAGAGACAAAAATTGCCTGAGCAACTCAATGGCTGGCAGTTATCTCCCAAAAAATGAGCATTTGCAAAGTTATGCTTGTGGCTTCTGCTAAATTCCAGGCTGCCATTACTGGAAGGATTTTAACTTAATTTGCGTTTGCTCAGGAAAAAAAAAAAAAAGACCATCATGAAGGTATTAAACAGCCACAAAAGATGATGGCTTCAAATGGTGTCTTTTGGCTGATCCATAATCATTTGCTTTGGCAATTTTATTGGGGACCATTAAGGCTGATCACTAACTCTGTGTTCCTAATTATTTCTGAAATATTGTGCTGTTTTCTGTGCTGAAGCGCGGAACGAGCAGAGCAGTGGGCTGCTTGGGATTGCAATGTTCTAACTGGGTTTTAATCAATGAGTGATAATGAGAGCTTGTGTTTTGACTTTCCCTTCTTAATTGCCAGTAATAAAGCAGATCCTCATTGATGATATTTAGCAGAGTTCAGTTTCATTCATCTCTGTTTATTCTATTTATTTTGAAAGTGCCTGGGAGTTTTCAGTGTGCTAGACACAATAACAGAATATACAATGCTAATTATATTTTCCTTGCCTGATATTTTCCACAGCAGAGGATGATGCTGCCTTTTCCTGGGGAGTGATTGTAATTCCCTGTTTTCAGCAGGTTTCTGGAATGTCCCGTGAAATCCCAACCACATTTTGCTGTTAAATCTCTATTTCTCTTCTGCTGTTCATGATAGTTGAGATATTTTCCTTTTTTTTTTTTTTTTTTTTTTGGCCGGAATGCCAAAATGCGAATTAAATATCTTCAAGATGAGGCACATCTGCAGGTGCTGCTGAACAGGAAATCTCATATCACCCAAACGGCCACAACAAAGCCACACCAGGTCTCATTTAGCTCAGGGAGATCTTCACTGGCCAATTGTCAATTTTGCAACCTGATTTTTGGGTAAGGTAGACCATTTTTTTCTAAAAGTTTAAGTTCCAAATTTAGTTTTGGTCCTTCAGATGGATGCCAGTACTGTGATGACAAATGCATGCAAATCAGTCAGTCAACATAATAAATATTTTGATAATACCCTGCCTGAATAATCTAATTTAAATCAGGACCTGCCTTAGGTTTAAAATGTTTTAAATATCCCTTGCATTCCTCTCCAATTATATGTAAGAAAATAAAGAGTTTTTTAATCCTGCCTCGATCATTGCTTGAGATGATTTATATCCCAAGATTTTCTTCCTGAGTTATCAATCATCTGAAAGCAAGAAGTGGGTGGCAGACTGAAATTTCTGTATCAGATCTTTCTGTGTCCTGAGGAATTTTTGCCGTGGCAGAAATTTGGGCTACAAAAATAAACGGCCTCCACATGTTCTTCTATTATCTCCATGATCTCAATAAATTCTAACTGTTATCCCAGGATACAAACCTTGCTATCTGCATCTAAAATCATTGCTGATGTCAAGTTCTTACAGCTGATTCCTGACTGGTTTGATTCATGCCTCTTATTTAAGCCCTGGTGAGGAAAACAAGCATCTGGGAAGGAACCATTTTGTTCCAGTTATCCAAAATAAATAAACAAGATTTCAATTATTTGTACAAGGAGCTTCAACACCCACCTGCATTACAGTGCTGTAGAAGGGAGATTGTATCTGGATTTCTGCGAGGTTTGGGGCTCACAGCGCTGCAGAACCGAAACACGATTGCACATCACAACACTTTTCCTGTTGAGCAGGAGTGGGAATTACCAAGTGTGGCCTCTGGAAACAACAAGGAATCATTGATTGCTTCAGTAAATTCAAACTGTTTGCCAACCAGCCCTTTCCATGATTTCTCTCCATCCCAGTGTGGATAGATCTTTGAGTGCAGCAATTCTCCGTTGTCCCCCTCTGTCTCCAGAGTCACTGGGTGGGATGAAGGGTAGCAAAGACTCAAATGGGTCTGAAATTTCCCCAAATTTCTTTATTTTTTTCCCCTTGTTTTCTGTATAAGCAGAACTTCTCATGTAGTTATGTGCTTATTCAAGTCATTGTTTCGCTCTCTTCCCTCAATGAAATTTGGGAGTCACCACACAAAATTACAATGACAAAAACATCTGAGCCTAATCACTCCCCATCCTCCAAGAGAGCAAAGCACAGCTGTATCTTAAACAGAGAAAAGTTAGAGAGAAATGAAGTGCTGGCTTTAGTTAAGTGGCAGGATATTAAATGATAGAGCTGTTATCTCTTCCTGTAGTATAAATTATTGAATTAAGCCTTCAGTCAGTTTGGCAATGGTGCCAAATGAATATTACAGGAGTACAATGCAGCAAACAGAATCTGTCATTGAATCTGGGGCTCCCTTAGAACCGAAATTACAGCGAGCAAAACGCTTGTGCTCTAGGTCGGAAAAGGTTCATTATTATTTATTCATCTCGCCCAGTAACACAAAAAACTGATGAAATTTCATTGGGAAGGGGGCACATCAGGATGAGTATCCATCAGCAAGGCACATCCCTCCAACTTCATCAGGGATATTTGTCTCCATAATTAGATGTCTGTTCCACGAGAGTTCTCCACCTGAAGGACATGAAGCCCAAGTTCATGACATGAAACAAATCACCCACGCTAATGAAAAGGTGATTTTCACCTCTTATTTCTCTTGTTTACATTTCCCACAGCTGCACAAAGTCTTTGGAAAATTGTTTCATAAAGCCAAAAAATAGTAAGGCCCAGGTAGGAATTTCAGCTGTTGCTGACTTGTTTGTTTATTTTTCAGTAAAATATTCCATTATTAACACAGGTGACACATGGGTGTATTTATAGCCCCTCTCCTGGAGCACCTTCCCACACATCCCCACGATAAATTGGCCATAAATCTGTGCTCATCTCCAGTGGAAAGCTTAAATCAGTGCAGCTCCACTGAATGCTCTCCACAACCCATCCATTAGGAGCAATTTTCCTTCTCTGCAACTTGAACTCTGCTCTGGAATCTTCGGGGAATATTTGGGGTTTTGTAGGGGACACGGTCTCCTGTGAAGCTGAGGTTTGATTGCTGTACTCGGGGTGACATCAGAAGAAAACGCCACAACTTGGCATTTAGGGATCCATCCAAAATTATTTTGGGATTAGAACGTGTGTGTCTGTTAGATGGGTAATAAATTCACTGCTACCCAAATATATTCCCAAAAAATGTTGAAGCAATACCAGTTATCACAGGAGAACTTTTAAAAAATGTCAGGAGCATCGCATTTTGACAAAATCTTTCGTCACTATATACATTTAATTGAAAAAGTCTCGTAATTCTCAGAAATATGACAGTTTTTGTATAATACTCCCTTAATTATCACCTGTGATATATTACACCCTAATTTTCTGTGCTAGATTCTGACAAGAATGGTTATGTTAGGAATTCAATCCATATTTTAGAGTTTTATTGTTTGTTTTCACCCCCAAGGAAAATGTGCAGTCAGCTCATAACCTGACCATGTTTTTTGCCACACCAGCCTCAGCTCACCCCACCTGCCCCACCACAGAGAGCCTGTTTAAATAACAGAGAAATATATTGGAATATTTGCCTCATTTCTCAAGGAATACAATTGACAGGATGCAGAATCCATTTATTGAAAACATTTCTGATTTCTGTGCCATTTAGGGCTGGAGGAGCCTTAATTAAACAAAAATTATGTCTCCAAACTCAGATCAAGAGTGGGGTTCTCCAAGTGAGCCAGAGGCAACTTCCATCCACCACGCATGGGAAGAGGGGACAAAGGAAGGGGCAGCTGGAGTGCCAGCTCCTGGGAAATGCCAGATTCCAGCTGTGCCTCCTTTCATCTCTCTGCCCTCACAATTTGTCAAATCTCAAGGAAGGGGCACCACTTTCCCAGATGGAATGGCCTCAAGTAGAGCCAGGGGAAGATTAGGTTGGACAATAGGTGAACTTTCTTCATGGAAAGGGTTCTAAAAAATTGCAACAGGCTGCCCAGGGCTGTGGTGGCATCACCAGCATTGAAAGTGTTCAAAAAAAGTGTGGAAGTGGCACTTGAGGACATGGATGAGTGCTGAGCGTGGTGGTGGTGCTGAGTGGATGGATTTGTCGCTCTGGAAGTCTTTTCCAGCTGCAATGATTCCATGATTCTGTGAAGGGGATGCCTTGCACTCTTGGCTGTCACTTTAAAGACAGTTTCATTTATAAACTCTGGGCTCCAGTGCCAAATTTCCCATCATTTCTCAGAGTTTTTCCGACTTCAGCAGTGCCAGGCTTCCCCCCGGTGGGTCTCCTCGGTGCCTCCCCTTCTCCCAACATCACAGGGAGCTAAATGTCTGCCTGGTTTGGTGTCAGCTGACGGAGACACTCTGGAATTCCACAGCACTCCCAATTTGACTCTTTCAGTAGAAGCTGAGACATGAAAGGAGCCCTGTGTCTCCGGAGCTCCGCACATCAACATCTGAAGGGAGACAACACATGAAAGTTGCAGGCCCTTTGGGAAAATCCTACGGGTTTAAGGTTGCTTCTTCCTGCTCAAACCCACAAGATCTCATCTCCCTTTCTCCGTGTCTGCTTTGCTCTCAGAGCTGGGTGTCCCTGGGAGGGAGCGAGGGAGCCCTGCCTCTGCTGCCTGTGCTCCTGACAAGCGCCTTTTCTCCCACTTTCATGGCCCTTTTTCCATGGCTTCCTCTCCTCCCATCTTCTCTTCCAGTGTCAAAATCTGACTCCTTGAAGGGATGTGTGTTTCTTTAGGTGCTACCAAGCAGAGTTTCATCTGTTCCCTCTCGTTTTGCATCTGTCAGGCTCCTTTTAAAGTCCTTGAGCTCCCTGGTCTAGGCCTTTGAGGAGGGAAATAATAATTTCATTCTGCTTCTGACAAGATTCAGTCAAAAACCCCAGTGCTCTTTGCAGGGCAACACTCCATGACATTTAAAAATCTGTGGAGCCCATAAACTCCCTGTCTTCCAATTAAAAATTACCAACGTCTCCAGCTGAAAAATTAAACAGATTTTGAATAAGTTGGATTTTTCATAATTTTTCTGCTGTCATTTGAAGGGGGAAGGGTCTAATTCACCTGTCCCATCCCTTTTGCTGGAGATGACAGGTGTTTTACTATCACACTGATTTAAAAGAGGCCTCTTAATCAGGTGTCAGCTTTGGCCCATAAAGTCATATTAATGTTTTGGATCAGATATGAAGCTCTATCTAAGGCACATTAAGAAAGATTCATTAGAAACTCACTACCCCTGGAATTTACAGCCTTCCTGGAACTTAATAGCCTGGATAAATTCCTCCTTATCTGCTTTGCTTATGTGAATTATGGCAGTTTTGCATTTAGAAGCTTCTTCTTATGATCTTCCATGAGGATTCACTGATATGGCACATCCAGAATCATGGAATGGTTCAGGTTGGAAGGGACATGAAAACCCATCCAGTTCCACCCCACAGAGACACCTTCCACTATCCCAGGTTGTTCCAGGTCCCATCCAGCCTTGCCTTGGACACTTCCAGGGATCCAGGGTCAGCCACAGCTGCTCTGTGCTCCCAGCCCACCAGAACTCCCCATTCCTGGTCCTGGAGCAGTGAATCCTCTGGAGTTTGGCTCTCTGGAGCTGATTCTCCCAGGCAAACCTAAAACCTTTCCTTACAAATGGAGGATGATGTTTTTGGGACGCTCTCAGTGTCACCAAACAGGTTTTCTGTCACTGCTCAGTTTGGAGTAATGGTAATTCCAACTCCACTTTGCAAAAAAATGCCGGATGGGAAGGAGGATCTGCGTAGGAAAGGGATAAAAGTCAGATAATTTACAATACTGGAGCACTGAGTTATCTTTGTTCACATTGCAGACTGGGCCTGGGCCAGCCTGAACTGCTCTCGGGCTGCTCTCCTTTGCATTTCCAGCTGGGCAGAGGCCTCACAAGGAGCTGGAAATGAAACCAACCAGAGTCAGACACAGGAAAGAACAGGGAGCAGGATTTGGCTGGGAATTAGGTTGATTGAGCGTGAACTCCAGATTTGTGCCTCTTTCTCCCCGTCTGGATGAGGCAGAGCATAAATGTTTAAGTGTTTCTTGTGGCTGAGTAAAACCTCTTTAACTCCATTTGTCAGGGTGTGATATAAGCACCCACTGCCCACGAGGCAGTGACAGGGAGCACTGGGACATTCCCTCCTCACTCCATAATCCTGGAAAAACCAGCGCTCCTCCTCTTCCACTGGCACTGTGTTAATCCCTGCATTGGCTGCAGACAATATCCAGTAATGAATGAAGGAATGTTGATTCATTTTCCTGCTTCAGCTTTGAATTCAGGCTGGCATAATTATGGTCTTTATGGAGATCAAAGTGATTTGGCACCACAAAGAAATACATTTTATCTACTTATCACACATTCCATAACATGAGTTTATATTTTCTTTCAAGCACCACGCTGAGGATTCACACGTGATTTTTATGTATAGAAACAATACATTTAATCAAATATTCCTATTCCAATAGATTTTTTTCAGAAAAAAAATCTGAATTATTTAAATCTTAACAAAAGCAAACAGCTCTACGAGAATGCATTTGTCATGTGTATCTCTGGAGAAATCATGGGGATTGTATTGAACCTGGAGGATGGAGAAGAAATATGTGGCCATTCTCTATAGGAAACACAAAAGGATGCATCAGGAAATTAGAAATGACCAGCCTGACCTTTTCTATAAATAAGAGATGGACTCCTAGGACACCATTGGCTCTGAGAGTGCACATCATTTCCCACAAATTTGATGTTATTCTCTGCTGCAGATCAGCCAGCAAAAAAAGGATATTAAAGAGAAAACAAAACAACAGCAAGAAGCTGCCTTTACTAAAATTCATGGGCAGTATTTTTGTGACAGGGACTGTGACATGTCCACTGGAAAGGAGCTGTAAAATATTCTGTCCTTACTCTGCACATTGAGGGCCTCCTGCACTAAGGACATGGGAAGGGGATATAAAATTAGGATATTCAGTAGTCTGCAAATGACAAATTAGTCCAAATTCCATTTAGGAAAAAACATGGGAAGTTAATTCCAGATTTACCAAAATATTTACATTTTCATGCGGTGAAGCAGGGATTTTTATGTACGTCAGGTAGTTCCCCTAGCTCAACCAGGTCCATGGATATAAAATGCAGAATGATGATCCCTGGGTCATTTTGGGGCTTCAGAAAAACTCCTCCCTGGCAGTTCTGCAAAGGTAATGAGAAGGGCTGAGAAAATGAACCCAGGAGGGAAGAAAATTCCTCCCAAAGTAAAGACAAGTCAAAGGGTCAATTGTAGAAACAGGGAAAAAAGAAGCCTTCAAATTTGCCAAGGGATTAAACCCAGAAGAGTGGCAGGAAAAGAAACAAAGATCATTTAAGCAGACCCAGGCACCATCTCAGAGCTGCTCTGCCTTGCCCCTGTGGTTGGCTGAACAAATTGTCCTCTCCCCTACTCCCCAGAACCAGGAGGATCACCACAAAAAATAAAAAATAGTTCTGGTTTGCCTTGCAATCAATCATTTCACTCTGAATATGAAATAAAGGTTGATAATTTAATTCTACTCCTGTTTCAAAAGGAGTGAAAAAGGGAGGAGAAAAACCCCTAAAACACCAGTAAACAAGCAAACAAAACCCCCATAAACAACCCCTACCCCAGGACAGAATTAAAAAAGTATACACAGAGTACACAACAATAATCTCTTAAAGGATGGGAAGGGTTAGAGGAGAAGGAGGTGAGTGATTCCCTTTGACCGTGCTGCGACCAGGGAGCACCAAACATGGAACCACAATCCCACAATTCCATCCTTCCCTGCTGCCAGCCCCGACCCACAACACAAGGATGAGGTGGAGGAGGCACAGTTAATGGTTGCCCAAAGAGCTTCCATGGGAAATATGCAAAGAGGCTTCACTGTCACTCACAAAATAAATCACCAGCACCTGAGCTCTGCGATTTTATTATCAATCAGGCTTGAAATATTTCCTCCTTAATAGTCCAGTGGCTGGAGGTGGATTCTCTGCTGAATATCATAGCAGACCTTAACTTGCAGCTGAAAGCCAAGGACTCCAAAGGACACTTTTATGTGGAAGGACACGCTAAAGACACCTAACCTTAAATTATTGTTTTTCTTTCACAGGGGAAGAAACCCTTCATGGGCCTATTTTTATCCAAGAGCCATATGATATCACTTATTCCATGGGCTCAGCAAATCCAGAGATCCTCCTGAACTGCACAGCCAAAGGATATCCGCTGCCGTACTACAGGTGAAGTCAACCTTGGGGAAATATTGTCCCACTTGTCACTCTTTGAAGTGTGTTCCTGTCACTGCACCACCATGAATAAACACCCCAAAGTGTGCTGGGGGCTTACAGCAAGAATAGACAAAGTTTAGAGTGAATGCCAGAAATATTTTTGCTGCTTTGCTGTAAAGAAAATGAACACAGGGAAAGAAAATAATTGAAAATCACCCCCAAAGTGTTTTGAAATATACAGAATTAATTCTAAATCCACAGAACAGCTGTGAAAAATGGGGAAATGGAGGCGCTGCATATCTGTAGTTGACAAAACTTTCCATACATTAATAGGTGCTTGGAAAGCAGAAAAGCAACATCCTTCCCCCCTTCTAATTCCAACATTTCATGTACACATTAATGGTGTTAAATAAACACATTTATGGTGTTTGTTTATCTCCAACACCTTACAAGACTCACTTCACAAAAACTTGGCACAGAGGATTTTTTGTTTATTCAGTAACTATGGTCTCACCATTTGCAATCTGACTTGGTGCCCCAAGGATCTGGAAATCAAAGTTGGATAAGAGGAAAAACCGGAAATTTAGGGAAAAAAAAAAAAAGGGACTTTGTGATTTCTTCAGAAAATAATGGGGAAAGCAATGGTTGAGGTGAAGGAAAATGATATATAAAAAATAAATCATTCATGCAAGACATGAAAGAAAATCGTGTCCTCTCAAATTCTTAGAAAATCTTTATTGGAGAGCTTTTAAATGCTCCCACCACAGCCTCCCCTGGGAAGTGCCACCGCTGGATATCAGCTTGGACTTCATGGCTTGATTTGTCCCCAGACATTGTGCTATGAAAGGGACCCTTAATTTCCTTTATGAAAGGGACCCTTCATTTTCTTTTCACAGTGCAACTTCTCCTCCTCTGAGTAGAAATCCTCAAGTGTTTCTCAACCCGTTTGTTCTCCCTGTTCCCAACGTGAACATGAACTGGTTTAGGCCATGAATTTCAAGTCTTTCCAGTTTGTCCACCCTTTGGTTTTCTGCCTAGAAATTCCTGGGCTCCCGCATCCCCCCACGGATTCCTCCCACCCACAAAGAGCAGGGACTTCGGCTTCCACCAGGCAGGAGAGCTGGGAAGTCTCCCCCATCACATATTTGATGGCCACATTTTACCTTTAATTTTTTCTACCCACCCATGAATTGAATTCCCTGGGTTTCTGCCCCCTAAGGGCATTTTGCAAAGCCTCGGTGGCTCCAGGAAGATGGGATCAACATCTGGGGATGGATCCTGGAGCCCCGAGGTCAATCCCAAGTTAACAGATTCCCCTTGCTGCAATTAGACCGTGATTTGGAGGGAACAGGGAGCTTTTCACTTTGCTTTGATTTCACCCCAGCTAATGCTGGCTTTATCAGATAAGCATTGAGCCCATGTATTTAAAGTTCCAACAATTTTAGAGAAATCAGGCCCAGTAGGAAATTTTAATCATCTCCTTTGCTGAGTGATGGCAGAGAGCAGCAAGGACTGCTGGAGGTTTCTCTTTGATTCAGAAACACAGAACCACTCCAACAGGAAGAAAGTTAGATATGAATTAATTTGCTTTTTAACATTTTTTTACATCAAAAAATATGCTGATAAATGCCTTTTCCTGAAATAAAAAAAAAATGCTTAGCATTTCCTAAAAGTTTTCTTTTATTGGGTACTCTTTTATTCTTATAAACTTGTCAAATATAGGGATAACTTTTTGCAACTCCTCCTCAAAATACTGTGTGTCTTGAGAAGCACAGTGCAAGAACTGTGCAGAACTGTAGGTGGAAGGGCTGAGTAGTAAAAATGAGACACAGTTTTACTGTCAGAAGTAACAGAACACAGATTACACTGGAGACAAAAAATAGGGATGGAAGTGTCTCTAAAACCACTAAGAAATGTCTATAAATATTCTGAGAAATATAATTTTATCTCTTATGTCTTTTTTATAAAGTCAGAATTGCCTATAATATCAGGGACATTATTCCAGGTGTTGCCTGGTGTGATGTTGGTGGTAAATAAGTGCAACTTTTTAAATTAGATTTATCATCTTTTGCACGTAAGCTTTTTTGGTTATAGTCACCAGAGGGTTTATCACCAACTAACTCAATGAATTTTACTTTTTTTTTTTTTTTTTTTTTTACTTACAGCCTATGCATGAACACCCTGCAGTGTTTCCAGCACTATTTTGATATTTTTTGTTTGATTTCAGGTGCTCTCTTTTCCTTCACTTCCACTCAATATACAGAGCAATCCCACAATCCTGCATTTTCATGCAAGTTGGGAACTGAGGGTGTTTTCCCCTCCATGATCCTCTCAGAGAGGAGTCAATGGAACCAATTAATAAATCCAAGGGCAGCATAAGCAGCATTCATTAGAACAACATTTTAATGTTCCAGCCCAACTCTGAGTGCTGCACTAAAAGGAGATAAAGAGATTCCAACCCAATCCAAATCCAAGCACCATGGGGATAACTGGAACACACAAATGCAAGGGAGGGAACAGAGCACAAAGTCTACCAGGACTGTAAACGACATCAAATATGTTCATAATCATTGCATCAAACTGGAGAACGATTCCCAATAATCCCAAAAATCCACCCTGGAAAAAGAAATTGCAGCCCAACTCTTGTGTCCTTGTTCCCTGGAATGCTGTTCCCTGGCTTAATGCAGATTCTGCCTCAAAAGTGGGGTGGGATTAAAAACTCCTTCACCCTCTGGTATCTTGTTCACAGTCAAGAGTTTTTAAACTTCCTATTTTCCCCTCACTGGAAATGCTGTACATGAAGCATTTCCATCCCAATTCCTCTTCCCAATCCTCTTCCCAATTACAAGAAAGCCTCAGGTGGCTTGGCAGGACGTTTCCATTGGAATGCAAATAATCTAAGAAATATAGAACACAATGGAGTCTTAAAAATATTGGTATTTTTGTTATAGCAGCACACTGAAAAGATAATTTATTAAATCGTGTGAGCACATACCCACTCACAGTCCTTGGGCTCCCAGGGAACTGATTAATTCAGCATCAGAATACAGGGAATTTTTTGAAGTTTAGGTTCTGAAAGAATTGGTGAAAGAAAAACAATCCAGGATGCATTTCCTATAATGGAGGAAAAGTATTTTCCAATGGCTGCATGAAAAAACTCACAAAAATATGTAAATGATCCCTGCCTTAATGGGCTCATGTTAAAAATTCCCTAAAATAATTATCCAGATTTCTGTGTATTAATACACTGCAGAACACACAAATCCATTAAATCATTGTCTACCACATGAATTTATTAATTCGCTTCCTTCAGTGGTGTAAACATATTAATTAGGGAAAAAGCCCACACCAGGAGCTGAACCCCTGCTCTATATGCAAAGTTTAATAATCATTGTACCATGGTGATTAGAATGATTATGGGGATACTGTGAAGAATTCATTTGCAGCAACTAAGCCAACATCTTTGCATTTGTTTGGAAAAACAATTATAGGTCTTAATTGGGAGCCATGCAATGATGACAGCAGTTATTTCAGTGATTGATTCTGAAATTAAAGAGAACTGGTAAATTAAATACCAAAATATCTTAGATTAGAAAATGGAAAGCTTTAGACAACTTGTAGCAAATATAAATCCTGAAATGTGGCAGAATCCTAACGCTGGGATGGGATCCCTTCAGGAACCCAAACAAGGCTTCCTCACCTTTGCTTTTAAATTTAAAAAATAGACCAAATAGCCTAAAATTAGAGCAAAAATTAGACTGGCTATTGCAAATATAAAAAAAAAAAAAGGAATCCAGCAGTGGTTAGAAACACAAAAATCAAAAAAATTGGCTGGAATTTGTAGGAAGAATTCCTGAGGGTTGAGTGTTGCATCCAAATCTCAGTGTGGATGAATTCATGGCAGGGGAGGCACCCAGAGAAATTATTTCACGTTATTAGAATTTGCTCCCAGAATTCCACTGATTTCACATTAATCAGTCATTATCTTTCCAAACAACAGGTGCCCACCCGAAGGTCAGGGCACTCCCTGTGTTTGTGGGGATTTCCCTGGGAGCACAGGATTGCATTTCACAGCCCAGCCTGGGAATCCTCCTGCACAAAACCAGCCCTTGAGCAGTGTGAGGGTGTGGAGAGAGGCCTGGGGGTGACTGACAAAATCTTGTGCTGTGTTTCCAGGTCAGATTTCCAGGGATAAAGTCTGAGTGTGCTTCCATTTGTTACCAGGGAAAGCAGCCCTCACTCTCAGGAACTCAGCACATGAGCAGAAATGGATAATTTTTATCCATTTCTATGCTGTGATCCTTTAGATGATTTACAAGGATATGGTTGCCCATGGTTGCCCAGAATCCAAAGTGAGCCATTGGCAACCTTTGTGTGGTCCTTCCATCTGATGGAGGGCTCAGAATCACACCCAGAGATCAGCAGACATGATAAAGGCTGGGGAGATGGCTCTGGATATAAAATCGGGAGAGGAAAATGCCTGGTTGTGTAGTTTTAGGATTGCTGACCACCTAAAAAGTGACATTAGCAAACTTGCAGGCCTCAGTGGCTGAGTCCTTTATCCTTCCCTGGGCCCTCACATGAGCAAGGAAAACTCAACCCTAACGTGACTAATGGCAAAGCCACAAGAATTCCCTCCCTGAAACACATAATATTTATTTTCTTTGAAAGAGAAATTTTATTTTGACATCTGCAAACAGCTGGGTAATGTTGCAGACGCAATCCATTTTCTGCTTAGTGGACAAACAGGGACAAATTATGATTTAAAATAGCAGTGCTCTCATCATCAAATGATCAGTCTCAGACTTGCTGTAGAAAAACTTCCCTCTCAGCTTTTGTTCTGCCCTCTGAAGTGCAATCCTTCCTGATCTACATCACCAAAGCATTTTTGTTGCCAAATTCATGATTAATCATTTGCTAGGCACATTCAGGTACCATTCACATCATATAAATAATGTCGTTCTGGACAAGGTATAAAGCCTCCTCCTGACTGAATGGATAACGTTGTGTGAATAAGTTATAATTACTTTTGGTGGACATTTGGGTGAACACTGGTGACTAAAGTAAAGATTTTCCAAAGAATACCATTATTGCTGTCATTAAGATTGATGCAAGAAGTAGTGGTGTGTGAAAAATGATCTAATTTTGTGATATTTAACTACATTTTTATCATTACAGGTATGCTACAGCACACTATTTAAGATAAATATGAATAGGCTCTGTAAATTATAAGCATAATTTGATTTTTTTCCCCTCAAAGGTGGAAGCAAAATGGCACAGATATTGATCTTACCATGAGTTATCACTACAGGTTGGTTGGAGGCAGCTTGGCAATCAATAACCCACATAAAAATCAGGATATTGGAACATACCAGTGTTTGGCCACAAATTCATTTGGAACAATTCTGAGCAGGAAGGCAAAGCTTCAATTTGCATGTAAGTTGGGAAGATCACATTTATTAGAGCATTATTTTCCTATTAATTCTGCACATGGACTGTAATTTATTGGGTAATTAAAGGATCATTGGGGATTCTGTCCAAAAGGCTTGACTTCCTTCAGCACTGCTTATTCCTAAAAAAATCAAAATGTTCCTAGTAAATATTAATAACAAAACCAGACATCTGAGGGCTGCTGCCCTCGGGAGGCAGAATAAAAATCAGGAAATTGAAAGGTCAAGGAAGATGAGCACAATTATTTTCACTTAACAAAGGTGTTTCCACTTTTTAGGACAGTGGTTTTGTTGTTATCCCACAGGAAGCTACAGCTGGGGGGGAATTGTTGCAAAAAGTTGTGCTTTGAGTTTTCTGTAGATAACGAGGTCTAATTCAGATACAAAAACTTTGCTCCCCTAATTGCCACACTGATATTTCCTTAGGTTACCAAAGAAACTCTCTTTTTCCTTACACACTGTGTAAAAGTGAGAGCTGCGCCCTGAGATATTTCATATCTCAGCTCCCTCAGGTCGAGCACATTGTCTGTCTTGAGATGATTTAAAATTTATTTCATCTTTGCTGCCCATTTCACTTCTTCACAACTTCACAGCCATTTTTGCGAGGTTTGGATGCGGTGACCGAGTTCTGTGAATGCCCTGGGGAGAGGGGGAACAAGAGTGGCAACCAAAAAACTCCAGATATTCCCTCCAGCCCTTTTTTTTTTTCAGTCTGAAGCTCAGAGCAGTCTGTTGCTGGGAGAAAGCCGTTGTTTTCAAAGCTCATTAATAAAACATGTGTCTAAAGCCAACCTTGTGTCGCTATTTCAGACACCAGCAAGCGGATTAATTATTAATCTTGTTCCATTTCTCATAGCAAACCTCATGTCACAGGGGTTACACAAAGGAGACATCAGAGGTCAGGCTGGTTCACAGAGTCTCTTTCAGCAGAGCTGATCAAAAGGTGTATCACTGGTATCCCATTTAATAATATTTTACCCCGAATTTCTCAAAGAGCTTTGATTTCCAAGAGCTGGTCAAGTGTAAAAAGAATAAAAATTCGATTCATTATTTGACCACTTTTTTTGCTAAAACATTTTTTTCAAGCCAGTCTTCCTGTGTGGGAAATGATTTCAGCATTTGGAGGTGGAAGTTGTTTAGTGACAGAACAAATTCCATTTTAGAAAGGAGCAAGAATAGACAACCACCTCAAAATTGTCCATGGAGTCTGTAATCCCCAAGGAACCAAGGCAGGCCAGGGAGGGAGCTGGGAAAAGACCTAAGGAAAGGGAATATCCTTAAATGAAGGCACAAATGAGATGTCAAAATTTTTTTTAAAAAAGGGGGAGAAAAGAAAAACAGGAATATCTGCAAAAGAGAGAAGGCTCTGGTGATTACTCAAGATTTCATATCAAGCAGTTCCTTTATTTAAGCTTTATACCCCCAGCCAAATGCTTCCCAAAGTTCCAGCAGGGAGCAGATCCCAGAGCTGGGTCTGGTTTGGCCCCAGCTCTCAGCCTGCTCCAGTCCTCCAGCTCCAACAGCGCCTCGGAATGCTAAATTCATCCCACAATCAAGCACTGCACCACTTTTCCAGTAGTGGTGACAGATATTTACATCCTTCCCCGTGGAGAAGAGAGAGGACAGACAAATCAAAGGCTGCTATTTACACTGACAAGCACAAATACACAGGAAAATGCTTCAATTTAGCAGCATCACTGCAGAACTGTGAGTTTAAACTTGTCTTACAATAGGGAAAAAACCCCACAGTACATGGAAAACATCATAATGACCTGATGAGAATAGTGGAACAAATTACCTTGAAACACTTTGTTCACAGTCAACATTTCCTTGTTTCTTATTTTCACGTTGCCATCCAATTTAATTCTTTGTTTCAGCCAATACTTCAGGCTATATCTTCAAATCCAGGCAGGCAGCACGTTGCTGTTATGACACTTTCATTCAACACCTCACCAAATGGGATTCTTCCCTGGACTGGAATGCCTGGCACATTATTGCAATCTCCCTGATAAAGAATTGAATCAAACCCATTATCCAAGTAACGGGGTTTATGTGTTTTTGTCTCTTTACTACAAGGTAACTAACTCTGAGTTGGAGTTTGAGTTAATGATACCTCCAGAAACCTATTCAACCTGTCAACTTAATATGTGAAAAATACTTTTTTTCCTCTGTTCGAGGTAGGAAGTTCTCCGAGAAGCAAAACAAATGCGGGACGAGATTAGAAACATGTCTTCAGATTCAGCTGGAGTTTGGTGCTTATCCTCTATTAAAACCAGAGCTGTCAAAGGCACGCTGCAGGAGGAATATTGTACAGGAGGCAGTGGCATAGATTATTAAAGCTACAAGCTGGAAATGAGAGACAGCGTCAGGGAGAGGGAGTCTGTGAATGCATTAGCGGGGTGCGCGGCACGGCGGGCCCTGGGCAGCCCTGCTTCCTGCACAGGGGCTGTTTTGTCATAAATCAGCTCGGGAGCTCCTGTGAATCCTGCACATCTCCTGTTCCCCCGCCTGCTCGGAGCAGCCCGCGGGTGCTTTGCAGGAGCCGGAGCTGCTGAGCAGGAGCTGCTGCAAAGCTCCAGTGTCAGGCTGTGCTTGTGCAGCCAGAGCCAAGCACGGCACCGGGGTCCCCGTCCAGGCTGGAGTCTGGGGTCACGGCCGGCCACACACAGGGCTTTTCCCCTCCCAGTCCAGTGGGGACATCCAGCACGAGGTCACCTGGGGCACCACGGCTCGGCCTCAAAAAGGGAAGTTCATCTTGGAACTAGGCCTGAGTCAACTGGAAGGAAGAGATGGGGACATGGAAGGTTTTCCTTCAGCTTTTACACAAGTTAGAATCACAGAACCATTAGAGGACATGGCCTTAAGCTGCAGCAGGGGAAGTTTAGGCCGGACATTAGGAAAACATTCTTCACAGAAGGAGTGATTGGTCATTGCAATGGGCTGCCCAGGGAGCTGGTGGAGTCCAGTCCCTGGGGGTGTTTTAAAAAAGGTCTGGATGAGGCACTCAATGCCATGGTGTGGTTGATAAGGTGGTTGCAGGTCATAGGTTGGACTGAGTGATCTCCAAGGACTTTTCCAACCTATCTAATTCTGTGATTAAGGTTGGAAAAGATCTCCAAGATCACCCAGTCCAACCTTTTTCCCAATTCCCCCCTGCTCATGAACCACATCACAAAATGCCACAGCTACTCCATCTAAAATTATAAATCTACTAAATTTATGAACACTTTCAGGGACAGGGACTGCTCACTGCCATGAGCAGACAGTTCCAAAGCTTGGCCACCCTTTCAGAGATGAGATTTTTCCTGAGGCGTTTTTGTATAAGGCATTTTCATGCCTCAAAAAAAGACAAACAAAAAACCTGTTAGGGAAAAATGCTTCAGTGTGGCTTCAACCAGAACCTTCTCCAAAAGCACACAGGGGATTTGCTTTAATTATTTCCTCAGTTTTAAACAAAAATAACTGTGTGCAAACAACTGGTCTTGAGGGAAATCCCCGTAACAGGCTGCATGAAACAGCCTGTCCAGGCCTGTTACTTGTTCTGTTACTGCCCAAAAACATCTATGGCAGAGGCATTAAGAGAGATGCAGGAGAAATAAGATGTTCAGTTAAACAAACTAGAATAAAAAAGGACTCCACGATGAAAAATAATCACATGTGAACCTAATTCATAATTATTCAGGGCATAAACCCAGAAAATTCAGTATTAATTGAAAGCATCTTGCTGGTCAGGGATCTTAAATTCAATTCACACTCAAATTATTCTACCCTTGATGATAAAAGTCATGCTGATTGCAGCTTTCTCAGACCTGAAATTCTGAGAAGCAATGACAACAATCTAAATTCATGCCTAGAATTAGGCACTTTGCCCTGAACCACACGGGAGGGCACACAGTGGAGCCATTAGACCCCGCATTTTAAAGTTCCCCACAATGCTATAGACCCAGGAAGGATTTCTCCTTGGAGTTTTTGGGCTCCAACTGTATTCTCCTGGTTTTCAAAGTGGTGCTCGAGGGTTTTGCTTGGTGCTTTTTTCCTCAACAGCATTTTTCCAACACTGCCACCCTCCCTGCTCTTGGCCAGTGATGATGTGCTCACAGCAGTGTGGCTGAGAGTGACAGTGCTGGAGCACTTGGAATAAAATCTGCAGCTCCCAAGAGCTTCCATGTGCTTTTTGTCAGAGACAGAAGACACAGTTTTGCTGAAATAACAAATTAGAGGCAATAATTCCTGGTGGGCTGAGCTTTTGCCTTTCTGAAACACAAAAATAATCCATCATTAGCATTTAACCATTTCAGGGAGGAATATATTAAACCAGATGAAATCCATTTAGTGTTTGCTGGATGGTGACAGGCTGAGCCCTGTTGGAGGGGCTGGCTGGGAGATGCTCAGCCAGCAGGAAAGCCCACTTTTCATCTGATTACTTCATCGTGTTATTTACCTCTGAGTGCACACAAATCACAGAAACATCACAAAGCAATGCAGCAGCCTCAAGATGTCATAACCCTTTTCTCTGGCAGTGTATGCTTTGAAACAGAAAATGGAAAAATCAATAGGCTTGGATCAGATAGGCTGAATTTGCAAAGTCTGGACATGCATGAATTTAAGGCTAAATGGCACCTGCACTTCTGGCTGGGTTGTGCTGTGGTGCTGTGTGTGTCCAGAAATCCCTCTGCAACAATTGTATTTGATTAAAAGGTGTGCTAGCTGTTGTAACTACCACCTGGAGTAAAGCTCTCTGGGTCTTTAGGCTGATTGTTAATTCATCACTGCACCCGAGGGCTGGAATACTGATCAGGCTCCCTGGCAGTTGGATTGCAGGGATGAACTCTGGCAGTGCCTTTCCTTTTCAAAAGGAGACATAAACTGCTCAGCTCAGTGCTCAACAGGCACTCAGGGATGACCAGCTGATAACTGAGGAGCAGGAAGGAGGAAGAGCTCAGCTCGCCGGTGCCAGGCAAAGGTCATCATCAAAATCACAAAATACATCCCCAAAAGTATGACTTGGTTTTCTGCATTCCCTTGTCATCTTTAGGGACACATCAGGTAAAGCCATAGGCTTATATGGAATCACAGAATCATGGAATGGCCTGGTTGGAAGGGACATTAAAGATCATCCAGTTCAATCCTCTGCCACCTCCCACTGTCCCAGGCTGCTCCCAGCCCCAATGTCCAACCTGGCATTGGGCACTTCCAGGGATCCAGGGGCAGCCACAGCTGCTCTGGGCACCCTGTGCCAGGGCCTGCCCATCCTCACAGACAAGAATTCCTCCCTAATATCCCGCCTAAACCTGCTCTTCTTCAGTTTGGAGCCATTCCCTTCTTCCTGTCACTCCAGGACCTTTTAAATAGTCTCTCTCCATATTTCTTGTAGCTCATCCAGGATTTGAGAGGCCACAGGGGAAGGTCACCCCAAAGCTTCTCCTCTCCAGGCTGAACAACCCCAAGCCTCTGTCCTCATCCAAACATGATTCTCTACCCTACACATGCTGAGTAATGCACTGACCCCACCTCCCTGCTTTAAAAGGGTGGTCTTATATATAATCCTAGAATGGTTTGGAAGGGACCTAAGAGCTCACCTCTCTCCAACCCCACTTCCACAGGCAGGGGTACCTTCCTCTGATGCAGAAACACATCCCAGATGCAGATACGTGGAGAATCAGGCATAAAATTCTCCTTTCCATGCTCCGTGCAGCCCTCCTGGTGGTCCTGGTAACACCTCCCAGTCTGCATCTTCCCATGAGCCACTGAGGAAAAACTGCAACCTGCAGTGGGAGCACTCGCTGTGGATCGATCCTGTCTGGAGGATGGAAGTGCTGCTGTCATCTCTTCC
This sequence comes from Rhipidura dahli, assembly GCA_013399225.1. Taxonomy (NCBI): domain Eukaryota; kingdom Metazoa; phylum Chordata; class Aves; order Passeriformes; family Rhipiduridae; genus Rhipidura; species Rhipidura dahli. The sequence continues at coordinate 1,064,006 of VXAC01001781.1, forward strand.
ATATGTCACTAAACAGGCTCAAGGCTCAAAATTGCCTTTTGGACTTGGAAGCAGAGGTACAGAATCCAATATCACTGCAGCAGCAGCAGCCACCCTCCCTGGTGTGGGGAGGTGAGAGCCAGGCTCTGAGCAGAATGAGTTACAGGAAATAAATCCTGTATTTTGTCAAAATTCTGCTTGGAGTGAAAAGAAAGAGAACTTTCATTTATCACTTCTGATTGTTATGGACACTCTGTGCCAATGCTCCAGCCCTCTCTGCAGCAGTTCCCATGGCAGGAGACCACATCAAGGTCTTTGCCTGATGGATGCTCTCCATTGAGCACACCCAGCAGCCTCAGGCATGTTTTCTTTTTTTCCCCCTTATTTCACAGTGTTTCCTCAGAAAATTAGGAAAAACCTGGTGAGAACCAGGAATATGACATTTCCAGGAGCAGCAGCCCCAACTCTCCCAGCTGTCTTCACAGGAGAGGTGCTCCAGCCCTCTGAGCAACTTGCTGGCCTCCTCCAGGCTGATTCCAACAGGAAGGGGTCTCTAAGGGGTCTCTATCCTGCTCTACCCAGCCCAGATGGGGGCACTGGGCATCCTTCAAGGCCACTTTTAGCAGAACACATGCAGAGAACCCCCTAAAGTGATGCAACTTTGCTCCAAGACCAAAACCGCTGCAAGACCTCACCACACTCAGCTCATCTTCCTGCATCTCCGTTGAGCTTCCCAGCGTTCATTTCTTTGCAGAACTCTGTGCACACAGAGCCTCTCCCAGGCTCCAGGAAAAGCAGGAACCACCATGCAGCAGTGAGGAAGCAGGAAGCCCGGAAGGGTTTCACCTGCCTGCTGACAGGACAAGGCAGGGTGATAACAGAGTTTCTATTTTAAAGTGCTGATATCACGAGAAGAGGATTATGCAGATATCCTGACACTCCTGAAGACACAGAGAACAGCCTGGAATCTTAAAACCAGAAGCTATGGGTGTGTCTCCATAAGGAAGGAGGTTTGCTTTCTCCATCATCCCCTATTTTAGTCTTCTCTGCATTCTCAGAGCCCTTTCCATCGACACTGAGTGCAGCCACAGCCTCCTCTCTCCAGTTAAACACATCCTGTAGCTGATGGGAGCAACATTCCCGGTTTATTTTATGTTGTAGCAGACCAGGCAGCATCAGAAATTCCACTTTTCTGCCCCTCCAATGGTTTAAACCATTGTATCAGCACTTGGTTAAAGCTGCTTTATTCCAGGTTAATTCCTCAGACTTTTATTATAAAAGGAGGTTTTTTATCTATGAAACAGAGATCTACATTGCAGAGAGGTTGTAAGGAGCATTACAGGCAGTGAACCAGGCAGATAAAGTAGTACCAGGGAACACAGAAGTATTTGAAGATTATCTTATAGCTCTATATTACTTAGTCTTCTTTAGTTCCTTTAAAAGTGTTTATCCTAAATCAACCCATTGCCAGTTGTATTGGAAAAGCAATATATGTTATTGAGTATGGTAAGGAACAAAGCATCCACAGGTCCTGGAGCTGATAGATTCTGATTGATAAAATTTAATACTTGGGAAGGATAAAACCAGTCTATATTTGTAGCCTGGGTGATTCGCTTTTTTATCTGCTCCCCTTTCATTACACACAAGATGATGTAGATTCCAATAAATTATTGAGTGGAATATCCACGATTTTCACGTGAGATTCTTTGTTGTTTGGTGTGACAAAAAAAAAGTTATGGTGCAGGCTGTCGAGGGAAAAAAAATACTAAATCATTTGGAATAAATGATTGGCTTTTTTAAAAAAAATCAAAACAATGAAATTATTTGATCAGTTATTTTTTCAGTGAAGGTTGATCCTGTGTAAATGTTTTAAGGTACCAGATAAACTTGTCTGTTCTTTAGCTTATATTGAAGAAGGAGATCAGTGTGTAACATTTGGACTTTTCATGGAGTGAAGGAATGAGGTCACAGGCACTGCTTTTCTCAACAGGAAAACCACATCTGGCACAGAGAATGCACTGAGCTGTAAATACCCATTTCTAAATGCTACAGCAAGAGCAACAAATAGTGTAACCTACACCTGAAATCCCACTGACAACATTCACACCCAAAACTCCCCTACATCAATCACTTGGGTAAATCTTGGAATTCCTGTTGGAAGGAATTCTTCGAGGGCTTTGCAGCTGGAATGAGGGAGATAAAGCACTGGTGACTGGGGGGAACTGGGGGTCATTCTACAAGAAGTAATTCTGTGCTGGATCAAGATGTCCAAAGGGCTGGTCAGGAATTTGGGATGGGTTGAAATAGGCACAGACACTGTCAGCAGTGTCTCCTCTTCCTTGCCACTTTTCCTCTCTCCCTTGCCACTTTTCCTCTCTCCCTTGCCATTTTTTATTGTATGTATTATAATCCTTGATTATTATTTTGTTGGTAGAAACATTACAACAAGAATTAGTTGCCTGAAGTGGGACTGTGCCCCTCAGTACCCAGGACAGGGATGCAAGAGGAACTTCCTGCAGGACCAGGGCACAGCTCCATGTCCTCAACAATGAGGTCGAGGTCTGAGGGAAGGGAGAAGTTCCTGAACCATCTCCACGTAGTTAAAAACAGGTTGCTGAGGGAGCAGAGGGAAATATGAAGGAGAAAAGGGTTTGGAAAAGGATTAACCCCCCTGCCAAAAGGACATGTCCCACAGCAGACAGGGCCATCCCCCGTGGAAGTCAAGCACAATCCGTGGAGTGGTGGCAGGGATAAATCTGGCCCTCGAGGTTCAGCCCAGGAAGAGAAATCTGTCTTTAAGAGCTCTCCAATCTGGAGAAAACTCCTGCAGACGGCGAAGTGACTCTGGTGATGACAGGTGACAAATGAAGTGTGCCGTGACAAATGAGAAAACTGTTCAGGAATATAAAATATTAAACACATATTCCCTCTGTGCCCCTCCCTGGGAGAGGGGCAGCTCCTCAGCTGTGCCTCTGGCCTGCAGATGGGCTTTGGAGCAGGAGCCCTAAGGCTGCATCAACACTTACTGCTCAGAGCAAGTCCTGTGCTCAGCTCAGAAGAGAAACTTAATATTTTATGCTGCTAACTCTGTAAAAGCAGGGCAAAAAATAACAAAGGCCAGATGTAGACCAGCTCCACAGCTTCCCAGCATATGTTTCTGTGCTCTGGGTTTCTTGGTGCATGAACAAAAATCAAGCCAGCTCAGGGTTTTTCCCCTCTCCTCCACTCACCCTCTGTTTAATTTAATTGTGACCTTCCACTTTTTTCCTCTAGAGAAGCTTGATATTACTTTGTAAAGGGCATTTTCACTCTTTAATTGAATAAGACAATCAGGCTGTGGCAGGAATTATTGTTCCCCACCTTGAAAATTAGTGCCTGGATGGGCCATTCAGATCATTTAGGCTGAATTGAGGACCCAGGGCCTGTGTTCACCCTAAAGTGTAAATTACAGGTCCCTTCCCCTGGAAGCTCCAAAGTAATTTAACTAAGTAAGGAAGCACTGGTGAAGGTCCTTGGATGATTACACAGCTTTGAAGAAGGACAGGAGCCAGGGGCTGTGGTTTTCCCTCTCTTTTTGACAAGCAACTCCATCAGGGAGCTTTGGGGGACAGGGCAGCTTTCCTTTTACCCACGGTGGGATGCAGTGTTCCCCTAAGGTGGAAATGAGAACAAAAGTGGGAATTCCAGTGGGTTTTAACCTGTCCTGGTGAGCAGAGGTGCTCAGGCATTGCCCAGGCTGCTCCTGGCTGACTCAGCTCCAAATCTTCCAGACCTGAGGTGTTAAAGGCTCACGAGTGCTTCAAATGGAGCAGGAGAGAGAACTCAGCAGGTGTTGAGGAGAAAATCCAAGTATTTAAAAAGCAGGAATTGGGGAATACTAAGCGGCTTTCAGACACCTTAATTAGAGATAACACCGCTCTTAATCTCAGAATTGAATTTCATAGAAAATCAATTAGAACATTTAAAAATTTGAGATTAGATGCTAACGGGAAAAGATTAATGTATTGACAGCATTATCAAGACAAAGGAACTGTCAGAGGGTATGTTGAGCAAATTTAGTGCAGTTTGGAAAGCTGAAAAAGAATTTACTTGGCACTGGAGGTTGTAGGGAAGGAGATTAGCCATTCCTTCGGGAGATATTTGGATATTTGGAGAAAGAAGAATATTTCCACCCTGTAATACCCAGGCTGAAAGAGGTTGGTGCTCATCTCCTACAAGGCAATTCAGCCCAAAAATACTGAGGAGAAGCAAAAAACAGGGATTGATGTCCAGCAGGGGGGCTTCTGGATTGGTCTGGAGAGACACAGCCTGTAGCTAAAAGGGCTTTAACCCCCAATTTTTTGGGACTTTCTTTATGTAAGAGAAGAAAGAACAAACCCCAAATCTGGAATTACAGGGCCTTGCAGAATTTGAGATAAAGATACAATAGGCTTCATGTTTATTATTTGTGGTTATAACAGACCTAAATTCTCTGATCTAGGCATCAAATTCAGACCCAAAATGGGGCCCCTGCTTGATTACAGTCAGAGTAAAGGAAGGTAACAAATTGTCAGCTGCTACCACAGGTTCTGGAAATCCTCACAGCAAATCATACCCGTGAGCTTCCTTGGCAAACTGCTGAGCTCGTCCTTCGTATCCCACTTCCCAGTGAGGAAATTCCTGCTGTGCTGCATCACTGCAGGAACACCACTCCTGTTGCAATATATCCCAGGCAACAAGAGAAAAAAAAGAACAGGAGTGATCTATCACAATTTGACACAGCCCCATGGAAATGTGAGGAATTGTATTGATTTGTCCTCAGGAGCGTGGCTAATTTGTAAGGAGCTCCTACTCCTCATGCCTTAACATTCATTGCACATTTCAATAGCAAGTAATTACAACCATTCTATTTGGGATTATGTAATGACAAAACATTTATGAGGGGGGAAAAAAATCAAAAGTTCAAGAAAGCATGAAATCACATTAATTCAGATGAACTGTGGTAATTATGCAAGGTGATAAATTGCAGTTTCTCTAATTGTCTGTAACAATTTCATATATTAAAACACCCAAGTTTCCTTGGTTTCCTTGGAGAAGCTCTGTGCTCCTTCTTAAGATTGAAATGGTTTGGAATGGACAGGTTTGGATGGAGTGTCCCTGAGCAGGTTCAGCAATTTCAAACACATGATTGGGAGGTTGAAATGAGTTATTTATGATTAGGTTTTTGTTCCTATCAGACATATTTAAGAAGCAGTTCCCTAATCCCAGGAAAACTGACCTTATGTTCACTCTGTTATGTAGTTAAATCTGTGACTCTGACACCTGTAAGGCAGTTTTATATTAAAAAAACCAAACAAAAAATCCAGATGTGTGCGTAATAGTGGTGGTGTGGAAATTAGAATAAATATATTAATGAACAGTCAGCAATTAGATGTTGCTTGGAGCAACCTGGTCTGGTGCAAGGTGTCCCTGCCCATGGCAGGGGGTGGAACAGGATGGACTTTAAGGCCCCTTCCTACCCAAACCATTCTGAGATTTATGATTATCTGTGTTATTATGAACTTTAAAAAACATTCAGGAAAAAGTAATGCATGGCTGAACCTATTAATTAACCTATTAATTAATACAAGGGCTTCAGCAGGGAAGGTTTCTGTCCATCACTTCCATTCAGTTTCTGTCTCCAGAGGCCATTTTTCCAGGCAAACACCTCACCTGCCCTGGGTTTGCTGCTCTCACCGGCAGGTTTGTGCTCAGCAAAGTGGCACCGACAGTCCCCTTCATCCAACACTGATATTCTTCTCTGAACCTCTGGTTTTATTCTGTTTAAAATCTACCTGGAAGACTTTCAGGCCATCAATCAGGTGAAGGCAGGTTGGACAGGGCTGGGAGCAGCCTGGGATAGTGGAAGATGTCCCTGCCCATGGCAGGGGTGGGATGAGATGAGCTTTAAGGTCCTTCCATCCCAAACCATCCTGGGATTCCATGATAACATCCTTGACCCCAGTGGGTAAAATGGGGTTACAGCAGCTGAAAGAAGCTCTGGCCCATTCCTTCTCCCCACTCCTCCCTTCATTGCTGGTGAGGAGCCGACAGCCTGCAGGATTCCTGCTCCCATCGGAGAAAGCCGTGCTGCTGCCCAGCTCCACCCCACCAAAAGCTGTGTGGTTGGGGTGCTGTGAGCACAGCCCTGCCTCGCTCAGCCCTGCAACGCTCCCAGCTGGACACGAGGCCGTGCCACACGCAGCTCAGTCCGTGCATTCCCACTCTTCCTGGAGAGCATCGCGTGTGCATCTGAGCATCTTGCTTGGCCTCCACGACCTCATTATCACATCCATCTGATTAATTGTGCTCTACCAAGAGCAGTCTGTCAACATGCACAGATCACAGGGAAAAAAAGAAAAAAAAAGTGATTTTTTGCTAAAGCTCGCAGCTGAGAGAGCAATGGAGTGTGAGGGAACTCGTTGTTCTTCAAGTGAGATAAATACAGACAAAGAATGAAAGGAATTATGTAGGAACTAGGTGATAATTTATTTATAGATCTCTGCAGAAACACTGAAGTTAGCAAATACGCCATCTGTTAAATAGTCATCTTATTCCTAAGTGCATATTAGCAATCTAAATGTGTGCCAAACACCTGATCTTAGCCTTCTTATTTGATACTCCTTTTGACAAGCAACATTCTGCTTTATTAGGTTATGTCATGTTATGTTATAGAGCTGTGCTAGGGAACAGGAGCTGGGAGAACACTGTGGTTGTGCTCTCTTGGTGTAAATGCACACCCAGGGCGAAGAGAAGTGGTTTTGACAGCAGCCAGAATTTCAGAATAACAGCAGCAAAATAGTATACCTGTATTTATATCCTCAGGTAATTTTTTTTTTCTATATATGCATTTAACACATTTTGAATTGCAATAAATCATTGAAAATACAACCCCATAAGTGGGAAAACAGATGGAGAAATCTTTGTGGCAAAGACAAATATTATTTCTGAGGGTTCACCTTGTCCCTGTCTCACCCACCTGGACTGCAAAGCAAAAGTAGATTATTTTATAGCTCATTATTGAACCCATGTGAATGAGGCGTCACAGTATTCCATGGGAGATGGTGCCTGCCTGGAGGAAGAGTCCAACAAAGATGGAAACAGAAGCAGCACTGACTCCACTAATGAATTCTCTTAATCTATTTTGCCTTGGTTTGCTTTTTCGGAGGTTTGGGGTTTTTTTTTTGTTCTTTAATGATTCTTTATTACAGAGACAGACACTGAATAAACTCACTTTGTACGATTATCTATCAAAATTGATCAAAGCAAAAGATCATTTCTGGTTTGGCCTGTGAAATTTTGGGGAGGTGAGGGTTTCTAAAAGATTCAGTGTGATGAAGACCTTGGAGTTAAGCGGTGGAATGGATTCTCTAAAGAAAATGTCTTTTCCCAAAAGCCTTTAAAAACTGGGTTAAATAAGGACATTGCCTACTTGTCCCTGCCATGGGTGAGATGAAGAGATTAAATGATGATTTATGTGCCTCCACAGCTGCTTTTTATACCTATGATTAATAAGCATAAAGGGATGGAAATCTTTTCTCGTGCACTGGAAAATCCGAGTTGCTTTGTAAAACAAAACTACAAACGTGCCATGAAAGAGCCCAAACTCCTGACCATGGCTTTTGATCCTCAAGGTTGAAAAGTGGAGATTGAAAAGGCACAGCCAACTTTTTCCCCACATGGATTCAGCTGAAAGGAAGTGGGTTTAGATGGGATCTTGGGAAAAAAAATTCTTCCTTCTAAGGGGGACGGGTTGCCCAGAGAAGCTGTGGCTGCCCCTGGAGCCCTGGAAGGGTCCAAGTCCAAGTTGGACAGGGCTTGGAGCAGCCTGGGACAGTGGAATTTGTCTCAGAGGTGGAGTTGGATGAGCTTCAAGATCCTTCCCAACCTAAACCATTCCATGATCCCCATCATTCAACCAAAAGTGGTCCTTGCTCCCTAGAAAACAGTGGATCCCTAAGAGATCTCATCCCCCTGCTTTTAATTATTCAAGTCAGGGACACTTGTCATGGTTTCAATGGAGAGACACAGGCAGGTGACACAGCACCTAAAATGAGAGGAAAAATGATAACATGACATATTGTGTCATTAAACTAAAAATTGCTACTAGCAGCTCATTACTTTCCAAAATCTATTCCCATTTCAGAGCAAGGTATTACATAGCTAATTCTCAATTGTCAGAAAAACCTTCTCCTCCTGCTGCTCTGTGCTTCCTTTATTTTTTTCTCCCCCCCTCCTTTCTCAGGAGTCTCATAACAAGCGAAATTTTGTTCTCAGCAAAAAAAAAAACCCAGGGCTGATTTACCACAGTGAAAATATTGGGAAGCTCTACTTAGACTGCACAGATTTTTCCATACTGCCCGAGAGTTTTTTGAGGGTTTAACGCTATTTTTAAGTAGAAATTGCAGTTTGGTTTGTATTGGCAGCTGAGGGAAAGAGATAGGAAAGGGAACTGTGACCATTTTGTTGTCAGTGTCTGAAACTTAAAAAATTTGAATTTTTGCACCTATATAGTATTTTTTTTCTTTTTAATTTATTTAATATAATATATAAGAGTATTTGAAGGTCTTTTTTCCGCTTCTCCCAGAGCACAAAACCTCAGAGCAGGCACCCCAAACAAAACTTTAAGGCTGTTCAAGGGACCATTTTCCACACAACTATTTGGTGCTGGCCTTTTTCTTCTCAGAGAGCAATTCCCAGGAAAGAAAGAAAATGTGGTAAATTTTCTCAGATGGAATTTTCAAAATCAGTAAATAAATCCACAATTTCAGAGACTGGCCTAAGCCTAAGCATGAAACCAAACTTTAATTAATCATATTCCACCCATCCACTATTTTCTCTTTTGTTTAGAATTACAGGATGAAATACAACTAAATGAATGAATTTTTTTTTCTATTTTTCTTGGCCTTTCTTATGCTTTTTTCCCCCTTGGACTACCCATGATCCAAGGCAGAGCTGTAGCCAGCAGGCAATTAAAAGAACATCAGCGTTTAAAGCCCTTTCATGGTGTATTGACAGGCCCCATCTATTGTGCTATGACAGCACGAGGAGGTGCTACAGGTGCTTAATTCAATCCAGCCCCTCCTGAGCAGACAATGTCTTCATAGGAGACCAATATCCAAGAGATGAAGAGGAGGAAAAGAAAAATTAACTGTGTAAAGTTCAGCTAAGGGGGAGAAAATTGATATATTGACATAAATAGCTGAGGCTGTACAGGTAGTAATCGTTATTGCTCTGACCAGCGAGGGCTGCTTCTCTCTATTGAACTCTGGCTCAGGTTGGTGTTCAGCTGATGAAAAATGGAACAATTGCTTGAAACAAGAATCTGCAGCAAGGTAAATAAAATGGGCTTAGGGCAGGCAGTTTGCAGCTCTGTGGTATAAGGGAAGCTGATATTTGTTGTTTTAAAGAATATTTTGAATGTGTTTCGAACAATCATTTCCCAAATGGCTCTGGTGAAATGGGAAGGCTTCTCATTAGGATGAGAAGTGGATCAAAAAGTAAATAATCTTTTTGTTTTTAAAGCCCATCTATTGTGTCATGTTTTGTACTTGAATTAAAGGGAATCAGGCTGATAATTCTTCAACACCTCAGTGAAACATGAGGAAGCAGCAGATTGAGCGTGGTGTTAGACTCAGTAAAAAACAGACATGAAAAGCCATAAAAATCACCTGTGGGAAATGGGCATGGACATATTCATGCACTGAAAGTCCCCTTTTTCTCCCCTTTAAAACCAGTGCTAAAGCTCAAGGCAATTAAATCATATCCAAGTGTTTCAGCCAATTTGGGACAGAACAGAATCTTTAAGAAAACAACACATTTTTATCATCATTTTAACCTACACTCTGTGGGAGTCCTGCTGATCTTTAATTATCACTTTTATATATAGAACACAGCTGTTCTTTATTTCTATAGAAAAGGAAACACTACCAAATGCATTTTTTTTTCCAACTCATGTAGATTAAGTCTTGCAAATTCCAAAAAATGATGCTGGAAAAAGTCATGGAATAACAGACTGGCTTTGGAAGTAGAAATTGTGAACACAAATTCCCAGAGTTTCAGTAGAACTGCTGTAAGAATAAATATTTTGTGAATGCCAAAGGACTCAGTAATGGTTGGACTGGATGATCTGGGACAGCTTTTTCAACCTTAATGATCCTGTAATTCCATGTTATCAGATTGGATGAGGGATTTTCCCATACAATTTCTCAATGACATTGTTATTCTACTGTCCAATGTGTGCCTCTGCTCTTGAGGGAATAAATTTGATAGATTGGGATGCAGTTGGGAATAAATCTGATGGGCAATAACCAGGCTTTGTTTTCTCCTTCTCCCTGAAGACCTGGAGAGCTTTGAGACGAGACCGAGAAGCCCGGTGTCAGTGAGAGAGGGCCAAGGAGTGGTCCTGCTCTGTGGAACCCCCCCCCACCACGGAGGTACGGTGAGAGCCCGAGCCCCCCTGCTCTGCCTCAGGAGGAGCACAATTCCCCATGGGATCAGCACTGGAATTTGCTTGGGCATAAATTACTGGCTTTGCAACAGATCTGGGTTTTGTTTCTTTAAAAGACACGGGGTTCACACTTTGTTAGGGCCCCTTTTTTATTGTTTGGTGAGGGAGTAGAACCTGCCATTCCTTGGGACACAGCCCAAGAAGGCCTGCAAGGCTCTGCTGCCATTCCTGGTTATCCCAGGGCTTTGGTCCTCCTGGAATGGCAGAGGAGCAGCCCTCAGCAATCCTTCCTACACCAGAACTACTCCAGCTCTCCATGGAATGGCTCCTTCCCCCTTTAGTGCTTGCTGCTGCAACGATCTCATTTCAATCCTTCACCAGTCACACTGGATTTGTCATGAAGGTTTGGCTTCTGCTCTGGAATCCCTGATTTTATTCCTGTCTGATAATCACAGAATAATTTAAATTGGAAGGGGCTTCTGGAGAGGTGAACTGCCTGATTAAAGGGGAGCTGCCCAGATCAGGGTTCTTAGGAATTGTCAGAGCTTCAGATGGGGAATGAAAAGGAGTCTGCTGAGGAACTGATTTGGGGGTGCCTTTTCCTATTGCTGCTTCCTCACCACAAGACCTTGGAGATCTTCCTTTCTGGGTGGGGTAAATCCAGGGGAAAATTTTACCCTAGTAAAGCAAGTATCTATTAATAAAGAGGAAATATCAATGACATAGTAACCAAATTATCTTGTTCTGGACTTAAAGAATCAGCAGCTCTTGGATGACTCATGTCCTGCCTCTGGTAGCCGTGACCACACCTCCACAGGAGCTGCAGTTTTCCATGTCCTGCTCCCAGCAATCCTCAATTCTTCTGAAAGAAACAGAGTTAAAAGACAAACTCCCAGGATAAGGTAAACAGTGATGTAGAAAGAGGATACAGGATTTCAGAGAGGGAGAAGACCCCATCAATCAATAAAAACCCCTCCAGTCCTACAGAGAGGAAGTGTCAGTTCACTGAGTGTTTACAGCCATAGGAGAGGAGGATATAATCAAGGAGACGAAGTGAAACCTGGTCCTTAAGGGCACGAAAGGCTTCAAAGGGCTCCTCAAATGTATCAGTGGGACAGGCAGAAAGACAACACATCCATCCCAGAGCCAGTGACTAGCCATTTTCCTCCTGTGGCAGGGTAAAATTATGATTTGACAAATAGGAAGGAGGAGAAGAAAACATTCAGAACAAATGAATGGTTGCCAGCCAGGTGAGTTCACCCCAGATTAATTGCACCGACAAAATGGGATCCAGGAGCAAAGCCTTTGCCAGGGTGCTCCTGTAGCTGGGGCTGGGAGCTGCTGACCAGCAGGCCTGGAAAATCCATTCCCTGAAACAACAGATCTCCAGAGAGCAGAGCCCAAGCCCTTTTGCCATCCCTAAACACTATGTTTAGGATCCAAAATTATTTGCCACGGGGATGAAGTACATGGTGTGAGCCATGAAAAGTCAGAGGCTATTTCAGGATGCTTGGGAAGTTTTTGTTAGAAAATTTAGTTTTGGGGCTTTTTTTCCTTAATTGAAACCCTTGCTTCCACCTCACAAGACCTACAGGAGGAAGGATTACTGACTGTGCTTCCAGCTCATATTTAAAAGTGTCCTGTGCAGCACTTTAAGTGCATCAGGAATTAGAGAGATGTCAAGGAATTTGGAAGATAAACCCTACCAGCAGGGAAAGAGTTGCCTTTCCTGTGCTGCAATGACTCGAAGGAAGACAGGAACCCTCTGTACAGCAGTTGTTTGAAGTAGCTGCTATTAATATAGGAAATTTGAAACAGGAAGCACTAGGTAAAACCTTCTGCCAACCTATAAAAGTCAGTATAACAATAGAAGAAGAATAGAAATAGCAGAATGGAAAACAAGGAGGGTTCATTAATTCCAATCCTCCCATATAGAATCAAGAAGATGGAATGAGAGCTCCAGAAGTGTTTCTAGCACCCGTGGTCTCTAGGGAAGTGTCTCACTTCTCTTTCTACCCCTCACATTGCCAAGTTTATCTGGTCCTGCCCCACAGCATTGGAGTTAAACCTCCTGCTCACAGGAAAACTCTGCAGAGCTCACCAGGACATTCAGCTTATCAGACATCACAGGTGTTGCTCCATGGTCAAAAACAGTTAAAATATTTAAAGTTTAATTGGAATTAAACTTGATTTTCCAATGCATTTAACAAGGAAAGATGTGCTGCTTCTTTTCTGTATGCTGGTTTCTTGACTGAGAGCACTGCCAACCTATTTTTGTACAAGAGAAATGAGTGATTTACATAAACACAGGATAAGAATATATTAGTCAGCTATAAAACAAAAACAAGCAAACAAACCCCACCAAGCAAACAAACAAATGTACAGAAAGGCTGCTCTAGCAGCTTTCATATCAGCTTTAAACTGCCTCAGAGAACAAAAACAAAATTCCATATTGTTGTGAACTAATGTTAGGACTTTCAGGATAAGCCAAACACAAACATGAAAGTAGAAAAGAAATAAAGACCTAAGTTTATATCTTAGATCAATTAAGACATTAAAAATTACAGTAAATGAACACAAAAATCCCAGTCTCTAATTAGCTCTTAAAGCAAGAGCAGGGCTGCCCCAGGTTACCTGACCCACCCCGAACCTCCTATTCCCTCAGCCAGCTCCTCCTCAGCCATTTCTGCTGGCTCTGTTGTTATTTATGAGACTCATTACCACACCTTATAAAGTTCAGCTGTGCCAGCCCTCTGCTTGTTAGAGAGGCTCAACAGGGCAGGGGGGGACCAGGTGAGCTGCATTTTTTTTTTTTCCCTGAATCAGATCCCTTCTCTGCCTTCAGTTCTATAGGTCAGCCCTTTTTCCCTGTGCAACCAGCACAAGTAATATTTTACTAGTGAAAAAAAGGAGTGGTTTATAGAGAGCTCTGAGGTTGGAAAAGGCATGGTGGGAGGAAGATGGAAGAAGCCTTAATTTCTGCAGCTACACGTGAGCTTGACCTGCCTGTGCTTAAGAAGCTGCTGCCTAAATGGTAATATTTGACACAAGACTGTGGGGTGGACTGTTGTTCATTTATTTCCTTAGAAGCAGAGCCTGATCTAAAGCTTGTTTCCTTCGAGCTGGCTCCCTGCAGAGCTTTAAGGAAGTTGCTAATCTTGTTAGGAGCAGCAGGATCACTCTGCATTTGCATTTATTTGTGTGGAAGAGCTGCCAGGGCTGGGAGCAGGACGGAGGCTCTGGGCTTTCCTCTGTGCTGACATTGCTGTGGGGAGGCTGAATAAACCCCAAAACACTCCTGAGGAAGTAGGAGCCCTATGGACCTGCCCGGGGGGGTAACAATTCCCAATCCTCAGCCTGCAGAAGGTTGGAAAAGGAGGTGAAACTGGGCTTTGGAGAAGATGGGATGAGATGAGCAGCGCTGTGAAAGGGCCTTTGATTTCTGCATTTTATATTAAACGCTGCACTTGGCAAAGTGCATAATCTGAAAGGAGGGTTTGAAGTGGCTCTCCCTTTATCAAACTCAGTGCCTGAGTCGTGGGCTGAGAGTCCCTTTCTCTCTGCTCCCATGAATCTTTAATCCAGCTTTCCCACAGCTCTGGGGGGAGGGAGAGTCCCCTCCCTGAGCCTGTCCTGGAGCTGTTCTGCTGCAGACCCAGTAGGATTGATTGGGATGCGCTCGGTCTGAGGGAAGCACTGGAATGTTCCATTGCCCAGGTCAGTATATCAGGAGTGATTATCAGCTGCTCCTCTTTCCCAGCCGAGCTCTGAAGGAAAACTCTCAGGGCTGGGAGAGGCTCTCCAGCCTGGCCAAGCTCAGGAATTGCCCACCTGGGAGGCGAGGTGGATTAACCAGCTTTTGGGGTCTCTGGGGTGAGAAGGGACACTGACACCACAATCACTTCCCCTGGGTTAAAAAACCCCAAATAAACACACCCTCATATTGCAGCACTATAAAATAGCTCCTGCTCAGCCATAAAAGTGAGAGCAAAGGGCTTTTTCTCCTTTCTTTGGCTCAGTCAGTGGATCTGCTCGTCTGCTTTAATCCAAGCGACCCAAAATGGAAGATTTTATAACACAGTGCTGGGTTTTCTACTCTGTTACCTGTTGCTGTAGTAACTTTCCAAAAAAAGATACTGAGTAAGGGAGTAGGTTGTTGGTATAATGCCTTAAAAGCAGGAGAAAAAGTTCAGTCTCCAAAGTTTGGCTCCTTTCTCTTGAGATTTCATCCAACTCCCACTGAAGTCAATTAAAATTAGGATTTCTGCAGAGTTTAGTGGAGCTGAATTAGGCTCTAGGCAAGGATGGCCTGCAGATGGATGATGATGAACCTGCAGTTAGGAGAGGGGGAGTGTTTATATCCCTTATACTGGGGGAAAGGGATTTAAATATGAGTAAGAGGGGCCTGTGCTTGTTCCCATTTAATGGGAAAATTCATCAATCGTCCCTGAAGCAATGGTGGGGAGCAGAGAGGGAGAGAGGCACAGAAACTCCAGAAAATGAAGTCAGTTGGAACCCCCTGAGAACAGAAATCGGGACAGAAAAGGTCTGGTTCTCTTTTAGTGATTAATTAATTCACAGACTGACCTCTTGAAGAATGCCTGTGTAGCATAAATTTGGCTTTATTAGAGTTTTGTTTTATTTTATTCCATCCTGCACAGAAGATTTAGCTGCATCACCTGCTGCCACGGCTGGAGTCTGGGTGTTGGTTCCATGCCATAAAATGTTTTAAAGATCCTTCCTGGGAATCCTTTTGGAGCGTTGGCAGGTACAGGGATGCCCTTAGAGAGGGTCAGGGCTTTTTTCAGCCCTGTGATTTCCACCACCAGAACTTTGGCAGGGAAACTTCCAGACTGCTTTTCCCTCTTAGTCACTTTTAAAATTGCTTCCAGTTTCTCTTGGATACGCTATCCTGGCATGGAAATCTGGGCATCCACATGTCAGCTTCAACCACTCAGAGTGGTTTCATTGCCCAGAGGTGCCTCAGTGCAGGTCTGGGTGAGGAGGAAGGCAAGAATTCCAGCTGGCAGGAAAAGCACATCAGGGTACCAGCCCTCAGTGCTTTGGGAAATCTGGGGACACAGTGGATCCAAGGTATTTCTTCCACAGAAATGTTGACAACATTTAATTGAACATAGATTGAAGTATTTGCCTTGCAAATCTTCAGCATTTTCTGTAGAGTCCCCATCTTGCAGCTTAGAGACCTTCAAAAAAGGAGTTGAAATCAGAAATTTTCACACTTTGGTCTGCTCACCCAGACAGCAGACAGTTTTGCATCAGCAAAACGTGTGCCTGAGACAGGAAAAGTGTCTGTGCATCCCTGCAAGACAGAGCACGTCATGGCCACATCCCTCATTTCTGATCCTTCCTGTAGGAAAACCCCTCCATCTCCAGGTTTTCCCCTGCAAGTGGATGCTTTAAGGTACCTCAAAGTCTATGGGCAGGCAAACGTGCCAACATGGGGCTTTAATCTCATGGCTGAGCACTGCACAAACCTTGGGTTAGACCGAGAATTAATTGCTGCATCTCCCAGGTTTACTGCAGCCCTCGGAAAAGTTTCGCATTATCCGCAGTAAAGCGGAGCCTGTTGCAGGATTTAGCCAAGTATAGAAAGTGTCATTGATTGCTCCCTGGAGATGCATCATTTCTAATGAGAGTCCTAAAATGCTGCAAGCCGATAACATAAAACTCCACAAAACTACTGGAGTTTGCAGACTTATTACCATCCTGCTCCCATGCTGGAGCTGAGGGGGGGAAAGCGACGTAAATAATCTTTTTGGAATGGGGTTGTTGATGGGGGAAATGTGTAAAAATGAAGCCGTTGGCAGAACACTGTTGGCTTATGAATTATGCATTTAATTAAGGGGAGCTAAACTGGTAGATTTGGAAAGTTCTGATTTACTGTGGCTTGTAAAAGACAGGATTTGAGTCCTGCTCTTGCTGTTGGGTGTGGAGCAGCTGCAGAGTGGGGCTGGCAGGACACCCTGGGTGACCCCACACTGGGGGATCAGCTCTGAACCCGCTCCTCAGTGCCCAAGGCCTGGCCCAGAAGTGTTTCCCAAAAGCAGGGAATGGTAAACTCCCAAAGACATCTGCTTTTCCTGGGTGAGCTGGTCAAATAAATCAGTTTTAAGTTGCCTGGTCTTCTAGATCTACATTATGAAGGTTTGCATTGTGGAGCACCATGTGGGAAAAGGGGGCAGAAAAGGGCAGGAGGTGAGAATGGGGCAAGAAGTATGGAAGATAAGGGGATGTTCATTATCAAATGTGCCATGAGATCTAATACTAAGTAATCTCCAAAGTACTTGTGTGCAGCTCCTCCTCCTCCATGAAAATCCAGTGATCACACTCCATGTTACCAGTTTAATTCTTCCATATTGAGGGTGAAGGAAGGAGCTGCTGCACCGAGCAGCAATTTGCCCTCTGGATTTTCAGAGGGAAAGCGCCATACAAGGAAGTGATTTACTAAAGCAGCTTTCTCACGCAGTTGCAGCGCTGCCATTCCTGCTTGGGAGCAGGCAAAGCAGGGAAATGAGAAGTAGCAGGGGACAGAATCTGCTGTGACCTCCTGAAGTGGCTTGAAATGAGTTGAAAACATGAGCACTGCTTACCTGGCCTGTGCTAATTTGTACATCCCCAGTGGTTTTCCCTGCAGCTGCCTCGTTCTTCGTGCCGGGGAGCGGATTCCGCTGGAAGGGATGCGTGACACTTGTCTCGTGTTTTCCAGGCTTGTCCTACACGTGGCTCTTCAACAATAACACCCTGCATCTCCAGGAGGATAGCAGGCGCTTTGTTTCCCAGACAACGGGAAACCTGTACCTGGCCAAGGTGGAGCCGTGGGATGTTGGGAATTACACGTGTGCCGTGAGCAGCGCCGCGGCACAGCGCCGAGTGTGGGGGCCCCCCACCGCCCTCACCCTCCGAGGCGATGGTGAGTCAACAGCAGGGCTTGGCTGCCTCAAAACTTCCAGCTGCTCCTTGTCCAGCTGTTGGGAATTCGCCCCCGCTGAGGGAAAATCACCCCAGTGAAGGTTGTGCAGTGGGGCGATGTTGCTATCGCACCGCGGGCGGGCAGAGAAACCACACTGAGCCCAGGCTCAGGATTCAATAGCTGCAAGCCTTTTAATGGTTTTTCCCAAGGCTTTTATATGTTAGTTCACACAAGTGTGTTAAATGGCATAAGAGAATTGGTCCACTGGCCATCCACCCCTTGAGGGGATTGGCCAAATTCTAAGACATCCATTCCCAAATATTTTTCTAGTTAGAGCCATACCAATCCTGCAAAACAACCTGCAGGTGCAAGGAGTTTACAAAACTGTAACATTGTTTTAGAGAGCTTGCATGGGAAAGACAGAGCTCTCACAAAATGCTGCAGAGGGCTGAAGAAATTCCCTGCTGAAGATTTTCAAGTATCCACAGGGCACAACCCCACAGTGAGGTTTGGGCTTTCAGAACAGGGGTGAGGAGATGAACATGCAAAGCAAGTTCTCAGTGTCACTGAACAACAAGAGAATGTTCCGTGGCACTTTAATATTTCCCACCTCGTGCACATGTTGGGGTTTAAATCCAACAAATCTTTCTAAATTTGTCATCTAAGCATAGCTCTAATAGCAAATCCAGAGAGCTCCTTCAGATGGAGCTGCCAAGGTGAGAAACTCCCCTGCAAATGTACAAATGCCTTCCCGGCAACACTTGAAATTAAATACATACAAACAGAAATACAGACCTGGAAATCCACACACAAAGTTTGTTTTGTGCATTTGCCCACCTCAATTTCAATATACTCGTGCTGTTTGCAAAGCAGTGATGACAGTCAGGGACAAAAGTCTGTGCAGAGTTGGATTTGAAAACTCAGCTGTGCATTATGGAGCAATGCTTTCACTGCGAGGCTGTGCTGCTCAGTAACGTCAGCGGATCACACAAAGCAAAGCTGCACCACCTCGGCTCCAACGTTAATAATTTGGCACAAACCGTGACTGAAAATGTTCAAGAGCTTTTCTGTTTCTTTTTTTTCTTATCATCGCTCTATTCCTTTTCTCAGACTCCTTCTATCAGTCTCTAGATCTTCTCCCATTCACTCTGGTGGCCTCTGGATTGGCTCCAGTGCTGGCAGCCTCTAAGGCAACAGTGGAAGTTGTATGTGCAATATTATCCAAATTATGTTAAATTTAAAACAAGAACTGGTTCGTTTTCTGTGTGGGATCTGGGCAAAGACACTGCAGAAAAATACCTGATTTATGTTCATCCCTGCTGTTGGAATGAGTTTCACTGTAAGACACATCAAACACATTTAAGAAGTTCAGCTAAAAGTTTCGTTTCCTAAATCCATCCCAAACCTGCTGCAAAATTAAATGCCCTAAATTAATACTGGATTATCTGTGATTTATCAGATGTTCAGCCAGATTTTCAAATATGGTAATTCCATCTAATTACATCAGCTTTCTTCAAGTCTGCAGCTCACATTTGGATGCTTTAAATAACTTTTAAGTGTTTTGAAGTAGTTTGGACATGGAATTTTCTAATTTTCTTGCACACAGGATCAACTTCGTGTCCTGAGAGTGACTAGTGGCAAAAGCATTGCTTGATAAGAGGTGTGAACCCAAAATTATCTCTAAAACCTGGATGCACAGCAGACTTGTGATGTAAAACCTGTATAAAGTCACACTCTTCGACTCCTAAATGCAGGGAATTTAGAAATTTCACAGAATTGTCAGCACAGGGTTGAACTCCACCCAGGAGGTTAAAGCTGCTCCATCATGTGCTGCTCACCACGGGTGGAACAGAAGGCTCTGAAGTGATTCATGCCACCCTTCCTTTTACCCTGAAATTCTGTTGCACAGGGCAGAATTCTGTTGTTGTGGGGCTCAGCTGGAGCGAGCTGTTTGATGTTCCACAGGTGCAATGGGGGAGTACGAGCCAAAGATTGAGGTGCGCTTTCCAGAGACAACCTACGCAGCCCAGGGCTCCTCTGTCAGACTGGAGTGCTTTGCCCTCGGAAAGTAAGAGTTTTCTTTTTATCAGATGTGGGGTTTAACACCTCTCCTTCCACATTTGCACATCAGAATTATTCTGGTCAAAATGGGATTTGTGAATCTTATGGTCTTTTAACCTTGCTTTGATTGTTTCTGTGCTCCCAAGGAAATGAGACAGAGCACTGTGCTGTAACTGCAGCTCACTTGGGTGCAGCTTGAAGCAGGGGGAGTGAATGTGGGAAGAGGAGGGAAAACTGGAACAAAGATTTTCTTTCTTGAGAGTAGCTTTAACTCTGAGGTGAGACCTGAGTCCAGGTGACAGCACTCAGTGTCACTGCACTGTCACACCTGAGAGATACCAAAATAGGAATGGTTTTTTGCCTGTGTGACATCAGAGAACCATGGAAAGGTTTGGGCTGGGAGGAACCTTAAGGATCATCCAGTTCATCCCTGCCAGGGGCAGGGACACCTCCCACTGTCCCAGGCTGCTCCCAGCCCCAATGTCCAGCCTGGCCTTGGGCACTGCCAGGGATCCAGGGGCAGCCACAGCTGCTCTGGGCACCCTGTGCCAGGGCCTCCCCACCCTCACAGGGAAGAATTTCTTCCCAATATCCCATCTAAACCTGCTCTTCTTCAGTTTGGAGCCATCCCCCTCTGTTCTGTCACTCCAGGCCCTTGTGAATAGTCTCTCTCCATATTTCTTGTAGCTCATTCAGGATTTGAGAGGCCACAGGGGAAGATCACCCCAAAGCTTCTCCTCTCCAGGCTGAACAATCCCAGCTCTCCCAGCCTTTCCTCCCAGCAGAGCTGCTCCATCCCTCTGCTCATCCTGCTGCCTCCTCTGGACTCTCTCATTGCTAAGAATCAAATGTGGGCAATCAGGATATGTTTGAATAGCATGTGGGATCTCCTGACCCTCCTGTCTCCAGTGCAATGCAGAAGAGCCCTGGGAAGACCCAGCAGCAGCCCTTCCTTCCAAAAATCCATTTTCCTGCATTTTTTCCAAATTTTCTTGCACTGCTGTGCCCATTCCCAGCCGCAGTGGTGGCTCAAGCAGCTGCTCTGTATTCAGGGAGCAGCTGGGAGACTGAATCACTGTAACTAGCCCACAAACCCCAGTCTTTCCAATGAGCATGGTTTTCCCTGGAAAAGCCCAAATAACCCTTAGATTGTTGACCTCTATTTAGTTTAAGTTCACTTTGACAATCCATTTTAAGGCTGTAAGCTTTTGAAGTGTTTGGAGCTTTCCCAGAGGTTAAAAGCCTGACTTGCAGACAGCACAAATTAATCAAATGTTCCTCTGGAACCTACGCTGGGAAGTAGAAAAATAAAGCAAATAAAAAGTTAATAAGATTGAAATGGCCTTGCCTTTCAGATGAGATTTCTATAGAAACTAATATGAGAGCTAATTTATTAAAGGTATGTGCACTTTTTTTGGCCCAAAAGCAGCACCAGACTTTAGCACTCCTGCTAAAGCTGATTTTCTTTTCCAAATACTGTCAAGCTGCTTCTCTTGAAATACCTCCTTAATTGCGTGTTAGTCCATGCAGGCTTTACATTTCAAGTTGTCATTTTTTATTTCCATCTGTTGCATGGAAAGCACTGAGCAATGACAGAGAAAAAAAAAAAAACAATAAATGAGCTGTACAAAGCAGTGACATCTTAGGGAAGGGGTAAAGATGGGTCCTGTTAATGTGATGTACAGATTTGGCCATTTTAAGAACATCATCAGGAGAAAAAAGGGGACTGAAAGGGCATATGGATAATGAGATCCCTTAGGGACACCCTTCCACACAGTGCTGAGGAACGCCTGAGAGGGTTAATGCAGCTTTAATGTAGATTTTCCTCCTTGTGTGCAGGTCTGCAGCAAAAGCAGTGCTGCCATGCTCCCCTGGAGTTATCCTGCCTAAGTACTGGGGATCCACGGGCCAAAATCCATTTCCCACACGCTCTCTGCTATCACGCTGCTGAGGGCACCACGTGTTGGAGGTGCTGTTTGGGAGCAGAGGCTCTTTGGTGGTGGTACTGGACAATTCCTCAGAATTTCTCCTCTTTAATTTAATTTTTTTAGTTTAGATGTCTCTTACGGATCTGCACAGGTTTCAGTCTGTTTTTTCTCTCCAGGCAGAGCCTTTTAACCACCTTTTCACCAGCATGTCCATCAGTGGAAAGGCTTTATTTCAGAGCTGGCATTTAGATGCGAATAAAGCAAGCCATAGAGATTGCAGGTGAAACACTCTTAACTTATTAGATAAGGCCATATTTCTGAAGGTATGCAGGTGATTAGTGGCATTGTGAAAAGCTGGAAGTTTCCTGCCTCCAACTGTTTACAATTGCAGGCAGAACCATCTAAATGCAGCAGCGTGGCCGCCTGCACCTCCAGATTCCCAAATTCCGCTAAAACCCTGGCCCCTGCTATTGTCTGTTTATGTTAAAATCAATTCAGCCCAGCATTTGTTGAGCTGTACCTCTGATCTGCCACAAGCACTGGTGGTTATTATCTCGCTTGGATTTCAGAACTGCTTCCCCATTATCCATAATTTTCTATATTCACACTGTTAGGCCGCTGGCTCAGACAATGCCGCGGCTGCTGCTACCTGGGCGATGTGAATAACAGAAATCTTTCACACTGAAGGCAGATCATAGGCAACCCGCTGGGGTTTTGGTCTGCAGAAGTCTTAAATGAAAGTAGTTTTGTGGTATTTAGAGAAATAGCATCTCTTTTCTGTATGGAATAGCAAATCACACCAATTGGGCCTCGCTCAAAAGGCACTTCTGCAGTTCAAACACTGCCACGAGAGGCCAGACTCATGGCTGAGTTTAAAACTCAGTTTAAAACGTCTTAAAGATGCCTTTTTTTCATGTGGGGGAGCTCAGTGTCCCCCAAAATGTGCTCCTGTGGGACACCCTGGGGAAGGTACCTTCCACATAGCTCTGTTGCAAAGCTCTTTTTGCATTTCA
Organism: Rhipidura dahli; assembly: GCA_013399225.1. NCBI lineage: Eukaryota > Metazoa > Chordata > Aves > Passeriformes > Rhipiduridae > Rhipidura > Rhipidura dahli. Next base: position 1,086,386 of record VXAC01001781.1, read on the forward strand.
CGTTAAAATATCACTAAGAATTTTTACAAATCATCTACTAGCACCAGAAATTTTTCTGTTTTGAGGAAAATGAAGGGTTGTAAAAGGTGGAATTTATCCCTGGAAAGAGGGTTTGGAGGGATGGATCCCAAATGGACAAAGGATCTCAGGCCAGTCCTTGACTTTGAACCTTATTTTGTAGAGCAGACATCACAAATAGTAGAGAAGATTTTGAAAATGAAATTAGTGCTCACTGTGATGGAAATATAAGAAAATGTGCAGCTCTCTGATGAGTCTAAACAAAAAATTGCACCTTCTACTTAATCCTTTAAAAGAAGGAAAACTGAAATATGAAATAGTGGCTCCACTATTTCAAACCCTGCAGCCTGTGGCAGGTTAATAGAAGAGATGAGACTTTGTGTTCTGCACCAATATTCATTACGATGGCAGTGTTTAATATTATGCCAGTATTAAAAGTCCTGCTTTGGATCAAGCTCTATTAGTCATGCCATATATCCAAATTATTGTCCCTTGTCTTTCAGGGGATTGAGCACCATGGAAAGAATTATGTTTAGTTGAGTTATACTGTGCTGCTGCTTTCTGTAGATTTCTCTCAAAATAACTTTTTTCCTTCTTTTTTTTTTTCTGTTGAACAAATAAGAATAATCCCTGGAATGAAAATAAGCAAAGTAGTTTCCATGTCTGGTGCACATATTTATTAAACTGTGTCCATGGTTTATATTTTTCTTCGTTCCCTTTTCAAAGAAAGGGAAATAATCAGTTCAGAATCCCTTCAGATGGGTTGTTGCCAGCTGAGGTTGTACAAAGCATATGTGAATAATATAAAACAAGATTTCTTTCACCCCAGAATATTCATTTTTCATGGGAAGGTCCCACCCATTCCTCTCAATGTATTCATGGAAGGGTTTTTCTAGCAGCTCTTGGAATAAGTAGATAATCACACAGCTCCAAGGGGCCTCCAAATAACCATTTTTACTAAATTTACATAAAAATCCTAGGCTTCACGTCTGGTATATTCTCAAGCTGTTTGTGTAGGAGGCTTTAAAAGAGTCGATTACAGGATTCTGAAATCACAGAGCTGGGAATGACCTCTGGCACTACAAGTGAAGTTTTCAGCCCTCATCCCTGATCAAACCAAGGCCCGAGGATTTGCTCTTTCAGGGGTGAGGAGATCCCCTCTCACTCACACAGCCCACGTTGTGCCTCCAGGAGGGTGAGACTCAACACCTTGCAGGAAACTGCTGCTTTCAGGTAATCCATCAGGAGGATCCAAAATTAAAAGCTTTAATTATGCTGCTGCTCAGATCCTAATTCTTCCTGGTGTCAGCAGCGATGCAGCTTTCAAAGCTCAGCTCAGGCTCATTTGTCTAACGAACCACGGGCTTCATTACCCCAAATGCAGATTGAATTTCCCGTTGAAGGGCCACCAGATGCACAGGACAAAAGATGAGGCATGGTCCCAATGCATCATCTTTGCTGAGGAAGGTGAAGCCTCCCTCCTGGTGTGGGTTCTAATTCTGCAGACAAATTAATTTCACGTTCGCTGTGACAAGAACTTGTCACCAACCACAAAATATTTTCCATCTCCTTTTCTTTCCCAGTTAGTAACTTATGGTTTTGTGATTCTTCCGCCTGTATGGTGGAATATAAATTAAATTAGTGCTCCTGGATGCTCTGAAGGTTTCAAATAAACTGCAGATTTATGTACTAAGACACTCTCATATTTATGCACTGTTTTCTTATTTACTCAGGAGAAAGCCAGACTCTGTCTATGAAGTGTAATAAATTTGGGAAGTGTGCTCATTGTTTCTTTATGTATTCCAAAACTTTTAGGCCCAAGCAGTTATGGTTTTAATCTGGTTGTTGGGAGGAACTAAGTGACAGAAAGACCCATGAGGAGCAGGGCCACCCCACACCTGCATGAGCAGGCACTGGTCTGTACAGCAATGTCAAATCCTGATTTTCCAAGGAGTATGAACATGCAAAATAATCCCACAAAAAGTCACAAGGCTGTATTTATTGGACTAGCTTTTGTATATATTTACCTACACCTAAAGGACAGTTTCACTCCTTAAAACATCAATTTCTAAATAGATGATTTGTTCCAAAATCCAATTTAATCAAACTGGTTTTATATTTTTTTTAACCTTGAAAGCTTTCACATGGCCTGAGTAAGAGTTGCTATTAAGAGATTTGGTTATAAGGATGTAAACTAGCAGCAGAAAAATGTGAAACCAACCCAAACCCCTGTTTTCTGCAAAATACAGTGGCTGAAGATGCTGGTAATTCTGTAAATGAGGAATCAGTGAAGAAATGCAGATATTCCCTGGGAAGGTCCATCCCATGGAATTGGCTGAGCTATGGATCCTCCCAGATTCTGCTCCTTTACCTGAAGCTCAGGTGGAGCTGCTGTCCCAACACAGGAATTCCTTCTCCTGATAAAATCAAGGCTCCCTGGCAGGAGAACAAAGTGCAGTTAACTTTTTATTGTCTTTAAATATGGGAGGCTGATGGACTCCAAGGTTTCTCTGTCCTGCTCAGCTGACACCAGGAGTGAGTTTCAAACAACCTCATTTGGTGTTTGGCCAAAAATGAGCTGAGCTTGCCTTGAAACATCCCCAAGGATGTCATTATGAGTCTGTGGTGTGGAGAAGGAGAACAGGGGAGTGCCTTCAGCTCCAGCCTTAGCAAAGCTGACTGGACATGCTGACAGAAGGGGCCTTTTCCCACCGAGGAACTGCCCCTGGCCTTGGTGTCAGCACAGAATCCCCTCATTTGGGAGCAGTCAGAGCTGAGAGAAAACAAATGGCTGAGACAATAAGAAATATGGAGATGAAGCTCTTTCAGGTGGCAGAATGCATCTAATTATTGTTTCAATCCCCCACATGGCTGTTAGTTCCCTTTAATCTCTTTGTTGCATTAAAAAAGAAGATGAAATTAAATCCAGAAGAGACGCCTTTAAAGCGAGCAGTTCGATGCTCCCGGCGTTCTGCAGGCTGCTGTTCCACAGTTGCTGCTAACCCAGCGTTTAATATGCAGGAGGGTTTGTGGAGCCAGCCGTGCTCTCCTTCACGTGGATCAATCCAACACCAGGCTGGGAAGCTCCCCTGGCTGTTTTCCTGCCTGGAGCACGGCATTCATGAGCCAGACTGGGTCTGCACTAGAGCTGTGCTCCTTTTAAACATCTCAAAGTGTCTGGCTTTCTAAAGAACTGCAACTAACTCTCTGTGGAGAAATCCTGCAGGAATGCTGTCGTGCAGGATTAGTCTGGAGGAAGGAAGACTCGAGGGAGGCCTCGTTGCTCTCTCCAAACACCTGAAAGGAGCTTGAGCAGGTGGGGATGGTCCCTTCTCCCAGGCCGCCAGCAACAGGACAACAGCCTCAGGCTGCACCAGGAGTGGTTTGGATTGGATTTTAACAAAAATTGGTTCGTTGAAAAAGTGGAGAAACATTGGGAAGGGCTGCCCAGGGAAGTGGTTGGGTCACCAGCCCTGGAAGGCTTCAAACCACAGGTAGATGTGGCACCTCCTGTATGGTTTAGTGAGCATGGAGGTGTTGGTGGAAGGTTGGGCTTGATGGTCTTGGAGGTCTTTTCCAACCTGAATGATCCTGTGACTCTATACCAAGATTTCTGGAGGAGACAGCACCTTTTAACAATTCACTCAGGAAAAGGAAACCCTTATACATTTCCTAGGAAGGAACGGTATTAAACAACATCTGAAATAGCTTTTGGTCTCGTTGTAAAGGAGAGTTAATAAAGGTGGTGGTGACAGTGGCTGTTGTCCAGAAAGATCTGGATTTTTTTCCACTGGAACCACAATGAGGAAAAGCAGAATAAAATCTCAGTTGTTCTTTGCAACTCTTTCACTGGTTAACAATATCTGACATGTCCCAGTCATTCCTGTTTGTAGGAAATTGTTCAGAGAACTCACATTTCTCCCAAATCCTGATTCTCTTCACTTAGGTGGAAGTTGTAGCACGTCACACAGACTCAAAATGCAGAAATCAGGCCCAAACTTCCTGAATTATTAAGAAATTAATCCAAACTGTATTTGTGACTTGATGTCTTTGTTCAATAATCAAGGACTTGAACTTAAATAATTTAAGGTGTGAGCAGTTACAGTCTCTGCTAAAAAGGAATAAATCCTTTGTAAGTCAGCACTGCAGGCAGAGACCTTGAAGACTGGAAACAAGGATTTTTAATTTCCATGAAAGTTGTGTTTTCCATTGCTGTTGATGTTACTTCCAATGGAAAAGAAGTCAGCATTTAGCCAAAGCCTCTGTAAAAAGCTCAAACCTGAATTTGTTAGAAAAAAGCAACTTAGTTCAATTTGCAGATACAGCAAACTGTGAAATCCAAGACTATTAATATTTCAAAGTGTTTTGGTGACATAATAGATCATGAAAGTGAGGCTCCCGTGGTTTGTGATATTACCAGAAATCCAAAAAGTATTTATAGCTGCCTTCACACTTCACTGTTTTTTTGTTGTATGGGATACATTGATCCAAATATAAATGAAAACAATGGAAAGCTTCAAAAACATTAAAAAAGAAATATTCCTTTTTGTCCCTATCTCCTTCCAGCCTCAATGTTTTGTTCTTTCTTCACTCAGTTCTCTGTTTCTCCTCTATCTCGGCTCCCATTTTTTATATTTAGATTTATTGGTATTTTTAGATCTTTTGAAATCTTGGCCAGCATTTCCTGTTTTGGCATGTGAAAATACCTTTAGTGCTACAGGGAAATTGTTTGCTGGAAGAATCAGTCAATAATTCAGCACTTCTGTGGTGTTTATTTGGACTTGCAAAGTTGTTCCTTCAGTGTCACAGGGTTTAAATACAGGTTTAAGCCCAAAGTAAGTTACTAAGGGGAAAATAGAAACTGGCCCCAGGAAAAATCATAGAATTGACTGAGGGTTTTATCCCACTTTGGACCTGTGCTCCTGAATAAATTGGACATGTTATAAAATCTCAGTCTTAGATGAATCTCTGTATGTCATGCTTAGAAATTACTTCTTTTTTAAAAATTGCTACTCTCAAGAAAGGCTTTTACATTCTTTTTCCTCTGTTGTAACCAATGCTCTTTCTTTTTCTCTAATAAATACAATTCTTTAGTCCTGTCCCAAGCATTAGCTGGAAGAGGTCTGATGGAAACTCCTTGGCAAAGAAAATCCAACACGACAGGACCAGAGGAGTTCTGGAAATCCCCAACGTTCAGCAGGAAGATGAAGGCTCCTACGAGTGCATGGCAGGAAACACTCGAGGAACAAACACTGCAAGAGGTCAATTATTTGTCTATGGTGAGCAGATTAATTGAATTTTGATTTGTGATAAGGAGCAGGATGCTGCTCAGTTGTGTTTTGCAGATGAAGTCGCTTAGTGCCTTGCTGGAGGTAGGAAGTGCAGGTCAGGTTAAGCTGGTTAAGAACTGACTGGGGGCTCTCAGTGACCTTCACTGAATTACAGCCTCAGCAAACAAAGGTATTTTGTGTCAAAGCTCAGACTGGAAATGTGGGAAGTTGGAAAGGTTAATACGAGGCAGAGAGGAATCCCTGTACATTTCCATGAAACATTAAAGGCAGGGAGGGATTCAGGGTCCAGCAGCAGATGCAGAACAGGGAAGGATTCAGGAGCCTTCAGTTCATGGCAGTGAAGGTGATTTCACCTCCTCTTTGAACTGAGTTCTGTTGTCTCACAAACAGATGAAGATAAAGCAGGGGGAGCTCATCCCATTCCTCCCTCTCCTTCCATCTTGGCTAGAAGTGGAGAATAATCTGGGAAGCTCTTCTCCCTTTCCTTGTCCCTTCCCGTGTGCATTAATTTCCTGCAGTGCCATTCACATGGGATGGTCCCTCATAGCCAGGGTGAATTACATCTCTTTAGTCCAATTGCTAACACCCAGGGAAAGCAACATATTTTGACAGGAATAAGAGGAGAGACCTTTTCTTTACCTCATAAATCTTTCAAAGGAGAAAAAAAAAAAAAAAAAAAGAAAAAAGAAACATAACAGTGAGGAGAAAAAAATCACAGCAAGCGAGACTGAGCCTCCAGTTAACATCTGTTGAGAAGACTCTGGCAAGTATTTTCCTTTTTTTTTTTTTTTAAGCAAATCTCTTCTAATGAAGAGATGCAGGCTTTGCTGATAAGCTACCAGGCTCCTGCAGCCATGGCTAATATCAAGATATATGCCAGGAATACAACAGTCTGCTGCTGGTTTAAATATTTCATTATTTCCTTGCTTTCAGGTGGTAGTTGTTGTTCTCATTGCACACTAATTTTTTTCACCATGTCGATCAAGCAGTTCCATTAAAATTAAGTTCAGTAGATTACCTGGACATGATTGATAACAGCACAGGCAATTATAAAATTATGATCAGTTAATTCAATCTAAAACAATGTGCTTATTAACTGTGCTCTGTACATTAATTAATAGCTGTTCATAGTGAACTGTATAAACAGCGCTCATGAAGCCTTGGCATGAGGGGGTTTTTTTGTCATATTAAGAGTGTGCTGGTAAATTATCTCTGTAATTGATTTCCTCTTGCTGCTTTTCTGTTCTCTGGGGGTTTTCCTCTGGAGGAAGTTTGTCTCCAAGAAACAGGGACTCTTTTCTGGACGCTGCTTTGTGTGTGATCCCTCCAGCCCACACTTCAGGCTCTTAGAGCAGTACAAATTACATGTAATTAGAAGCACTTTTAGGCAGGGTGAACTCCATCCTTATAGGATTTTAGAGCACCTAAAGGGGCTCCAGGAGAGCTGGAGAGAGACTTTGGATAAGGGATGGAGGGACAGGACTCAGGGAATGGCTTCCCAGTGCCAGAGGGCAGGGATGGATGGGATATGGGGAAGGAATTCCTGTCTGTGAGGGTGGGGAGGCCCTGGAATGGAATTCCCAGAGCAGCTGGGGGTGCCCCTGGATCCCTGGCAGTGCCCAAGGCCAGGCTGGACATTGGGGCTGGGAGCAGCCTGGGACAGTGGGAGGTGTCCCTGCCCATGGAATGAGGTGTTATTTATTCTCCCCAGGTCTCACCTTCACCTCCCTCCTGACAACTGTTCTCCTTTCCCAGGAGAATCCCTGCTCAGCTCAGTCCTGGAGTCTCAGTTGTCTACACAGCTCCTGTGTGATTCCTGCAAATTCTGCTTTTACACCCCAGTGAATCTCTTTAGAGGAAGACTTTGCAGAAATTAGGGGTCGTGGTGCTTATCAAACATATCCTGAATTTCAGGCATCTAAAATCACTGTTCCTACACATTTTGGTCACAAAAATGGATAAAATCTTAACCAAGTTGCCTACCCATGAACCACTTGATTTCTATTATTTTCCCAAGCTTGTCCTGAAGTTTAATACCAGGGAATTGTTGTATAGAATTCACTTGCAGCATAATAAAAAATGTGTTGAACAGATATTAATTAGCTCTGCTCAGTTCATTAATTAATGGCAGCATACCTCAAGCAAAAATCACTTTTATCCTGCTTAAAATGCTTTGCATATTCTTTTCAGCACCCCCTGAATGGGATAAAAAAATCCAAAATGCCTTTCTGTCTCTCTATGACAGTTTATTTTGGGAATGTAAGGCAAGAGGAAAACCAAGCCCTACCTACAGCTGGTTAAAAAATGGCCAGCCCCTCGTGTCAGAGGTAAGATTCCTGTTGTCTTCTTTCATTATTCACTCCTATTTTTTTTCATGATTTAGTCATAAAATTCAATACAGAGTAGATTAAGTTTCAAATAAAATAGGTAAAGATTAATACATTAAAATAAATATGATAGCACAAACTCTGCAACACAAAGCCTCAGTTTTTGGACTTCACTGGAAGTGTATGAAATTGCAGTTTAGAGAGAGAAACACCAATTTCTTCACATGAATTCTCTAATTGCTACAAGACATGGTTGTAGGTATAGAAGGGCTTAGAAATATGAATTATATTTGGTGAAAGAAACACTAAATACATTTGTCGACATAATCTGCAGTTTGGGGAACTGGTAGGATGCCAAAGGACTGAAAGAGGATTCCAGAGCTGGAACTGCAAAATGATCGGAGTTGAATTGCACTTTTCTTCTGTTTCTGTTCTTAATCACTGGCTGGGTGGGCCTTTGGCCTCGTGCAGAGTGGCTGCGCTCCTGCTGAGTTAATCCTGTACCTTAATTAATCCAGTCATCTCTGAAAATCAGCTGATTTCGAGCTGAATATTTTCTGTGCTTTGCAGAGGGAGAATAGACCAAAGAAAGCCACGTAAATGTATAAGGAAAAGATGGGTAAGTGCAAAATGTTACTTGAATGACCAAGTGGGAAGGGAAGGAGGACTGCAGGAGGAGAGTGGAAGTTTGGAGCTCAGACACTTGAGATCCAGGACAGAGCCTTCATCAGCCAGGTCTTTGAGGACCCAGCTTGCAGGGGCTCTGCGTTCTTGTGGTTGCCAAGCTCTGGCACATCCATCCTCCAGCCTTCAGTCATTGGCACCCTCATGGAGAAGGTGTGACAAGAGGCTTTTTGCATTCTGCTGAGGCTAAGTTTTCCTTTATTTTTTAATCAAGCCTCCATCCAGCATCTCTGGGGCACACAATGGTTCGCCCATGAGGCATTTTCACTTGGAGGGAAGAAAACAATACTGTGATTAATTCCTGTCTAGCAAGAGCACATACAGGAGAATTTCCAAAACATATGGGCTAAATTAGCACCTGCTGGGCTGCAGAACCAGCATTTATTTGATTTAGTTGTACTTATTTAAAGAATTTGGAGTGGGGTCCAATCTTCCATATAATTTTCTGCTGGCTCAGTCCTAAACAGACCCAACCTGCATCTGGGGAAAATAGCCAGAATTTATCTGGATTGCAGTTTTTCTGAACCTGCTCGTTGTACTCGTTGTCACCTCTTTCTGAGCAAGATTATCTTGTTTCTCTCACTCTGAAGGCAGCAATATTTAGAGTCTGTCACTCTTCAATTGCACCGTTTCAATAAAGAGCAATGAAATGCTCGACAGACACATTTTCAACCAGCATTTTCACAGCACTTACAGAGTGCTGTAACTGCAATTCTTCAGGCAACAAAATGCTGGATGCTATTGCTCAATGGACAGAATGGACACTTTGGAGGGGAAAGTACAAGGGAGATGTAATAAAATATTCAGTTTGTCGCAGCACCCTGCGTGTCAGAATTCTTCCAGGAAGAATAACATTCAGATGCTGTTCACCCTGGGGCTGATTCCGATTGTCCCCTCTTTGTCAAACCTCTCTGCCTGACCACCTGGCTGGTCATCCCAGCATTATTCCTGCTCGTGTACACAGCATGCTTTATTCTTCCCTTTGTCTGGGCAGCTCAAAAGAGCCGGCAGAGAACGGTGGGGAATTTGGGATAAGTATGGAACACAAGCCTCGCTTCAGAGAGGGGTTTTGTATTCAAAGGATGTTTGTAAAAATAGAATGCATTGAGAGGATAGCAAACAGCCTGGAGGTAAAACTAAGTATGCAAAAGATATCTGTAGTGAGAGGCTCGAAAAAAATTATCAGTGGCTAAGTCATGTAATGTTGTTAATTAGTTTGCCACACACCAGCCACGCCGCCCCAGGCTGTGCTCTCATTATGTTTCCAAGCTAAACAAGCTTGGGCTGGGTCACTTCATGGTTGGGAGACCTCCAAAGAAAAGCTGGGGTATTGGAAAATGTGCCCTGGATGGGGGTGACAGCCCCCAGAACCCCAGAGCCCTGGGCTGGTCCCAGCAGGGGAGGGGGGATTCTGCCCCTGTGCTCAGGTGAGGCCCCACCTGCAGAGCTGCCCCAGCCCTGTCCCAGCACAGGGAGGAGCTGGAGCTGCTGGAGAGAGCCCAGAGGACGCTCCAGGATGAGCAGAGTGATGGAGAGGGAGGAAAGGCTGGGAGAGCTGGGATTGTTCAGCCTGGAGAGGAGAAGCTTTGGGGTGACCTCAGTGGGGCCTTGCAGGGCCTGAAAGAGTTACAAGAAAGATGGAGAGAGATTTTGGACAAGAGCCTGGAGTAACAGGATGAGGGGGAACAGCTTCAAACTGACACAGACTAAGGTTAGATTGGATATTGGGGAGAAATTATTCCCAGGGTGAGGGTGTGCAGGCCCTGGCACAGGGTGCCCAGAGCAGCTGTGGCTGCCCCTGGATCCCTGGCAGTGCCCAAGGCCAGGTTGGACATTGGGGCTGGGAGCAGCCTGGGACAGTGGGAGGTGCCCATGGCAGAGGTGGAATGGGATGAACTTTAAGATCCCTCCAACCCAAGACATTCTGGGATTTTATGACAGATATTTAAGATGTTTAGCACTTCACAAATACATTTGAGACACTTGTGGCTGTTCATCAAACACTGGAGTGCATCCCCTAACAATGTACTCCAAACTCTTCAGCTCCTGCTCCAGAGGCAGGAGAGCCAGAGTCAATGAGCAGCAGCATCCCACCAGTGATATCTGTTGTTCAGGCTTGCACTTGGTGATGGGATTTATATTCCCTGTGGGTATCATCCAAACTGATCTGTTTTGGGGAATTTTTTTTTTTTTCCTCCTCCTCAGTGCTACACTTTGCAGTGCAGCTATTATTGTCTCCAGAGGGTAGTAATTGTAAAATCACAAGATATTTAGCTTTAAGTTATGATTGCAGCGTGAAACAAGCTTTTTTCTGTTTTCCGAAGCAGAGCAAGTAAAACTTCTTTTAATACAACAAATTCCAAGCTCTGGTCCAAATATACCCACTGTGCAGCTTCCCCTATTTCAGCAGAATTGCTGAAGAAAGTTGGTGAGTGTAGAAATCCAAGCCTAGAGGAAAATGCTCTCCCTGTGTCTGAGCAGCTGCCTGGGGTTTTCCAATTGGAATTTAAGTGTTGGCTTTCAGCGGAGCTTTTCCAGCAGCTCATTTTTCTGAGACTCTTGATGTGATGCTGTTCGAAAAGTTCCCATTATTGGAGCACCTCTGTCTCCTGTGGAGCTTTTCTGATCTCCTGGCATTGTCACCATCACATTTATCTGATGGGATGATGGAATGATGTTTCACCAGCCGGCGATGAGGTGCTGCTTCTCAGGATCCAGGTGGAAGATGCCCCAGGCTCCCAGTGTGGAAGCATCCCTACAGGGAGCTCCTTCTGTGCCACCTTCATGGTGAAGGATAACCACAGATTCCCAGCTCAGCAGTGCAGGGAAACACCTGGAAAACCTGGACAAACCTGCCCAAAGCCACTACTGCAACATGTGCCTGGATTTCCTGAAAAGCTGGAAAAGCTCAGAGAGCTGAAAACACAACCACCACCCCACAGCAAGGTGCACATCCTATTTCCTATGTATCCATCCTCATTGCTCCCAAGAAAACAACATTTCTGCTTCTGAATTGTGCTCAGGTGCGTCAGTACGATGCTAAAAAACCTTTCCTTTGTTGACTCATCATCTCTGCCCATGTTTTCCTTGTTTTCCTCTTATCAGGAAAGAATTCAAATAGAAAACGGGACTCTCCTCATCCCCATGCTGAATCTGTCGGACTCAGGCCTCTATCAGTGCGTGGCAGAAAATAAATATGACACAATTTATGCCAATGCTGAGCTGAGGGTGATCGGTGAGTAAATGTCACCAAAATGAGAAGGAACCCAATAAAAAGGACACTCGTTGAAAACAAACTGAATTTAAGAAAAGAAGAGATGAAATCCCACCTGGCAGTTCAATCCTGATATTTCTTTGCTTTTCAATCACATGGAAATGTGGTTTTTTTAGTTTCATTTCATGGCTTGTTTGGGGGAAGAATCTGATCCATATGTGGCCTTTTTTATTATCACATTTACACCAGTTTAATGAATGCTGTTTCTTGCTTAGTTTGAGTTATTAATAGTTATTCTGCAGGTTTTGAAAGTGATTTCAGAAAGCAGGGGAAATAGCTTGAGCTACAAACAAAGAGCATATGGCAAATCCGGACATAAATAACATGGAAAAAGGAATCTCATTAATGATAACCAGAGATGAGCATGAATGGAATTTGCTCATGTATTATAGAAGTATTCTGTTCTAGATTGCAAAATGTAAAGTTTGCTCAACAGCCAAATATCAGTGAACCCAGTAAAACACAGACTTTAGGAGCAACCAATGTCTTGTGTTTTCTCCTTCTCCAAGAGTGAATTTTCACATAAACTGCTGGAAAAATAAACATATTTTCAGAAAACAGAGTAGGTTTATGAAAAGAAAGCCAGAGTTAGAACAGTGTTTGTAACAGAATACTCTCTGCAGGTGAATATATGTGGCTGGATCAGGAGTGTGAAGTTCATCCTGCTCACAAATCTTGTCTTCCATCATGGATAGACCAGTTCTCCCAGACTCCATATTTCCTCAGGAAAGTTTGTCAGAGCACACAGTTCTAGACAGAGAGCTTTTGAAACAGAATTAGAATTCTTTAGTACTTAGAAACATTTTTAATGTTATATTTAGTTTTACCTTTTCAGAAATCTAAAAACCAAAACAATTACTGAATTCACCGACTGAACTCAAAGAGAAGACTTTAGCAAGTTTAGTAACGTCTCTTCTTCCTCCTCTCCTTTTAGCTGCAGCCCCCGATTTTTCCAGAAATCCCGTGAAGAAGCTGTCTGTTGTTCAAGTTGGAGGGGAAGTTACGATCGGTTGTAAACCCAGCGCTTCTCCCAGAGCTGTTATTTCCTGGAGAAAGGGCTCGGAAGTTCTGCACCAGAACAAAAGGTATGGTTTTCTCTCTTTTAATATAATTTAAAGCTCATTGAAACACAGCTGGCTCAAGATTGCTTTTGGCAGCTCATTGATGGAAAACTTGGCTGCCAGAGGCCTCTCTGTCTTTAGAGCAGCCGTGGAGTTGTGTGGGTACAAAGCGGGGTGAGCGCGGAGCCGGAGCCACACGCGGGTAAATGTGTGATCCATACGTTCGCGCTCATCAGCACTTAATTCATGGCAAGCCACGGAGCTGGAGGGAATCAGCTTCACGAGGAGATGGCCCTGAAGGCTCAGGGAGGCGGGATGTGCCCCCAGGCTGAGGCATAATTGCTCTGCAGCTGTACAGGTTGTGCAATAACCACCGGCACAATCCTCCTCCCTGTCCCTGTCGCTCCTGCTTAGGCAGGATTTAGCTGCTGGCCCAGCACCTGGGACACACCCTCACCAACTGGTTTGGGTCCTGTGGGGTTTGGGGAGGACTAATTCCTTATTTCTGAGCTGCCAGGAGCCACCTCCGTTGTTGTATTTCGATGCTCTCAGGCTCAGGGTGGGATTGTTGGGGTGGCCAATCCCCAGGGAGTTGGATTCCATGATCCCTGTGGGTCCCTTCCAGCTCAGGCTGTTCCATAATCCTATGGTTCCACACTAATGGCAATTAAATGGTGAAATATTAAAATCAAAGGGTCTTACTGGCAGAAATGATGGTTATTATGTGCAATATGGAGCCCTGAGGATATTTCCATACACAAATGGAGACAGATGGATGAAATGGGCAGCAGTGTCTTTAAGAAGTTCTGGGAATGGCTGAGAGTCCTTCTCAGCATCTCTTTCAGTTCACGAATATAACAGCAACCCTCCTTTGTCACTTTCTGCTGTCAGCCTTGGAAATCTATAATCAGTAATTCACAAAGCTCTGGCAACTGAACACCAGATTTTGCACACAGGACCAGTTGCTCGAGGAGGTTTCTTTGGGTCACATCAGACTTAAAATGATGAATATTCTCTAAAACATTATCCCAAACTGTGACAAAATAACTATTTCCCTATGCCATGCTCCAGGAATGTACCAGAGAGAAAAATCACAGGAGTATTTATGAAAGAAGGTGCAGATCTGAGAATTTTACATAGGTGCTGGCAATGGAACAGAAAAATTTGGGTGAGCAATCCATCCTATGGCCATAGAGAACTTCCCAACAACTTTTCCACCCTTAAGAAGTGGCAGTTTTATTTCCATTTTAACCACTCCCTGTGCAAAATACTTTTCTGACCAGTGTTTAATCAGATCTTTATTTGTCTTTCAATTGTATTTTGACTGTGTGGCCTATTCCAGAGGTTGAGCTAAGCCTGGATCTTGAGGTTCCACTACGCTGATATTCCCCACCTGATTTACTGATTAAAAAAATATATATTTACACACTCCATCCAGTATTTACTTGTGCTGCTGTATTAATTTACTAACAATAATTCCTGAGCATCCCAGAAGGCTGCTGCTGCTGGGCAGGAGCAAACAGCAGGAGCAGGATTTACAAAGGGAGACAGTGTTTAAACTCTCCGCGAGCACAACGCTATCACCAGCGCGGCCACCGGTGCAAAGCGGAATTTATGAGGCTGTTTGATTATTAAATGACAAATTGGCTTCAAAAGGAGGGGAAATAAATCAGTGTTAGTCCAGAGGTCTCTCTGACACAGAACAAAATGAAAGAAGGGTTTGTGTGGCTGTAAAGTACATGGCTAATTAAAGTGCTGAAATTACACATAAAAAGAGAGGGGACATGGTCTGCGTTTCTCCACAGATATGGTTAAACCCTGACAAACCCTTATTTCTGCTCCCTTTTTATTGTGCTGCAATTATAACCTTTATGGGCTCTTTTATTGGCCTTTTTAAAAATATTTGGTGGGGTTATAGTTACTAGAAAAAGGAAATACCAATCCCTTCCAGTTCTGGCAGTCAAATTGTGATGGGCTTCTTACTAAATACGTCTGATCACACAGCTTCTTTTGAATTATGTAGATGAATTTAATCTTTTGTTAAAGCATTAATGAAACCAAACCTGTTCCACCCAAAGGGGGAAGAATATTCCTTCTTTTTTGCTTTTTTCCTATCACTCCTGATAATAGTTGATTCCTGATAGTGCTGAGTATGTGGTAACCACTCTCCCTGATCTGCTGAACTCTTGATAAGACGGGAGAGCTCAGCTTGGTATTAAATTCAATTTGTAAGGGTATAAAGATGTGTGCTAAATAGGAACACTAATGAATAAATGCACAAATTAATACTTTTAATTAGAGTTCCCTGAGTTTTTGAGGTCACTTTTAAGTTTACAAAGCTGCAGCATTTGGGCCCTTGCTATCTGAAAAATATCTTACAGTTTTTTGAAGGGAAATTTTTTTTTTCCAGGGTTCAGCAGTGAATGTCCTCAACCCTCAGCCCCCTTTTCAGGGCAGAGTTTCCTCCATCCCCACTTGTCTTTTCCATCCTTTCTGTGGCTCAATGCCATCATTGCTCAGCTTTTCAGCAGCTTGGTTGCTCTCATTTCTGTAAAATACATTATTGCACTTGAAGCACACATGTAAATCCTGCAGAAAATGCCAAAATAATCACTTTTTTACATTAGATGGTGAAGTGATCCTGAACATACCAGTTCCAGATCTGTTTATTGTTCCCAGCCCTCTCCATTGATTGTTCTCCCTCAAAATATTCAGAAATAATTCCCGTTCAGGGCTCAGCCCCTGAGTACTGGGAGTTATCCATGGTCCATGCTACTGGCACCTTAGAGAGGGAATTTGAGGTTATCAGCTGCAGGAATCCAAAGGAAATCCCAATGCTGGCTCATCCTGGCTGGTTTTTCCTGCTGCCTCCTCACATGATATCCACCAGCTCAGCTTCAGGTGCTCTCTTGGGTACTTAACCTCCTTCTTTGGGTCAAAGTCTGGAGAAATGGGGTTTGGGGAGCAATGCCACTTCCTCAAGGGACAACAGTTTGGCCTTTGTGGAATAAAGGACTTTTCCTGGCGAGTGCTGTGGGTTTGAGCTCGGTGTAGGAATGAAGCACAACAAAACCCGAGCTTTATGCTCCAAACTCCCTCCCCCTGGAGTCTGACACAGATTTCAGCTGTTTTCATGTGTGTCACATCCTCAGTGCATGCAACAGGAGTTTTCTTCATCTTACTTCTCGCTTCTATCCTCTCGTATCCACCAAGGAAATGAAGGAGAAGAAAGAAACGTTTCGTATATTAAATAAAACAAATCTTCAAGTCTAGACACTGATCTCATCGCAAACGTCTGTTTTTGCGCCTTCAGCGAATTCAGATTCGGGACCCTCGTGGAAAACTCATTTTACCAAAAATTCCTTTTGATGGAAGCCTTTTAATAAATGGGAATGGGGCCTCGTTTTGCTTTGCCAGAGAGAGGTGCTATTCCCCCAGCCTGGGCTGAGGATCCCCAGGCGCTGCAGTGAGTGTGGATAAACATATGTGATTCACTTCACTCGGAATTTCAATGAGGAGAGCTGAGGGAAAACTGAGAAATGAGGTAGGCTGGAAGAATGCATTACTCATATACAGCACTTCCCATGCATTAATAATCAGTAATAAGCAAATATTCATAATTTAAATTGTTTTTTGGGGCCTGGGCAAGAAGTATGTTTCGGGATGGTAAAATATGCTCAATACTTGCTGGATCCTCGACTTGCTTGTAGGACACAGTTCAGTCCCAGCTCTATGAGGGATGGGAATGGATCTCCTGCCACGAATAAAGCTGGGGAATTCTTTGTCCTGGATTTTGGTGCTGGTGTTTTACACTCAATTTGTTGCCATTACTCAGAGGAAACGAGGGGAAACAATGACATTGGAAGCTGTATTCCATCAATACTGTGGAAAGAGAATGGAGCGCAGGTCGCGACTGGGTGCAGGAATTATCTGGGAATTGCAGAGCCCTTGGAGCTGCCCTTGGAGCCTCAGACTCGAGGCGTTCTCCTGCTCCCAAGTGAACAGCCAGGACCCATCGGGTTTCTTTAGGATCTGTTCTCCCACCACCCTCTGAGCTCTCTGGGCCACCCCCTGCTTGTGCTTTCCTTCTGCTCCTCCACTGTTCACAGCCAGATTCCAAAACCTTGAGCACTTTAACACATCTAAACTTTTCTCTTGTTTGGGAAAAGGACTGTTTTGTGTCTGTGGATGGAATTAGACAAACAGGGAGTTAAAAGGTCTGCAGCTGCTCCTGAGGGGCAGCTCCAATCTCTGCTCCCTGTGACCAGGGACTGCACTCAGGGAATGGCTGGAGCTGTGGCAGGGGAGGGCTAGGTCGGATTTAGGGAGAGGTCCTTCCCCCAGAGGGTGCTGGGCACTGCCCAGGCTCCCCAGGGAATGGTCCCGGCCCTGAGGCTGCCAGAGCTCCAGGAGCGTTTGGACAGCGCTGCCAGGGATGCCCAGGGTGGGGTTGTTGGGGTGTCTGGGCAGGGTGAGAAGCTGGGCTGGATGATCCCTGTGGGTCCTTTCCCAACTCAGCTCACCCTGTGAT
This sequence comes from Rhipidura dahli, assembly GCA_013399225.1. Classification (NCBI taxonomy): domain Eukaryota; kingdom Metazoa; phylum Chordata; class Aves; order Passeriformes; family Rhipiduridae; genus Rhipidura; species Rhipidura dahli. The sequence continues at coordinate 1,103,572 of VXAC01001781.1, forward strand.
TATCTGGTAAACAGGAGAAGTCCTCAATCTCCTGATCAAATACAGAATGTACTGTCTGTGAACCAGCATTTCAGCTCCAACCAATTTGAGCAGAAATGTGTCAGGACAGTTCAGCAAACTTCAGGGAAACATTTCAATTACCAGAATGTCAGCACTGTTGGTTTAGCTTCAGAATATCCCTTATCCTTAAAAATAAAGAAAAAAAAAATCTGCTTGGGGAGGAATCAAGACCAAATGGATAGAAAATTCCAAAATTTGCACTAGTCTGCTAACAAAGGAGGCGATTGATGGCACTTGACTATTCTTCAGCTGAAGTCAATATGCAGCCTAAGGGAGTTATTTACTTTTACTTGGCAGGTGCCTCCCTCTCAAATGAGACACCAACTTAGACAAGCAAAGCTGGGGGAATGAAACCCATCCACAGCCTCTGAAAAAACCCTCAGCTGCCTTGAAGCCAAAGCAGATGAGTAGCACAGGCAAAGAGGAGCTTTGCTTGTCAGGCTGCTCAGTGCCACAAACCACCCTGCTTCCCCCACCCACTGCTTGCACATAAAATACCCCAGATATCTGCATGTAGGTACGAAGTTCCACATAAAATTCCATTTTTCTTATGCTATTCCAGCACTTACTATTCCATTCCCAGCTTTCTACAGCGCTGCAGCTGGGTGAATAGCACTGGGATATTAATTTTACTATTATTTTACTTTTTAAGGCTGGTTTTTGAAGCCTGGATTAAGCGTGTCTCTGGTTTTATCCTCCTTGCTTTTCTACCACGAGGAGCTTTGCATAGCTTTGATGAGATGCCTTAACCCTTCCATCTTATCAGCGTCTGTGTGCTTGTAAAGAAGTTCATTTCCTATTTCAGTATTTAAATAGAGCACTTGAAGTGTGGGCATCAGCAATCAGAGCAATTCCAGCTATCTCAGACACCACTGCTGAAAGTCAACATGAATACAAATTAAGCTTATCTGCTGATGGAATCCCACTTTTGCCTGGAGAACCAATAGGATTGATTCCACATCTGCTAAATTTGATTAATCACTTCAGCTCCACTCCTTGCTTACAAACAGACTGACAGGACTCAGAAGCACAGATTTACCTGCCTGTCTTGGTCTGAGGTCACTCATCAAGACATGAGAACTCCTACAAAACCCAGGCTTGCTGTTCAGAAGTGGTTTTTTATCTCTGGAGCCCCAGTGTCACAGCACATTTGGTGCTCACCAGACAAACCCCACCATCACACCATTCCTGAGGGAATGCTGAGAGCTGCAGGAAGTATTTTCTAGCTAAAAATATCCACTGCTGGCATCACAGTGGTCCTGGTTTCAGAAGGAACAGGAAAGAGAAAGGTGTTGCAGAGGACTGGGAGAGGCAGCTCCAATGTATTTACTGAAGATTTATTCGCTCTCAGCGGGGAAGTTTGTCTGGTTTTGGGGTTGGTTGTAGGCATTTTCCACTGCTGCGTCCTGAACAATGCTGCTGGCTCTGGGAGGAGCATCACACATGGCAACACTCACAGCAATCACCAAAACTGGTGATAGTGGCATTGGAGAAGTTTTACAACCAAAGGGTTGTCAGAATACCCCTCCAAACTCTCCTGAAGTGCCTTCAGTCTTTCCTTCTCCATCTTTCTGGTTATTTTGTTCTTGTTCCCCACCCTGAGGGTGAAGACAGGGGAATGGAAAACCTGACTGAAAGATGAGGAGGGAGATAAAGAAAAGGAAGAACGAGCAGAGATGATGAGAAAAAAAAGGCAATATTTTCTTTTTCCTCCTTTATCTTATTTCCCTTTGGTTTTCCCTTTTCTTCTCTCCCTGTTCTGTTTCCATTTGAAGTCAAGGCACTGCAGAGTAACGAGGAGGCAGGAGGGGACCCCCATTGCTACCTGACCCAGGCAGCAGGCAGAGGATATTGGTGCAGGGGAAGACAGGAGAAAAGGGCTTTTCCTCTCTTTTCCCTTTCCTCGGAGAGTTCCACAACAGAACGAGCCAACAAACCTAATTTCATCCTGTACTGCTGAGTGCTCAGTGCCAGTGTTCAGCCCAGCAGGCAGTGTGAGCCTGGAGGCAGCAAATGAAGCAGATGTTTTCACGTGAAACAGGGAAAGAACGACAACCTCGTGCTGCTGGGTGTGTGACAGCTCCCCTCTGCAGGACGCCTCTCTGCTAAAACTTGAGCTTGTTCCCACTCAAGTCATGGCAGCCTTGTCAGGGTGAGCCTTTCCAAGGGGCTGTCCTGCCTGCTGAGATGTCCCAGGAAATCTGTCACTCCTCCCTGCCTCGAGGAATTGCGACGATCCAAACCTCTGTGAGTGACACTGCTGTGGCCTCTCCCCCTCCCAGCTCGTGTCCTGTCCCTGCTCCATGCACATTTTCTGGTGAATGTTCAGGACTCCATCCAAAGCCAGCTAATCTTGTTGGATTTTTTCCACTGAGCAGGCTGGGAATTGAGGTTCCTAATTAGGAGTTTGGAGGGAAAAAAGTAATGAGAGAATGCAACCTTCTGTGCTTCTCTTCCAGTCCAAGCTGTGCTGCCATGCACATCATTGGTGCTGCGGGGATTGCTGCAGCATCAAGAATGCCAGTGTGGGGTGGAAATCATGCCCCAAACTTGGAAAACCTGCACCAAATTAGGAAAACATGGCCTGAATTTGGAAAACCTGCACCAAATTCAGATATCATGAATTAAACTTGGAAAACATGTACCACATTTGGAAATCACGCCCCAAACTTGGAAATCATGAACCGAACTTGGAAATCATGCCCCAAATTTGGAAAACATGGCCCAGATTTGGAAATCATGACCTAGATTTGGAAAATCTGCACCAACTTTGGAAGACATGCCCCAAATTTGGAAAACCTGCACCAAATTTGCTGCACTGGCACCAAAACAAAGATTCTGACTCCCAGAGTTCTCAAAGAAAGTGTAGCATGAGAGGGAACAGAGCAGGGCGTGTTGAGGAGGTGATATAAAATGGGATATTGATTTGCAGAGACTCACAGATTATCCTGGGTTGGAAGGGATCCACGAGGAGCTTCAAGGTCCAACTGCTGGCCCTGCACATGGCACACACATGATGGGCACGGGGACTGTGGCCAGGCAGTTTCTAGGCATGATGGAGAAAGAGTCTTCCAGGGAGGGATTTCTGGGATCATTTGGAGTGGGAAGGGTCATGTGAGTGAGAGCACAGAAACAGCACCTTGAAAAAGTGGCTGAAGCTTGGCCAACATGAAGGGTTTTTAGGAGGCCATGAACAGCTCTGGTTTATCCATGGGGTTTTGGTACAAAGGAATGTTTCCCTTTCATTGCTCCTTTTCCACGGATTTTCAGTGAAAGGGAAATCTGGAAAAGGAAAGGAAAAGCTGAAGGGACACCCACGAGCGACAGAACGTGCCTCACACATCAAAAAGGCAGCACCTCCCTGTGCTCTGTGGCATTTGGAGCAAGGATGTGGGGCTGGAGCTTCAGTGAACCACACCCAGTGCCCAGCAGTGTCACTCAAACTGGGCATAAATTCACCAGCCCAGGGAGGATTGTCCCAGGTTTCCTGCAGGCCCACGGAGAGCCCAACCAACAGGCACAAGAAATTAGAGGTGGTGAGACCTGGCTGGACTGGGGCTGGGAGCAGCCTGGGACAGCGGGAGGTATCCCTGCCCATGGTAGGGGTGGCACTGGATGGGCTTTGAGGTCCCTTTCACCCCAAACCATGCTGGGATTCTCTGATTCTATTTTGGGGGTGAGTTCCAGGGTTTCTGAAATCCAAGCAGGGCCATGCTGGTGTCAGCTGCGTGTTGTCTGGACAGAATTCTTTAAGGTTACCAGCAGGTTTTATTGTTCTGGTGGTTCTGGAATGTGTTCTGACAAGCAGAGAGGGAAGCAGCTTCCTGCAAGTGAATGAAACTCCCACGCAGAGGGTAATTCAGGGACTTCTGTACTGTTGAAATTCTACTCAAATCCCGTATTAAAGGCTTAGTTTTACATCTGGAGTGAATTTGGTTGCGTGAAGGGCTGAGTCAGAACTCCTGATAGTGTCTGGATGACGAAAATGATGATTAATGGTGGGATTAGAATAGTGGCAGCGTGGACATCCCACCTTGTGCTGGAAGAGCTTTTGTCTGATGTAGCGGAGTTACAAAGATTTCATCAAGCCAGCAGAACTTGGAAAAGAGAGAAACTGGCAGCTGTTTTCTTTGGCAATTCAGTTCCTTCTCTGGTTTTCTTTGCCATGCACACAGAGGTGCTGTTGCCCAGTATTCCCTGGCTGAGAGTTCTGGGATGTGTGACTACGAGAGGTTTGGGCACCGGGTGTTTTTGTCACTTTTTCGTTTGGCCATCACAGAGGAACATCTGCCTCACATTTAATCCTTGAGTGTGTAACAGGCAGGGCAAACCAGTTCTGGCTATTTTATGTTAAAGACAGTAGAGGCTCCTGAAAATCTTGTTTTCCCTGGAATCTGTGTGATGGAGTCTAGCTCAGTTCAGATGCCTGTATATATTTACATAAATAAATATTTGTGGTCCCAATTGCAGGGATTTGATGCAAAAATAATTCTATTTTTAGGAAGAGAGGGGGGAAATTTAAGAAATAAGAAGGAACACTTCTAGCATCACAGAAATTTATAATTTCTGATAAGACTTTTTTCTACGATATTTTAATAAGACTGTTCACCCGGATTGCATCATTTTGTTTTGATCCAAATAGTTAAAAGATTATAATGGCATTTATTTGATTTCCAGTTAATTGTCAGTCAACCCTGAAGCTCATTCATATCAGCATGCAGATAAGGAAAATCTTTTAAGCACAGTTTATTAAATGGCAACACCATTAGCATACAAATTACGCTTGGAATAGAATAAACAGGTACAAAGATCATTAACATATGATACAGACAGTCAGATCTCAGATGGGATTCAGTGGGACCTTTTCAAAAATACCAGGGCTGTCAGCAGCAGGGACAAGTCATTCACTCAGTCAAACTTTACTCACATTTCCATCTGCATAAATCTCTGCTAATTCCGAGTCACTTGGGAACTGTGCTCATCTTTCTGCCCCTCACTTCCCTTTGTAGTTTTTAGTGCAGCCTCTGCTGCTCCTCAATCTCTGTAAAATTAGAGGAGTCAGATATTGTCTCAGTGTCTGGCAGCATGTCTGGAGAAATTTATAAACAATATGTTCTGCACAGCCTGGAAATAAAGAAGGGGTTTGCTCCAGAGGAGCAATGGGAGGCTGAGCAGACACGGTTTCAAATAGGATTTCTCAGATAATAAAAATTACTTTGCCTCTGATTCCATCAGATCCAGATTCCTCCCTTTTTATCAGCACAGTGCCGGGATGAGGCTGCAATAATGCTGGGAGGTGTCAGATGTTAGAGGCAGGCAGGAGACAAGAAGAGGGAATCTTTACAGAGTATCAGGGTTACTCTATTTGGAAAGGAATTATGCCCTTCAAGGGAGAGCTGCCCTTCTGGCAGTGCTGAAACCTGCAGAATTCACCCTGGTTTTACACCAATCCAGCTCAAGATTCTGGTGGGGATTTCAAAGACCTTTGCTGTGTTGAATCCATGCATTTCATATCCCTGGATTAACATCCCCCCTCTCCTGAAAACAGATTGGCTGAACGATGCAGCAGTGCACAAAGCTACCCCTGCTGCACTTTTAAATCTAATGACTTGACACCTCTTTCTTTTCCCGGATTTTATCTCTTCTATCTATCAGCCTTGTTAAATACATATTATTCTTTCATGCTCTTAAGTTCAAAGCAAATAGCCATCAACAATCTTTTGTTCACACGAGACAACACGTTCAGAGATGGTTTGTTTGGCCTGGTTAATTAAAAGCTGTACCTATCATCCCTGCTTGATTTCTCAAGTTCTTTACTTAAAAAGTATGTGTGACAATTTTAATGAGCTCTCACTTCTTCCCCACAGCCTCGTGGCTTCCGCACAAACTTTGCAAACTCTTCTTTTTGAACATCACACGGAGCTCTGGCTCTGGCAGATCCCGGGGAGGCTGTTTGTTTTCCCTTCCTGCACATGGTGCTCGTCTCCTCTCCCAATGGAGTCACTCAGAGGGGAATTTCAATGTTTACGTCTGATGGGCTTAAAGTAAAAGAGGGTCAGGTTAGGGTAGGAATGAGGAAGAAATATTCCACAGTGCGGGTGACAAAACACTGCCACAGGGAGCCCAGAGAAGCTGGGGCTGCCTCTGGATCCCTGGAAGTGCCCAAGGCCAGGTTGGACAGGTCTTGGAGCAGCCTGGGACAGTGAAAGGTGTCCCTGCCCATGGACCTGGATGGACTTTAAGGTCCCTTCCAGCCCAAACCATTCCACAGTTCTCTCTGAAATGATATTTCCGTGTATTCCCAATTTGCCCAGGTGTGCAGGAACTTTGCACAAACTGGATTTTCACCTCTTCTTTTCCTCACAGCAGCTTGGGTTAATTGAGCTGTTCACCCAGAGGCAGCACCAGGCAGGAGCACAGGAGGCAGCAGGGCTCTGATCAGGATTTCAGCATTCTGTAAGCCAGAGATGCTGGTTAAGGTTTGGCCCGTGCTTAAGCAAACCCTTGCTGCCTCAGGGCTTTATGAACAGCTGGGTCCTGAGTTCTTCCTTCTCCTGCTTTAACAGCGATGCAGTTATCAGGTCTGCTTCAGATCTTGTGCCTTTGGTCCTTTGACAGGCACTTATTTACTTATTGAGAGAAGTCCAGTTTTCCTGGCAGACAAAATATTCTCCCTGCATCGTGTTGGACAAGTTAAACTTTTCTGTCTCGCCGCAGCACTGGGAATTACCTTGTCTGGTGATGCAGCTGCTAAGAATTATTATCTATAGCCTTCACACAGCCTCAAGTGTTGTGAAAAGCAATGGTTTCCAGCAAGCCTTTCAGCAGGTGAGACGTGCCTTTCACAGCTTCTTTCTAAACCATTTGTCAGGGCTTGATCCAGAGCCCATTAACGGCAATATTCCCATGGCCTTCTGCATCACAGCTCCCTGATTTGAGAGAGAAATGGGAGAGGATGAAGTGCAGCCCTTCTGAACCCACCCATGGCACAAAATCGTGGCTCTGGGGGAGTTTGGGGCAACTTTGCTGTTCTTGGCACCTGGGGCAGCGTTTCACAGGGCGTTGCTGTTTTTCCTATCTCATTTGAAATGCATCATCTTGAATTTCTGCTGTGCTCTGTCTTCCCACCCCTCTCCCGACACAGACCTCAGGACAGCCGGAAATTTCTCACTTTTTAAAAAGTTTTCTTCAATTCCCTTCCCCACTAAACTAATTACTGTGGAGTCCTTTGTGCTCTTACACAAATTGTGCCTGAGTATCTTATTTACTGCTCGCTCTAATTGTCGTCAGGTAGCGTGACCTGTTTCAAACAGCTCTGCTGCTCTTATTGAGCAGCTTTCCTCTCTGCCAAGCTCCATTTTGATCCACTGAAAAAGCCAGTCCATCCCCAGCCTGCCCAGCCATTGAAATATTGTTTCAGAAGAGCATTTCCTCAGATCAAACGTGACACTGTCAGCTCTTGAATGGGTACGAACCCCTCTTAGTGCCTAAATGAGGGAGATGGGAATTATCAAGGTCTCGATTCATCATGAAGAATACAGGGATGAAAAATTTGAGGCATGACCAAGCTTCAGTGAAAAAAGCTGTAACCAGAATCCACAGGGGCTAAGATAGAGCTTTCAAAGCTTCTCCCCTTTGTTATTCTGTTCTTTACAGACTCTTTTTTTCCTGTGTATTTACCTACATTGAAGCTTTTGGGCATGGAGGTTGTGTTTTTTATTTTATTTTTTTTTATTTTTGCCTAATGCCACTTCTGGATTTTAATTTGCACCTAAGAGCTTTTAGGTGCAACTGCATTAAAAGTAACAGGTCATCAATATTTGATGGAGAGAAAGACACTGAGGTGGGTTGTTAAAAATTATTATTTGATTTATGAACATTTGCTGATTCACATTGGAATCTCTTTGGATACTGTTTGATGAACACCGTATGTTACCCAGGCACTCGACTGCATCCCCTCTTCTATCACCAGCAGTTCTTCTGGTGGTTGGTGCAAGCTGACGTGAAGAAATGCATCATTAATGCAAAAAAAATTGCAGAGGCAGAAGGGGAATACTTGGGAATGTTTCTTCATATTCAAAGCTGCCTTTGAAACAGTGTCATAGGTGTGTCCCCACACAGAGGGGAGGAAGGACCCAGGGGCTCCTGCGTTGATGCACAGGCATGACAGCAGCTCAGTTCATGGGATCACAGACTCATGGAATATCCTGAGCTGGAAGGGATCCACAGGGATCATCCAATCTCCCCCAGCCCTGCCCAGACACCCCAACAACCCCACCCTGGGCATCCCTGGCAGCGCTGCCCAAACGCTCCTGGAGCTCTGGCAGCCTCGGGGCTGTGCCCATTCCCTGGGGAGCCTGGGCAGTGCCCAGCACCCTCTGGGGGAAGGACCTTTCCTTAAATCCAACCTAAACCTGCCCTGGCACAGCTTCATTCATCCTTCCTTATCCAAAAAACATCTATCAGCTGATACATCACTGTAGTGAGGAGGGGGCTTTGGTGCTTCCTATTCTGCTCCAGTTCAATTTGATGGATTATTAAACCTGAACTTATTTCCTCACTGTACCACCAGTGGCAAGCCAGGAGCTGCTGCAGCACTTGGTGATTATTGCCAAGGAAACAAAGATTTCCCATTCAGGCCTAAATCCCTTCCCCTCTCAGCTGAACACCCCAGTGCCAGTGTGCCCAGCACCGCAGGAGCATCACTGCTTCTGCCAGTCCTAAATCCACCTTGCCCTGCCCAGGAGCAAAGCTTTGTGCAGGGAAAGGTCAGATGAGTGTGGGAGACATGACTGAGAAGAACACCAGAAATGCAAGTTTAGTGCTTCTCCTTCCCAGCTGAGAGGCTGGGAGGGTGTAACAGAAGCAGGACAAGGTCTGATGTGTGTTCCACTTGCAGTTACAAACGTATAAATGCCAGAATGGGAAACAGAAACACACTGCAGTGGTTTTTTTTGTGTGTTTAATGGTTCTGATGCTCCTGCCAGCTCCAACTTCTGCTCTTGTGACTGTTCATTTCCTTTAATAATTCAGTACATCACCCAATCTTATGTTGTTGGTAATAAATATTAAATACTCAAGCTGTGATGCATGAATTAGATCTTTTCTATTTTATGAAAGAAGCCTTGTATTGGAGTTAAATGTCACTTAAATGAGGGATATAAAAAATGATGCAGTGCTGCTGTGAGTGAATGGAGCCTGGTTTCCTGTGAAATTGTGTATTACAGTGGATTTTTTTGAATGTAAGGAAATGTGGCCTTTGGGTGCAGATTCTCAGATGCCTGTTAAGGACTGAGCTTAGTGGCAAGAGGAGATGCACATAGAGACCCTGACTCCATTTTTATGAAACTTCCAGGACCTTCATGTCCTAAATTTCCTTTAAACTCAGAAAAAAATTTGGTCACAAAGTCCCACATTTACCAGGTACAGAGGTGGATGTTGAAGAACTGGGGGAAAAAAAAATAAAATTTCAGACTAATATTTTCTGAGCTAAAGTTCATTGCTAATTCAGCTTTGATATTAAAATCCTCTACTTTTAGATGTGTCTTCTGTGTGATTCTGAAGAAAATTCCCCAGATCCAGAAGCCCTGGCTGTGTATGTGACAGCAGAAGGGTGCCAGGCCCACAGTGACAGCTGATCCAAGGAAATCATATCCAGTCCTTGTCCTGACTTACATCTCAAAGCATCCCATTAACACAAAAAAACCCAAATAAGAACAAGCTTAAAAATTAATTCTGTCCATAAAAGCCAGGAGAGGTCCTGAATTTACCACTAAATGCAATTTTTCCCAATACTCTACAAACTGACATAAAACAACTCAGTGACTCCAAGGTGGTTTGAGGGCCCTGTGAGACAGTGATGGATTTGATTTGGCTCCTTGGCTGGTGAGGTGGCATTTGAGCATCTCAGCCAGTCTGATAATATCTTTTAATAATCCTGACAAAATTCCACGGGCAGCTGAGCTCACATACAACCTCAGCTTGGCTTAGGAGCTCAGGGATCTGCAAAAAAAGCAAAACATGGTAAAGTAGAACACAAGTTAAAAGCAAGTTGAATCTTGCGACTTTTTCTGGAGACTCCAGATTTTGCTGCAAAAAAAGTGAATGACCAACACCAGTTTGCCAATAAAACATTTCTAATATGCAAATTAATAAGCAGCAGAGGTGCAAATTGGTTAACACGTGTTCAGCTTGCCATAGACGAGAAAAATCATAATGGAAACACTTAAATATTAAAAGCAGCACTGCATTTCTGTTACTGTTCCTCTGCCAGAAGTCTTTTTTATTTCCATTTTTTATTGTTGCCCAGGAAAATTGTGAATTCCCCATCCTTGGAAATGTCCCAGGCTGGGTTGGACGGGGTTTGGAGCCACCTGGGGTTGTGGAAGGTGTCCCTGCCCATGGCAGGAGGTGGGTTGAGCTTTAAGATCCCATCCAACCCAAACCGTTCTGGGATTCCATGATTCCATTTCATTTGTTTTTCCCCAGGGTGGTGTTCCTGGAGGATGGCAGCCTCAGGATCTCCAACATCTCCAAGGCAGATGCTGGGCTTTACACTTGTGTAGCCACAAACCAGTTTGGAGCTGCCAGAAACTCAGGGAACCTGATTGTGAAAGGTACTTCAGTGTTTCCTTCTTTTGTGGAGTGAGATGAGCTTTAAAGTCCCTCCCAACCCAACTCATTCCAGGATTCCCTGGTTTTAATTTGCAACTTTTTTCCTTAATATCCTTGTTTTCAGAACTACCACAATGGTTGCTGCAGCCTGCAGGATGGCCTCCACCCTAACTTTGCATCTGGCAAAAATCTTTTTAATATTCTCTTCCTGACAGAGCAATTAGCACTGATTCAGCTCAAAGCATGGCCTGAGACGGTGCTGCAGCACAGCCTGCAATGAAAACACCAAGAACTTCAGGGTTTCAGCAGCTCTGACTTCATTAAGGTTCTGTCCCCTCTCACGTGTCCCATACATGGCAGCAATATAGGAAAATCCCAATAAAACACGAGGAAAAAAAAAGATTTTTTTTTGGCATTTATGAAGTTTATTAAAACACTGAGTAACAACATGGTATAAAAATGATCTTGTTTGCAGGGAACATTTGTTTTTGTTTCCCCTCTGGAGAAGTTTGGGCTGTTCAATTATAGGCCTCATTGCTCCAGCATTATTTTCAACTGAAATGTCAGAACTTGGGAAAGCACAGCTAATGTGCAAATTAAGTTTATTGCTGCTCATCGAGTTGTTTATTCTTTGTGGGAGAAGTCTTTATTACACCTCCAGCACTCACAACATCTTCCCCCTTTTCTCCTCCGGAATGGGATTTGCCATATAATGTGTGTTTGCTGTTGCTAAGCGAGATGGATGGGTAAGGCAGAACCAAGAGCTTTTAAGAAGCTTTTAAAAGTATTTGAGGTGGAAGTTTTGAAGACAAGCCCATAAAGGAAGCAGAAAATATCACCCAGGTGAACATTCTGCATTAGTGGGGATGGGGAGGATACAACGAGAGCTGCAAGAGGATGGGAACACCATAATAAATTAACTTCTTTTTTGTTATCACTGCTAAAAAACACACCTCATGCCCAAACCCAATGTGCTTCCCAAAAGGACAGCTTTCAGTGTTTATTTGGAGGAGGTAAAGAGGTTCATGCCAATAATAAAGGAGATTTCTTATGATAACAGCAGTGTCCCAGGCCAGGTTGGATGGGGCTTGGAGCCCCCCAGGACAGTGGGAGGGGTCCCTGCCCATGGCAGGGGTGGCACTGGATGGGATTTAAGGTCCTTTCCAACCCAAACCTTTGCAGAATTCTGTGATTTAAGAATCACTTCAATTCTGGAGTTAAGCTGTGATGAGCACTGCACTAACACAGCTCGTGCACAATTCCTTCTCCTCCTCTCACATTATTTTCAGAACATTTTAATACTGTTGAAGAGACTCTGCTCTCATTTTCTACATGTGTCTAAATTCTCACCACTTCATAACACTCCCATGCACAAAAGCTTTATTCAAGGGAATTGCTTACAACAGAGGGGTTGTTATCTCTAATCTCTCTGCCAGTCATATCAACAGAAGTGAAGCCACATAAACCCATTTCTTTCCCCTTCAGCGAGCTGATACTTCCCTTCATGAGAGCTACAAGTTTGGGTCTCGATCTAATGGGTTACAAATGATCAAATAAATGATTTTCCTGCCTGGGAACGTCTTTGAAGCTGTAACATGAGTAGTGCTGTGGAGTGAGGTACTGCTAACATTAATACAGATTAAGGATGTCAATGTATAAAGTAAGTGGGGATGAGCAGCAATTTTGCTTTAGCTGTGAGTTTTGGCCAGGAGAATTCTTCAAGTCTGAAGATCCACGGGCACATTTTTAAGAGAAATCTGCACTTTTTGACTGAAATCGTAATTATTGATTATGGGCTTTATGAAACAGTATCATTTAGGGGGTTCCTAATATCAATATAAACCAATTTAAGGGTTTATATTGATCAACCCCTCTCACATCTGCTCACTCTCAGGCACACAACTCGGTCATAGGGCTGGTGCTGCCATTGGAGTGGTCTAAAATCATCAACGGATTAGGCAGAATTCCCTTTATTACAGAACATTTGGGCCACTTTGAAATCATTTCCCTAATGGTACAAACCTCCCTCAATAGCTGCTATTTTTAGAAGCATTTTAACAGAAAGATATCTAATTTTTTTGCCTCCTCAGAAAGGACTGTCATCACTATTCCACCTTCTGACACGGATGCAACAGTTGGAGAGAGCATTGTCCTGCCATGCCAGGTGTCCCACGACCCCTCCCTGGACGTGGTGTTCTCGTGGTCATTCAATGGCCAGAGAATTGATTTGAGCAGAGGAATCCATCACTTTGAAAGGATTGGAAGAGTGAGTTTTTTCCAAACTCCTTAATGAAACGCTTTGCCACATTCTTTACACGACACAAATGTTTATCATAATTCCTCCTGTGCTATTTATATGCCTGGCAACTCACTGTTTCTTTACAAGGGCTGCAACCATTTATTTTTCTTCCCTAAATTTCATAAAGGCACTTGAGTTATTTGTGAAGCCATAATAAAAATGTCCCCATGAAAGAAACTGATGATAGCTATGAATATTTTAATTTAAAAGCTGAATTTTTTTATTAATTCTGAGCAATTTATAAAAATGCCCAGTATGGAAAGCATGTTGTGAGTGATTAGTTTACTTTTTTTTTTTTTTTTTTTCCTTTATCTCTCCAGGAATTTGCTGGGGATTTGATGATAAGAAATATTCAGCTGCATCATTCTGGGAAATATGTGTGCATGGTGCAAACTTCTTTAGACAGTCAATCTGCAGCAGCAGATATAATTGTGAGAGGTATGTCTGTAAGGGAGACACATACATCTTCTGGAGGAATTAGGAGTCCTTAGCATCAGCTGCTGTTTCAATGACTCCTAGGTTATCAATTCCACATCTCAATTGTGAAATGTTTTATATCTTGTACTCTTGGCCCCAAACCTGTGGCCAGCATGACCCTGGTGTTCAGCCAACCCAGGGAAACCTCTGCAGTTCTGCCGTGGTCTCTTTGCAAAATTTTCTGGCCACACAGGTCAGGGGGAGGTCCTCTGATCTCAGCAGTGCTGTCTTTTCCTCCAGGAACCTCTGGGTCATTCTGCAGGCTGGGAAAATCAAAAGACCTCATTCCTTTCCCCTATTTGGAGATAATATGAAATAAAAATATTTTTTAAGTCAGTTTTTTTTACCACCAGCAGTGAAGAAATGCCGTCATGAGAGCAGATCTGTAAACCCTACGAGAAATTAGGAATCTGTAGTGCACCATCCTGCATTCTTTCTGAACCTCAGTTTTGATTAAATTCAGTAGGAATTCTCATAATGTTCCATGGTTCAACAAAAGACAACATTGGGTGCCTTTCTTTGTCAGACACAAAAAAGAAATCATTCCTTTGTTTGTAGTTTTCATGTTAGCGACATCAAGACATTAATTTTCCTGACTCATAAAAATGTAATCCAGGCATGGAGCCATCATTTAGGGACTGTGCTGCTTTTATGACACCGCAGCTTCATGAATAATTCCTCTGACTTGAGAAAGTCAGCGTTGCCCAACCCATTCCAGCGGTGAATCTTCTCTTCCCAATACCTTCCTCTTAAAATGCTGATCGTGTCAGGCCCCCCAGGTCCACCAGAAGATGTTAAAGTTGAACATGTTTCTAGCACGACTGCTGGGTTATCCTGGAAGCCTGGAGTAGATAACAACAGCCCAGTGCAGATCTACAGTGTGCAGACCAGAACTCCCTTCTCGGTGGGATGGCAGGCGGTCGCCACAGGTAAACAATTCAGGCGTTGTCTTGGATTTTTTATTTTGTTTATACCATTAATTACCTCAAAAATCTATTGCTGGTGTCATAATTGCCTTTAGCTCCTGAGGTCATTAATGGCAGGACTCACAAGGCCACGGTGGTGGATTTAAGCCCCTGGGTCGAGTACGAGTTCCGGGTGGTTGCCAGCAACAGCGTTGGGATTGGGGAGCCGAGCACACCCTCGGCTCTGCTGAAAACCAAAGCAGCAGGTAAGGCCCTACTTTCTGCCAGTTTTTTCCAGCTCTCAGCTGTGGGGATTTCACTGCAGCAGAGTCACTCACTCCTTCAGGGTTATTTACCCAATTCCACAGGCAGGGAAGCTTCCACAAGGACACATTACTGGGCGGGGCTGGGAGCAGCCTGGGACAGTGGGAGGTGTCCCTGCCCATGGCAGGGGTGGCACTGGGTGGGCTTTAAGGTCCCTTCCAACCCAACTCATTCTGGGATTTCATTATGTTATGAAAAAAGGATAATTCCAGGGAATAAACTAAATAACAATGGTTTATTTTAACAAATTAAAAAAATGAAACCGAAAAAAGAGAAAAAACTTGAAAAAACCAGGAAAAAGATGAAGTCCGAGATCCTTCACAACTGAAGCCTTTTTTTCAGCTAGTCTGGCTGATACAACCCGGGCAAAGCTTTCTTTCGGTGCTGGTTGCTTAAAAAGTGTGGTTGGAAAATGGTCTGAGTCCAGGCACCGAAGCTCCCTCGAGGCTGGTCCGACAAAAAAGAACGGCTTTTGGAATTTTAGTTTGATAAATAGTACTGAGTCTGCTCTGCTCCCCCCCCTCAGTCCTGCTCCCATGGCTCATGGTGGTTGGTCGCCTCCTCTCCCAGCTCTGGTGATAGGCTCCTACTTTTTAACCAATGGCTCGTGGATGTCTAGGGAATGTTCATGACAGTGTCTTTGCAGGAACAGGGTGTGTGGGTTTTTTTTTCTCAAGGCAGGGCAAGCTAATATTACAGCTCTTAAAACTATTTAAACACTTTAAACACCTTTTAAAACATTTTCATAGCTGTCTAAATAAAGGATATAGTTAATTTTACATTCTAAATATAATAACATTTCCTAAAACTATTCTTTAATCACCCTTTTACCTTCTTTAAGTAACAACCTTAATACTTGATAAGAGAAGATGTGAAAGTCTTTACAGCCTTCATGAATAACACATTATAAAATCTGGAGGTACCCTGTGTTCCTCCCTTTGATATGTCCCAACCAACCTTTCACTCAAGCAGCGGGGGAGAACAATTTTTGTTCTCCCAGTCAAACCCAAGTTTTTGCTCTGCTCAGGGACTTGCACAGGAAATGATAAATCCACTCTCTGAATATCCCCTGGCTGCAGAGGTGTTCGATATCTGAGCATCAGTAAGGAAAAGGATATTTGCTTTATCTTTGGATATTGGAGGAAATAAATGACAGCATCCAAAGCCCGGTGAAGCCAATGGTTCCAGTGACTCCAGAGCAGGATCCCTGCTGTCTGTCTGACCTTCACTCATTTATCTTCTGGGACTTGGAACCTCACGGGAAACTGCTTCACTCTTGGGTGACCACCACTATCAGTCCTTTGACCTGCTCTGTTTGGTACAATTTATTTGCAGCCCAAACCTTTGGTTTGTTTCATGTTTCTCCCAGTCCCCTGCTTATCAACTCTCTCCCACCTACAAAATCAGGATTTATAGGATGGAAAGCAGTAAAATGGAAGCAGCTTTTACAATCCACTTTCTCTTCTCTAATTATCTCATTTGCCAAGCTCTGAAGTTTGGCAAGCTGCATTTCAGGACAGAACTCAAAATACAGTATTGTACATTATACAGAAGAAAATACCTTTTTTTTAATAGAACACGGAATCCATTTGTTTCTGGGAATAGAATCCCAGAATGGTCTGGATTGGTAGGGACCCTAAAGACCCTCTAGATGCAACCCCCAGCAACTTCCAGAGGAGGTCAGATTTTTTAAATTTCCCAGCAGAGTATCTCAAATAAATACTTTCCATTACGTGATTGATCATGAAGCCCAAATTAATCTTGAGAAGGTTTTGTTGCTGTAACCACTGTGGGGCTTTGCAAAGTGGGATATTCAAAACCAGACATTCAGTGAAAGCTTTCATCTTTTAAAGCTTTTATTTATTTATTTATTTATTAGAGGGATTCACAAGACTGGGGCAACGAGGAGAAAAAAAAACCAATAAAATTATTGTTATTTATTATGGCAATAACACAAGGAAGATTATTTCCTTACAGCGTAGCTCTGAAGTTTAAAAAAAGGACAGACAGACTCATTTCAGGTTTTAGCTGCTTAACCCCTTCCCTGCTGTAAATTTTGTCTCAAAACATTACAGTGCAGTGGGAAAATAACAACTTATTCTATTTTTTTAATCAGAATAGGAAACTGAAATCAGCAGGATGGTGTGGATAGCAAATGTCTGCCAGGAAAGGGTGAATTTGAGCTCTAGTGTTGTAATAACTATTTTTCCAGCTGAAATATGAGCATTAGTAGGTTTGTGGATGCAAATGAGCCACTGTTCATTTCATTAAAATGGATCTGAGAATTAATTGAGCCTCTGTTGGTGCACTCAGCTGTAAATTTTCATCTGTTTCTCAACTCTGACCCAGTTGAGGCTCTGCTGAACAGCAGCGCAAAATTTTCCCCCTGCAAATGTAGAAAATGCTGAACACATTTAACACATGAGCTAATTGAGCATCAGCTGGTTCATGAAACAGCGAAACACCAGGCTTGAAAGTTTGTTTTGCCAGTTCCATGCAGTTCTTGTTAGTCTGAGATTATTTGCCTCTGATGTGCCCAAAGACATTGATTGTGAGTGACAAAAATGAGCAGCTCTGTGAAACCCTCCAGAAGAGCCCGGGCTGTTTGCATTTGCATTCACTTTTATGGCTGCACAGCAAAATTATCCTGCAATTCCTTCCACGTTTAGAGGATGAAAGCAGATAAAGATTTATAAATGGACTGGAATCTGGAAATGATAATGAGCTGACGTTAATTTCTGCGAACTTACAGCACTGTTGCCTTTATTGCCACCCCTGGAGCTGGGCTAATGCATTTGTCAATGGGAAGGACAAGCAAAACTTGCCCACAATCTCTGAAAAAAGCTTCTGAGGTGCAAATACCCCACCTATTTCTCACCCTACATATCAGCTTTGCAGACAGTGAGAGCTGAAAGAAGGCAATGACAAAAGAATCTTGAAATTTCTGAAGAAAGGGTTTGGAGATGCACCAGTCCAAATTTCCTTTAGAGAGTTCCTGTCTCTGCCCATTCCAGGGATGTCCTTTTATAATTTCCCAGCAGCTGAAAAAGAACATGATATCACAGAATCGTTGAATGGTTTGGGTTGGCAGAGACTTTAAAAAGAAATATAAAGCAAGAGGAAGAAAATGCTGGTATTTTCTTTGCCTCTCCACCATTAGCCCCTTCAGCCTCAACAAAGTTCCCTGACCTCAGGCCTGTACCTCTGGTGCCACACACCTGGAGAATGCTGGAGAAACCCAGCTCTAATCAACCAGCTTTTGGACACTTGCAGTCTTGGGAGAAGGAGAAAAGCAAACTGCGAGTTTTGAATTTGCTAAGAAAAGCATACAACCAATTAAAAAAAATTAATATATTGCTCCAACAACATGTTTACTGAACAAATGCGTAATTAGTAAATCAGTAGTGTTGCAGCCACAGTCTGAATGGAACATCATTTTGCCAATTAGTTGATGAGGCATAATAATGTCAGATACTTGATGCTCCTAGTTCTTTAATTAATTTTTTGAAGCAGGGTACTCATGTATCAAACGCATCTGTGGCTTCAGCCTCAGAAAATGTGTAAACATCATTTCAGTTAATTTCAAATGGGCTGCTGTGCAGTGTAATCCCTGTTCTACCTGTTGAGAGGCAGAATAGCTGCAGGTGAGGTAGGAAGTGCTCTGATCATCCATTTGGAAATAGATGATCCATTTCCAAGGTCATCAAGCCCAGCCTTTGGCTGATGACCTCCTTGTCCAGAACTGGACACAGCACTCGAGGTGTGGCCCCAGCAGTGCCCAGTGCAGAGGGACAGTTGCTGCCCTGGTCCTGTGGTCACATTATTGCTGATCCAAGACAGGTGACCTTGGCCTTCATGGACACCTGGGCTCATGTTCAGCTGCTGTCCCCAGCATCACCAGGACTTTTTCTGCTGGGCCGCTTTCCAACCACTCTTCCCCAGCCTGGAGCTCTCCATGGGGCTGTTGTGACCCAAGAGCAGTACCCTGCACTTTACCTTGTTGAATGTCACCCCAGCCCATGGATACAGCCTGCCCAGATCCCTCTGCACAGCCTTCCAGCAGAACCCCGTTCCCACCCAACTTAGTGCCCTCTCTGAACTCCCTGAGGGTGCCCTCAATCCCTTTGTCCAGACCATCCACAAAGACATTAAACAAGACTGGCCCCAGGACTGAGCCTTGGGGAACCAGCTGAAAGCACCAACATCTTTTCTTCTCCAGTTCCTGTGGTGGCACCAACGAACATCAGCGGAGGAGGAGGGAGCCGCTCCGAGCTGGTCATCACATGGGAGGTAACTCCTGGCTCAATTAACCTCAGCTGTCTAATGGGGACAAACCCATGGGTGAAATCACAGCCCTGCTGAAATCCAAAGGCTTTTGGTCATTGGCTTTGGTGGAGCTTGGATTTCACCCTGGACGTGACAGGGTGGAGCAAGCACAGGAGCAAGCAGCCTGTAAGATATACAGCAAGTTTGCTGTGTTATAGGGAATAATTTATAAAAATAAACAGTTTAAGAGGCATGTTGTAAAGATGTTTAGAAGTCTGTATAACCCTCTTATCTCCATTGTACAGGAGGTGCTTAACACACTAATCTGCTTGGCCATTTTCTGCATTTACATTTTTCCTACTTTTGTTTACATGTTTCCCATTCTGGAACACTGTGCTGACAAGACATATCCTATTATGCGTTAAAGGAGATGAGCCCTTTAATTCTCCAGCACTCCAGTGAGAGCAGAGAATACACATTTTCAGAGCAGTTAATACCAGACAAGTTGCAAGAGGTGAGTGCAGGTCATTTCAGAGAGTAGAAAGTGAGTGCTGTGAGAAGGAGCCTCCTCTTCCAGCCTCCCAGCAGCTTCCCACAGGCACTGGGATGAAGGCAGGGAGCCTCTGGCAAAGCCTGGGAAGTGATGGGGGAGCTGCTTGGTCAGAATGTCAAAAATCAGAGCAAAGGAAATAAAAAAAAAACCCCACTAGATAAATAACACTGCTGATGTTTTCCCCTTCCCGTGCTGCAAACAGAGTGAAATTCCACTTTCCCTGAACTAAGTTTTCCTCCATCTGCACCTTTCGCTCTTTTGTTCCATTTTCTCCTCTGCTGGTCTCCTCTTTGGGAGCAGAAGAACACGAAAATCGAAAACAACCTGAGAGATCTCGATCAAATTATCCTGTTGGACTCCATAGTGTGTCCTGAAAAACAGTCAGAAGAAATCCTAATTATGGCCAGCTAACAATGCTGAACACGACTCTGCGGCTTTCTGTGATGAACTCACTAAATGTCTTGATTAAATCTGAGGTCACAGAAGCCTCAAAAACAAATTAAATGCTCTAGAAAGTAGTTTGAACTCTTATAAATCCCCAGTGAGCCACCATCCCTCACATTTAACTCTCTCAGGGCTGGAAAAGAGATGGAAAGGGGAAGACTGGGGCATTAATGTTTTTTCAACACTCGAGGAAAGACATGTTATAAATGTTATGGCAGCCTTATTATAATTATTTCTATTATTAGAATTAGAAGGAATTTATTATGAAAATAACAACATAAGTGCCCTGAAACCTGAAGTGCTTCCACATTTTCCCCTGTCATCTCACATTGGTTTTGCTCCCAAGAGTTTGCAGAAGAGGTTGGAGCCAGGACTCAGGTCCTGACCCTGTTTCTGCCTTTTTGCACCATTTTCCATGCCTGCTTTTCCATGCCCCTTCCTTCGATGCAAGCATCTGAAAAAAAATGCAGTTTTACTGAGAAACACTTCCTTCTTCCATTCAATCCCAATTTTTTTTCATAAATGTCCTCTTGCTTTGAGAGGCCAATGTGGAAGTATTTTTATCTCGTGAAAAACCAAACTTCATGCTGGACACGGTGTTGCTGTAATTGCCTTTTCACTTTGAGCCTTTCATACGTATCTTGACATGAGATTTTATTAATAGAAACATTAATTTTGCCGTGTTGACTCACAGGAACATTTCTGTTCTGAAAACTTAAATAAGAATATGTTCATGCACTCGAGGCTTTCTCTTTGCTTGAAAAAAAAAAAATACATCAGAACTGTACTCACAGGCAGGCAATTATACAACTGACACACATTTCTTTGTGTACATTTGTTCTTTCCCAACTCTTTTTTTCCTTTAAAATCATTTATTTAAAATTAGCATTCCTATGCCCCTTTGGGGGGAAAAAAACACTACAAGCTCCAACTTGTACTGAGTGAAATGCTTTTAATTTTGCAAACTTCATGCCTGAAAGAGACAACATTAATGGAGCTGATCAGATCTTTTGTTTCTAAATTGATTGCCCCGATAGATTTATTGTTTTGATTTTTATTTCAATATTACATTGACGGATGGGGCAAACATTATTATCTTCTCCAAGGCCCAGTCAACTAAATCAATACCACTAAAATATAGTCAGGGAATAAGGATTCAATTAAAACAGTGGATACATGCAAACCTTTATTGACTGCCTTGTCACCACAGCCAGTGTCAGAAGAACTCCAAAACGGGGAAGGTTTTGGCTACATCGTCATGTTCCGTCCCCTTGGCTCGACAACCTGGACCAAAGCCGTGGTGGCCTCGGTGGAATCCAGCAAATACATTTATAGGAATGAGAGTATCACACCCCTCTCTCCTTTCGAGGTGAAAGTTGGTGTCTACAACAACGAAGGAGAAGGGACCCTGAGCTCCATTTCCATCATCTACTCGGGAGAGGATGGTAACACAAGTTACTCGTAGTAGTAATGGGTGTGTAGCAGCAATAGGTCCCAGATATGATCAGGCAGATCTCACAGGAGTATTAAGGACCCTGCTCAAACCTGCTCATTGAATATTTGTAACAGACATGAGGCAGGAGATGGGAAACTGAAATAAAAATAACAAGGGGTGGATTTTCAGAATGATTTTCAGTTGAGAAAATAGTTGAGATTTTCAACTATTTTGTACCCAAGATGCACCTGCTGAGTGTTTTGGGAAAACTAGGAGACACTCAAAGGTGTAGCTCTCAGAGGGTTTCATTTTTCAGACCACTCAGTGCAGCCTATCTCTGAAAATCTGTCCTAGAAGACAGGAAATGACCAATTTTGAAAACAGACTTTGCTGAAGTTCCACCAGAAGTGGAGAGTAAAGCTCATGGTTACACCAGGGGCTCCTCCTGCTGCTCCCCGCAGCGTCCCCTCCCCTTGCATTGTCTCTGTGATCACACCCATGTCCCAGCAGCTCTGTTCTCCTGTGTCCCAGAGCCGCAGATGGCCCCGGCGGGAGCCTCGGCGCTGAGCGTGTCGGCGGCGGCCGTGGAGGTGTCCTGGCTACCCATCCCCTGGAACCGGCACACGGGCAGAGTGCTGGGCTACGAGGTGAGGGGCTGGGCTACGAGGTAAGGGACTGGGCTCTGGGGTGAGGGGCTGGGCTATGGGGTGGGGCTGGGCTCCTGGATGAGGGGCTCTTACACCTTGAAGATGTCCCTTTCCAGCCCAGAATCCTATTGGCCTTCTGGTTCCTCCTCCCAGTCAACAACCTGTTGCTTCCAAGTGAACAGAGCGTGGAGCTCTTCCTCTGATTCTCATTAACAACAGCTCACCTGAGATGATCAGGTGGATTTACAGCCCAGAACTGCAGGTCTGTCATGGACCTTTTGGGGACAGGCACACGTGGCACTTCTTAAAGGACAGGGCAGGATAAATGTCCTCCAGTGCTGCCCAGAGCTTGTGCTGTGGTGCACTGAAAGGCTTGTAACTTCTCCCTCCTCTTAGAATCATAAAATCATTTGGGTTGGAAAAGACCTTTAGGAACATGAAATCCAACCACTAACTCAAACATTTGAAGAGGGCAGTGGTGGAGTCCCCATCCCTGGAGGGATTTAAAAGTTGTGTGGATGTGGCACCTGGGGACATGGTTTAGTGCTGGACTTGGCAGTGCTGAGTTAATGGCTGGAATTGATAATCTTAAAGATCTTTTCCAACCTAAATGATTCTGTGATTTTATGTTTAAGCAGTGTCAGATACAATTCTTGGGTTTTTTATTTGCACTGTGAAGCAATTTATATTTTCTTCTTCTTCTTTTTTTTTTTTTTTTAATTTGTAGATAAGAGGAAAACAAGTCAAAAATACTTTAAAATCTTTCCCATCATTGCAATGTATAAATGAAATTAATAAGAGTTGTGTACAGTCCACAAACCTTCCTAAATCAATCCAGCACTAAAAAAACCCAGGTCTAAATAGGCGTCACTGAATCAAGACTAGAGCCAGGATACAAAATAATTAAAAACCTCTTAGATGACTGAGATAAATGTTCTTTGGTATTTCTTATGGTTTTCTTCCCTTGTGTTCAACCATAAAACCAACAAAGCTTTTATCATTTCTCACCTTATCAAAGGTTTCCTTCTGGACATCTGTAAATTTAAAGATTTCATTTAGTTCCCTAATTGGGATTCAGTCTCTGAAATGTTATTGCTTCCCTATAAATATTCATGCCTGGGTTTATATCCTGCTAGACTGGAGTACAAAAAATCCTGTATTCCTCGAAATCTTCCTTGTCAGCATGTCTGCTTCCCAGCCAAGCCTCTAATTGATGGAAGACAAAGAATTGCCTGTTCTTTGTTGTCTCTTTTCAGGTTTTATATTGGACAGATGATCCCAAGGAAAGCACAGCTGGGAAGGTCAGAGTCAGTGGGAATGTGACAGCCAAAAACATCACGGGACTGAGAGCTAACACGGTGTATTTTGCAACAGTCCGAGCCTACAACACTGCGGGGACAGGGCCCTCCAGCACCCCGGTGAACGTCACCACCAAAAAATCCCGTGAGTATTGGATTTGGTACAACAAATATCCCATAATCTCAACTGGGACAGGCACATCCCAGCTCACCATGACTCATCACTGCCAAACGCTTCAACAGCAAAGAAAGCGAAATCCCAAAGGTCTTCATCAATCAGAAAACAAAATCTGTGGCTGAGAAGCTTCCTCTTGTCCCGAATCAGTGCCCACGAGGAAGGATTTCTGTTTTTCTTGGAATAACAGCCCCCTTGCTTTCAGGGGATTTCAGGGAAATACAGAGTCAATAAAGGAAGGATGTTCCACAGGTCAAATGAGAGATTTTGGAGTGAGGATTTTTTGGTTTGGGGGTTTTAAAGTAAACTGCTGAATGCACCAAATACAGAGGGGTTTTGAGACCTCTAAACTTTGCACTGCAGAGGGCAGAATAAGGGATACATTGATATAAATGCAATTCCGTCATTAATTTTTTAATTTAATCTTAAAAGTGAAGCCCTCAGCTGTCTTGTTTTCCCTGGACTATATATTTCCAGTAAACTATTGATCAGCACTTCACCATAAAAGGGGAATATTCCTCCTGAGTTTCACCAATTTTCCTCTTGTCTCTGTGCTGTTCCATGCCATTACTCCGAGGGCAAGATAGGAACAAATTGTAGAATGAGTTGACTTTTAATTGCCACAAAACCAATATTTAATGTAAATAAAACAATCAAAAATAAAGCCAGAGAAGAAATTTCTGAAGGACTCAAACAGGACCCATCCCTGGAAGTGTCCGAGACCAGGCTGGGTGGGGCTTCGAGAAACCTGGGATGGTGGAAGGTGTCCTTGACCATGGCAGGGGGTTGAATGAAATGATACGTAAGTGCTCTTCTAACCCAAACCATTCTATCATTCTGTGACTTTTCTCACAGTCCATTTTTCAATGGAAAATAGATTCATCTCTGGGAATTTTTCCCTCTATTCCCATGTACATCAGTGTGAAAGACAAGTTAAAGACATGGCAGTCAAATGACAAAACACAGAGGGAATAAATTTGCTTTTGTTTTACATCAGCTTTATCTTCTGTCAAATTCAGGGTTGTGCTAATGGCTCATTTAAAAATTAAAGTCAAAATAACCTTTTTAATATTTAAATATATAGATTAAAATTTCAAGCTCTGTCTGTGGAAGATGCAAGCACTTGCAATATGAGAAGAGATAATATGTCAAGAGAATATAAACAATGTGCATCTGGAGCAGGAGATGGAGTTCCAAAGTAATAGCTCTGTCTTCCTGCTCAGCATCCAGCATTCCTGCAGTGCCCTGCTCATCCCATTATTGCAGGGACTCAGCAAAGCTGAAATGGTCCTTCTGCCAAAGAGAGGCAATTCTGACTGAAATGTGCTTCTCTGAGATCGGTGTAAGGTCTAAGGTGACATCCTGGTTTAAGTTAAAAGTACTTAGGGAGGTGGAATCGATGTCCTCAGACCGTGGGTGTGGCTCCATAAGGAGCTGTTCTCTTCTGCTTCTTTAATTATAGGGCATGTATTTTAGGAATTTATTTTCCTCTTCTGTTTCATCCCCTTTTCCTTTTCCTTTTCCTTTTCCTTTTCCTTTTCCTTTTCCTTTTCCTTTTTTCCCCCTCTTCTTTTTCCTCTTCCTCTTCTTTTTCCCTCACAAATATACACATATACCTGTGGAATCTATCAATATTACAGATAGATATTAGAAATACTTGCATGGATAAACAGCCACAAAGCCAAGTGTTACCTAAACCATGACAATAACATCAGTACCTCAATAAACTTAAGCAGATATTTGGGATTACTATTATTCTTGACAGCGTTGATTACAATAAATTAATTGAGGAAATAATCTGCCAGTCTTAGACCTGGAGCTGTTTATTTTTGCTTGCAGATATTCCTATGGATTTGGGAAAGCGCTGTTAGCACTTGTTCCAGTTTCTGGCTGAAAAAAAACCACAGATAATTTTGTTTTACAAATCCTCCTGTGGTGTTTTTTCAGCCCCAGGATCATGAATTAAGATGGCTTTAAGTTTCTATGTCAAAAAGCTTTGGACAAGGCAGTAATTCACCCATTTTTGAGTGATTTCAAACCTCTTCAGAGTGCACAGCCAATGAAGTATTTGACATCCTTTGCCTCTTGTGACCATTTTGTTATCCAATTCCTTATATAAAATATTTCCTGAAAGCAACAAAGAGCTTTCAAGCCGTATTTAAATAAATTTCCAGTTTGATGTATGCGAGAGTAGATAAATGTCTTCATAATGAAATGAATCTTTTCCAATGCTGACAGTGTGGCTGATGGAAGGATATCCCTGGATATTCACCTGGGAGCTCCTCCAACACCTCATTCCCCACCAGGGGGATGGATTAAACTTCTCCAAAGTCATGAGGAAGATGGATATGAAACAGCAGGGCCCATAAATTTATTTTAGCTCTGTGGAAAATGAAAGGAATTGTCACCAAATCAACTGTTCCTTCCAAGTGACATCCATTAATCGCCAACATACAGGGGGGAAGAGAAGGATCCCAGAGTTAAACAATTTAAAGTCTGGGCTGGAATGTGTCTCTCCAAATCTCTCCTCTTTTTTGCTTCTGTTCCAATCCTTCTTTCCTGTGCCACCACCCAGCAGGGCCTGGGAGGACATGCCATGGAACAGGAGAGAACAAGTTGGCCTAAATCCGAGCTCCAGTTCAAAGGCACAGCTCCACCCTCACATGTTCACACGGGATCTGATTCCACTCACTTGTAGGCAAATTTTCAAAGTCCTCGCACTTAGGCATAAAAATCCTTTGAGAAAGCTGCTCTCAGCCTATTGTGCTGAGAATTTCTAAAATTCTACAATGTTTCATGGTGAATCACATGGAGACTTTCATGTGCAGCTCTTTGTAACCTGTCCTGGCTGATGGAAATCTTGGCTTCTGTAGTTTGCTCTCGGTTTTAGCTTTTTCTGAGATCCAGACAGCAAAACATCCCCTAGGACATGGAATTGCGGAGAGGAACAACATTTTCCTTCCACAAAATCTCTCAAATATAACTTGAACTGTCAGACACTGTCAGGCTGTGCCTAATTTTGCAAATGAAGTCTCACAGTAAGAGGTTCTGTGCTATGAATAGATCTTTATTCTGACTAATACCAGAGCAATGATGGACTGGAAAATGGTTTTCTACTCCTTTAGGTTTGAATCACCCAAGCATTTGCTGCTCCCATATCAGCAGCTCATTCAGCTACTCCATGAAAATTAATATTCAATTGTATCTCATTATTATCATCATCTTTTCTTTTTTTAAAGCACCAAGTCAACCTCCAGCAAATATTGCCTGGAAACTGACAAATTCCAAAATCTGCCTGAACTGGGAGCATGTGAAAACAATGGAGAATGAATCAGAGGTGTTGGGCTACAAGGTAAGTGATTTCTTTATCTCAGTAATCAGATATTTTGGTTACAACAGTGGTACAAACAGGGATTGGAGAAAGGCAGGTGTTCATTACCTGGAAAACGGTGATTTTTCTGGATTTATTTGGGTAGTTGGCTGATGTTGATACAAATATTCCTTCAGAGTTGGACTTCTTTTTCCAACACAGGGACTTTCTGTCCCCAATCCTGGATTTCTCATCCCTTTGTAATCTTATTTACCTAAAGGTTCTTGCTTTCACATCTCCAGGGAAGGAGTCTCACATATATAGAAGTAGAGAATAGCCTTTTAAGCATTACAGTCATAAACCACATTTAAACATTCTCACTCTCTGGCAATTCATAAATGTACCTTTAAAACAGCGACTGGAGGATACTCACACAAAGATCTATGTGAATGAACTAAAAAGCACTCCCATAAATCTACTTTCAAAGGAAATAAAAATTTATTTTAAAGTCTGGTTGCAGTTCAGGATTCTTTGATTATCCTTGGGTCCTAAGAAACCACCTGCTGTGGTAGCCACCCCAAAATTTATTCCCCTGTTTTAAATTGCTTTTCATACCCTGCAGGATGCTGAGGGTGCTCAGAAAACTTTGGGACACGACAGAAGAATCTCTCAGCCCCCTAAAAAAATCCATTAAAACTCAAAACTAAATGAAATAACGCCTGTTTCCCAATCCCTTTCTGTTTAGATTCTGTACAGGCAGAACAGGCACAGCAAAGCCCATATCCTGGAGACAAACAACACTTCAGCTGAACTCCTGGTCCCGTTCGAAGAAGATTATCTCATCGAGATAAGAACCGTCAGCGACGGTGGCGACGGCAGCAGCAGTGAGGAAATTAGGATTCCAAAAATATCGAGTAAGTGAGAGATTTTTTTTTCCCCTCTGAATGCTGTTGCATAAGGAGAAATCTGTGCCTCTAAGCACAACAGATTCCCAGCCCTTCCCTTGCCACAGGTGTCTTCCCTCCTGGTGCTTTGTGGTGCTGGCCCCCATAAATTCGTCCCTGATACTCTCACACTCATTAAAGGAGAAAGTATTTTGCTTTATTTTTTAAAACTCCCCGTTTTTAGTGCAGGTCTCCCCTGCCCTAGCCTGCAGAGCTCAGGGAAGGACACAGTAATCAGATTTCCTGTGAAAGTCAAAGTTCTCACACATAACGTGGCCCTAAATCTGCTCTGGAGCTGCTGGTGGGGCAGAAAAGCTCAGCCCTGACCCATGGCTGGGGTGGGGTAGCCCAGAGTGCAGCCTCTGCTCTCACAAGTAACTTATTGTTCATGGAAAAGGGAGCATTTTTATGTCATAAATATATTAAAATATACATATTTTTAATAGTTTTGTGGCAAAATAGTTAAAACCCTCTCAAAGAGAGTACTGACAGGAAGGGTGGGGAGCTGATCCAAAACCCTACTCCATGGAATGGCCCCTGAAACTTTATAAACAAACAAACAGAAATAACATTTGTGGATAATGTATCATTTTAAAAATAAAACAGAGATTGCTGTTGAGATAAAATGCAAAGAAAAACTCTTTTTTGACACAGATCTACCTCTGTCTGTTTATACTTTCACAGGTTTAAGCTCTGGAGCAGTAAAATTATCCCAAAGGATAAATCATGCATTGACATCTGGGATCCTGCTGTTGAGTTCTGCTCTCCTAAACCCTTTCCCTTGCTGGTTCAAGCAATGCTCAGCTGTGGACTTCTAAAACTTAAAAAAAAAAAAAAATGTAGATTTTATCTTAATTCCTCACCATAACCAACATTCCTGCTAAAGAACAGCACTGGGGAGGGGGAGGGAGGTACAAGTGATCTGTCATTAAGAAAATAATAGGTATCAATATTCCACGACTTTTTAAAAACGTGCTTGGAAATGAATGGATAAATCAATGTGCATTAATGAACTGGAGCGGTGCCAAACCTCATTTGGGACTGACACGGGGGTGGTCTCACATTTTTTCCCAAGGAGTTGTTATTGGAACAGCAGTTTAATGGAATGTCAACCTGTGCTAAGCTGATACCACAGAGGGAAGAGGAGATTTAAAACTCTTGTGATGTGGATGTCATTTATCTTGTGTTCTTCAATGTAACCTGTTAAAAAAAAAACAAAACAAACAAAACCACAAAACTTTCAATTAAATAAAAGCTATTTGTTTACTTTTTGAGCTTGTCTGTATTAGAGGAGGTGCCATAAAATGCATTATTTGAAGCGCCCCCTGCTATTTCCTGCAGAAAAAGGGGAATTTAAATTAAAGGAGTCCTATGGACTCCCAGAATTCCATGGAAAAACTTTCAATGACATCAGCAGGCCTTGAACCAGAGCTGAAAAAGCAGCACCTTTTATACCATTTTTATGGATATTTCGTGTGTTCTCAAAGGACTTTTTCATGCAAAGACTCTTCTGACCAACAACACTTCCAGAGATGCTGAATATTTTAAGGGAGATTGAAATAAATCTGTCATTAAGCAGGATTAGTTGGTCTCTCCTGATTTTGTTATTCTTTGCTGTGGCTTGAAAGTGTAGATTCATCTTTGGGTTGGGCGTGAAGGTAAATGAGAAGAACATTGATTTTCATCATCTTGAAATATAAATAAAAGCAGCTAATTAAGCCCTGCAATCCCCTGAGTCTCCAGAATGACAAATTAAACACTGGGGCTTGGCTTTCAAGTCAGGGGATGCAGCTCAACACTTGAAGCCACGCTCCTGCCAGCTTGAACTGCAGCTGATAAAAGGTGGTTTTTGCCTGATGTCATTACTGGGAAATCTTTCCTTCTTTCTCTCTTTGCTCTAAAGTTTATTCTCTTTTCTCCACTGTCAGATCCATGTTGTGTCTTCTTTGTAAACATTTATCACTACAAGATAACCAAATACCCCGAATATTTTTTAAAAGAGGACTGTTGGAATGGAGCTGAGGATGTGTCAGCACACGGATGAGTAAAAGAAGCTCCGGTGTGCATGAATGTCACGGGTTGACCCCGACATGACAGACAGTCGCCTGGTCGAATCGCGTTTCTCTCAATGTTATCTATAAAATCCCGCGGAAGGCGGGACTGGGGACTTTCTTCCGGCCCAGGGGTGGTGGCCAGGGCGCCACGGTCCCACCGGGTCCCCGCCGGGCCGGGCCGGGCCGGGTGTCGCTGCCTTTGTCCCTTCCCGAGGCACAGCCCGGACTCTGCTGGGGCTCTGGGGGGGCGGCCCTCAGGCTCCTCCGGCGCGGCCTCTCCGGGACGGGGTTTTTCCCCTCCCGGGACAGCGGGGCACTGACGGAGCCTGCAGTTCGCAGCTGCCAGCACACACTGCACGGAGAACTGAAGAAACAGCCCTGCATCCAGCGGCGAAGCGGGACGGTAACATTTTCCACCATGGTGATTCCAAAGCCAGAGAGAGAAAGAGAAAACCTCGTCATGTGAGACGGAGCCGAGATGGCCACGGGAGGAAAAAGGGCGGTGCCGCGGCGTCCNGAGAGGAGAAGGAGGGGGAGGGGGAAGAGGAGAAGTTCTGGCTGTGTGTTCCGATTGGGTTTTTTTTCTTTTTTTTTTTCCTTTCCTTTTGTCTTAGGTCTGTTAATAAACTTTATCATAGCATAGAAGTTGTGTGCCTGCTTTGCTGTCTCCTAATGGTTTATCTCACAGAAAAGAAATCAGGGAACAGTGCATAAATTGACCATAAAACCACTACACTAAATTTGGTGTTTCTGCCCGGTTGTGCAAACTAAACCCGCATACTAAACCCTTCAAAGAACACCTTCACCATGTCTGTTATCCACAGGAATGGGAATATGGGTTCAGAGAGGAAGCTCCAAAGCTTTGGTCCCTCCTCAAGGTCCTGTCCAAGGCAAACCTTTCTCTGATTCTCTAATTCCTCACAGAGCCCATGGGCTGGGCTGGCAGAAAATAAACAAAAAAATTATAAAACCATTGCAAAGCCACGTGGTAGAGAGTGATGTCTGAGCAAATACCACCTCACAGGATCATGGAATGGTTTGGGCTGGGAGGGGCATTAAAGATCACTGACAGCTGGTGATGTTCTATAACCCCCACCCCTATTTGGTTTTGAAAGAGCTTTTTGCATCATCCCTTCCCAGCAGGACCTCTGGTCACTCCCAGACCTTCTTGTGTCCATTAAGCAATAGGTACCTTTTATTTCCCTTCATTAAACTGAATCTAAAATTCTTATACTTCATAACATAAACGGAATTCTTTGCTAAGTTTACCCAAAATGTTTTTTTATTCAAGCAAAAAGATTTTCTGCAGAGCAGTTACAGCTCAATAGAAGGTCTGAGAGATGCTTAATTACAGGGAGGCTCTGGAAATAAAATGCCACTTTTAGAAGTCTGTCCTCTGGGATTTCTACAAAGTTCCTAATCACAGGAGTTATTAGGAAGAGGTTTAACACAGCTTTCAAAAGAGCAGAATGCTTTAGAAAGAAGTGAATGTGCCATTAAAAATCCTGATAATACCTTAATGAAGTAAAAACATTTTTCTTTGCTGTGGAAGTAAGCAATGAATGGCTTCTTCAGATCTCTTCTCATTTCTGTGCAGCACCGATGTCCTTTTCTCACTGTGGAAGATCCAAAACAGGCTCTTTAACCTCGGCATTTCTCCATCTTGTCACTCCCATGAGATCAGCCCTTTTAAAAAAGGGACAGCTGAGGAATCCCAGGAGTATCAGTGGATCTCTTCCTTTGCTGAGCTCCCTTGGAGCTGGAGCTTCCAGGGAGAATATTCTGCCTCAGGAGCAGAACTAAGCAGCCTTAAGGAGAAAAACTTTAGATACAGCTCCTCCCATCCTCCCTAAATCACTGCAGAACTTGTGCAGGTTCATTTTCTCCTCTTCAGCTCCCCAGTCCTTTTTTTTGGTGTTTCACCAGCAAAAATTGAGTCTGAGCCGCCCAAAGCACTGAAAGTCCAGCTCTTTTTATGTGAAAATGTTATTAAAGCAGCTGATGCTGAAATGGAAAGAGTTCACATGGCTGGCAGCTTTCATTAAAAAGAAAAGAGAAAGGGTCAGGAAAGAGTTTTGTCACTCAGAGTTGCAGGAAAAACTTTGGAAATAGGAACAGCATAAATCCCCTAAAACCAGAAGTTGAAATGAAAACAACAGAAAAACTCTGCAGTGCTCCTGATTTTTAACAGCCAAGAACCTCAATTAAAAACCCCATTTAAAGGTGCCCAGTAAAGGGAATTTTGGGCCCAGTCTTTGCAGATTTTAGAGAAAATCACAGACCAGCCAAAGTTTTCAGATAGCTGGAAAAATAATACCTATTTTCTTTTGATAACCTAAGCAAGGTACCAAAACATGAAAGAGACTCACAGTCAGGGGTTTTCATTTTGAATTGAACACATCAACAAAATATTTCTCCATGAAAAAAGCAATTTTGAGCCTCTCCAAATGTTTCCGCTCACTCCAAGCACAATGTTTCTTTGTGATTTATGAGCATTTAAACTTTATTTAACATCTTCCTCCTTCTTTATAGGGCAATTTTTGAATAGGAATGCCAAGAAATGAAATAAAAGAGCCCATGTGTATTATTGTACCAGCCCCTAAATCAACGTTATCCTGGAGTGCAGAAACTCCCTGTTTTCTCTGGGTCGTTGGAATGCAGCCCTGGTGACGCCTTGACACCGAGCTCTAAATCACACTCACCAACAAATGTGTTGTAAATGTGCAAAAAAGATTTTATTAATATCTGCCTGTGCCTCAGTCGTGGAGAATTCCCCCCAGTGATTTGCAGGGCCCATGTGGAGGAGGGGATGAATCTGCTCAGAGGGGTTTGGGGGCTCACTGGGGTGTTGCAGGTGGTGTCAGGGGATCCTGCCTCCCTCTCTACCCCCCTCCATGGATTTCTGTCTGCTCAGGGAACACAAAAGATGTCAGAAATTGAATAAACCCTTTTTTTTTTTTTTTCGCTTTCCCTGCTCAAAAGATACCAGAGCTTGAATAAACCAATGTGTTTATTCCCCTCCAGCACTGATATTTCCAATATAGCATCATTCAAAATTGCCCTGGACATACCCAAGGATTGCTGCATCTCAGTGCTCCTAAAATGAGGTTTCGAGTGCCTCTGTAGGTGTAGCCACAATGTCATGGAAGCACAGAATCCTGGAATAGTTTGGGTTGGAAGGGAACTTAAAGCCCATCCAGTGCCACCCCTGCCATGAGCAGGGACACCTTCCACTGTCCCAGGCTGCTCCAAGCCTCACTGTCCAGCCTGGCCTTGGGCACTGCCAGGGATGTGCTGCCCTTGGGATGGAGTGGACTGAGGGCTGGTGGCAGTCACGGAGGATTGCTGAGCTATTCCAACAAGGATGATGAGCTCTCCCAGGTACAGGCAGAGCAGGACCCCCTCCTTCTGTCAGTGCATTATTCCTGCCAAGAAGTGGCCCAGCCTCCCTCCACTGAGCTGAGTTATTTTCCATATGCTCCTTGTGCTCCTGACTGAATTTGTAGAAGGGACAATGCTTCCAGGATTTCTCCCAACTGAAAATGTAAAATAATGGCAAAGGATGCATTCAGAAATATACACCTGAAAATTTAAATAAGGCTCCACAGACTTCAAACAGAGTGCCCCCGGCCAAATTCAGAGTCTAGGTAAGGATTTGGCACTTCTCTCTCTCTGACCATTATCTAATCCCAAAACTGGGGGAGTGGGTGGGGAATCAGCACTATTAAAATAGCCTGTATGAAATCTTCCTTGGAAAATTTACCTTGAGGAAAAGGTCAGTTGGACATTTTGACAGCACAGTACAATGAGGGCCTCTAAATAGCTTGAATCACTCAGGCTTTTTTATTAGGAACTTCTTTTGTCAGTTCCTAGCACTTAATACTTGAAAATATGTCTGAGGTAGCAATTAAAATGTCATATTAATCATACTGCTGTGCATTGTTTCTTTACTTAGCCCATTTTATAGACACCAATATATTTCAGTGCTGAAAACCAGCTACAAATGTTTGTCATCTTTATGGAGTGAACTGGAATAATCCTGAAATGTTGAGGGATGCCATAAGAGTAGAAGTTTTTTGTAAGGTGTGCTCAATAATATATGTGGAATTGTTGCCCTTGAGAAAATGGTACCATGATGATTTTTTTGCCATTTCTTTTATACCCCTGTTACACCTTTTAACAATTTATTGATGCTTTTTGCCCACATTCTGGGACTTGTTTGTCAGGCTGGGAGACTGAACATCTCAGCAGCTTCACAGTGATGGATCAGTGTGCCCAGAGCCCAAGGGCCTCTCCAGAACACATTTTGGAAGCTGAGACAGAACCATCCAGGGGAAGGTTCCTTGGGGAGGGGGCTCCCTCCAGCCTCTCCTTGGGGAATCTTTGATAGATGTGCTAATTAGTGACACCTCTAATGGGATCCCAGATCTTTGGTGGGTGTGCACTGCGGGGTGCAGGGAGGTGCATTCGACCGGGGCGCGGTGCACCTGAGGGTCCTTAAAATAAATCCCAAGGGAAAATCCCTTTTTCCCTTCAAACCATGTTTGACTCTTGATTTTAAGACCAGAAAAAAGCATCGTCATCATCTCCTAAAAATTTTTTTTCCCAGATCACCTTCAGTTAAATCTCCAACCAAAACTTTCCTCGTTTATGTACCTGCTTGTCTCCCTGTGCTGCTTTTTTCCAGCCACATTCCCAGTCATATCCCTCTGCTCCAGCCTCTCTGCTGCCCTGGGTTCCATCTCCTCAGGCATAATCCCATTTATCCCGCATAAACCATCCCTAGGCCCTGCCATTAGCCTTGCACTGTTTTACTGTTATGGCAAGAAGTAAAATAAAAATTGAGATGCTTGAATGCCGGGCTTTATAAAAAATGGAGGCGTCCGGAGAGGCCAAACCTCCTACAGCTCTTGGGGCTGTAAAATAAGCAGGTGGTAGAGGAGCCTTCCCTTGTCTGAGCAGAGAATTCCTTCCTGTTCTTGGAATCACAGAAATAAGAATCATGGAATGGTTTGGGTGGGGAGGGACCTTCAAGCCTGTCTTTTCCCACCTCTGCCATGGGCAGGGACACCTCCCACTGTCCCAGGCTGCTCCAAGACCCAATCTCCAGCCTGGCCTTGGGCACTGCCAGGGGCAGCTACAGGCCTCCCCACCCTATTCACCCTGAAATCCCTTTTTCCTGGAAAATGTGAGCGAAGGGATCTTTTCTGGAGCTCTGACTGCCGCAGTCTGTGGGAGCGCTGCAAGCACGATTTAATTACATTACTCTGCAGCCCTGCTATCCCAGAGATTTTAAGGAGAAACAACACAAATCTTGCCTGGGTCCCAGTGCCCTGAGTAGTTTTAAAGCCTGTGCAGTTTGAGTGGGTCTGGAATTTATTTGAAAGCCTTCTTACACCAGTACAATTTATCCACAGAGATCAGCAGTTTACATTGTATTGATTAATGCAGTTATTGATTTATTCTGCAATTGTACTGGCCAGGTTTATACAGCACTGGAAAGTGCTGTTTTCCAGCAGTGATTGACTTCTTTCTTTATTGACTAAAATGAGCTGATAAAAATCATCCACTGGCTGAGCTAGAAGTGCTTTTTTTTGTATTCCTGCTTCCAGCAGAGAAAAGTAGCAGACAATCGCTGCCGCAGAGCGGAGGAAAGAAGTTCCAAGGCTTAGCCCCTCTGGAATTACCCTGCCTGAGTTAAATCCAACCCCCAGCCTTAGCCAGGCAAGAGGCTGGAAGGCTGGGATGGTAAAAAGGCAGGCAGGCATTTGGATTTGGAGGAGGACAATTGTTGCTGTCACAACTCAGACACGTAGAAAAACCACACCAAGTCCAGGGTCAGGTATCAATGGCAGCAAGAGATTTAATGGCTTTTTCCCAAGGGTTTTATATGTTAGTTAGCTGAAAGTGAGTTAAATAGCATAAAGTAATTGGTTCTCTGGCCATCCACCCCTTGAGGGGATTGGCCAAATTCTAAGACATCCATTCCCAAGTGTTTCTCTAGTTGAAGCCACAACAATCCGGCAAAACAATCTGTAGGTGCAAGGAGTTTACAAAACTGTAACATTGTTTTAGAGAGCTTGCATGGGAAAGACAGAGCTCTCACAAAATGCTAGAGACCTGAAGAAATTCACTGCTGGAGCCTTTTCAGCACCCACAGAGGATTAACCTGCTCTTCCTTCTTCTCACTCCAGTGGCTGTACGGGTTTTTCAGAGCTGCTCCTAAAGCTGATGGCACAGACCCCTTCCCCAGACCCTGGGGGTTTCAGGGGGGCTCCAAGAAGGGCGCAAGGTGTCCCCGCAAAGGATGGGATGGTGCTTCTCCTGCTGGTTTAGGGAAGGTGCTGGCTGCAGCTGGAGCTTTGCAGTGCCATAAAGTGGAGATAACAACCACCAGTCCCGGCTGTTCCAAGGCTTTCCCAGTTTTGAGGGAAGAGCCCTGTGCTCCTGAAACACTTGGCTGTGAATCACATCAGCTCTGAGCTGCTCTCCTGGAGGAATTGCTCCGTCAGGCTAAGGAAATTCCACTTTTTAACGAGTCCTGGGGTGCAGAGCTGCATCCTCCCCACAGCCCTTCAAATATCTCAGCTCCCAGGCTAGAGGGTGAAATACTTTTACTCTTATTTCATGTCATCTGTGCTGCTTTCAGTTTACAAATCAGTATTACTATATTTATATATACTTATATATACATATATTTATATGTAGTTTATATTTATATGTTTTACATCTATTTTTATTTATTTTTATATATTTATATATATTTTTATATATTTTATATATTTTATATATAAATATAAA
>VXAC01001781.1:1153087-1166003 GCA_013399225.1 Rhipidura dahli
AAAAAAATCGGGGGCTTTTTGTGTTTCCAATCAGGGGAAAAAAAAAAAAAAGGAACAAAGCTTTGCTGTGGTTTCAATGACAACCAGATCATGTTTCTCATAATATTGATCAACATCATGTGCAAGAGGGTGAGATGGCAATGAGGGTCAGGAAAGCAATAGGAGCGAGGTCTCTAAGCAGAAACACTCCTTGGACATTGTTCTGCTGATAAAATCCTGTAAAACTATCTTTGAAAAGTGGAATTCCTAAACTGCATTTATGATCATCATCATCATCATAAACTGCAGAAATTTTTGTCAAAGGTGCCTCCTGCCCTCGTTGTCTTTCACAACTTAATCCAGCGAAGGTCTGGCTGGATCCAGGCTGCTGGACAAGAGGTACCTGATGGGCTGGCTGGAGAAGATTGGCTTAGAGAGGTCTAAAATGATCTGTCAAACCCTTGCCTTAAGTGTTCTGGAGAGGATTCTGAAGTCACTGAGCCCTAAATACGTTGGGCAAAAAAGTGGAGCCAAATGAAGACACAAATAAATGAAATTGAGAGACTGTCTTGGCTTTATGGACAATTGAATAACAAAGATATTCCTGTGGTAATCAAGAAAATGTTAATGTAGCCAAGACAGAAAAAAAATTAATTATACTCAAGCAGAAAATGCAGCAGCTTCCTGTAAACAATATCTGATCCAATATCTGATGGAAAAATCATCTCTAGAATTCTTCTTCTTCCTCACGAACGAAGCTGACACACCATTTTGTCTGATAATCTGCCTTCCCATGATTTCCCAGTGCTCCAAGTGAGATAATAAAATCACTTCATGCTCTCTGAAATTATTGTGTCATGTTGTGAGCAGTTCAGGAGGTGCCACAGATGAGGCGACTGTAAACATGCCGGTGGTAAATGAAAGGCAATCAATTTATTTTAATTAACTTAAGCTTTTTTCTTTTTTTTGCCAGTTCAATGCGATATAACAATTTAAGGTGATGTTCTAAGCAGAAATTATCAGGAAGGCCTCTTGCAGGCTGTTTATAAAGTCTCTTGCTGTCGCTGCAGGTGAATTAAATAAACATTTGTCAGGAAAGGTGGTGCCTTTTTGCAGTATTTGTTTCTAAACAGAGCCCTGGAGAGAAGAAGCAGCAGCCTCTCAGACAGGGTCTGTTCCAAAGGTCAAGTGGTTCCTGGGGAAAGGGATTGCAGGATGCTCTTTTCTGCTTCTTCTGTTCCAGAAGTGTTATCTGTACATTAAAAAAGCAAATTACGAGTAGAAATTATCCTCCAGTTCTAGAAAACCTTCCAGATGTTATCAGGCATTCCCAGCACCTTCAAAACAAAAAAAAAAGGTAAATCATGTCAGAAGAATGTTTCGAACACAGATGGGCATGTACAGTGAGAAATGCTAAAAAAATTAAGAAAATTCCACTTTCCCACTGTTTTTCATAAACATTTCAGTCTTGTTTGATGTTTCCCAGAGAGATTTTATGCCAAGGCCTCTCCTTGAACAGCATCTTTAATAGAGAGTAGATGAGGTTGCAGCTGTCCAACCGTTGCATTCTTCCCTTAACCTCTGCTTACAATTCCATTTGTGTGGGATTTACATCCAGATGATAAAATAAATCTTCCCTCCTTCAGAGCTGATTTATTTTCTTGACAATTTTAGTTCTTCTGCCTCTGCAAAACAAGGAGACTTTTCCTTCCTTCAAATCAGAGCTAAGGAATGCACAAATGAGAAGATGTGCCAACTTCAGCTTCACTCCTCTGAGCTCCTTTGAAATCATTTCCCTTGAACTTCCATCTTTAAAAACAGCAGATGACTTTAAACAACCCTCAGAACTCTCTAGAGGCATCTGTAAAATGTTTTCTCCCAGGAAATCAAAGGCAGGAGACCTTTATTTCTCAAATCCTATGATAAATAAGGAACTCTGACTTAAAATATATATATATATAAACATAGGAATGATGTTAAAACCTTGTCGTGCTGTAGAAAGCCGTACTTGACTTGCAGTTTGGAGAATATTTCAGGGTGTACTTCAAAGCCTGTTTATTTCCCCAGACCTGCCAGAAAAAGTACTCTGAGGGGAGGTTTTGTGTATGGGAGAGCAGCATCTCCCAGGGTGGTTTGAGTGGGGATGTTGAGATGCTGATCTGGCTGCTGACCCCCTATCCCTGATAACTGCTCCAGGTTAATCATCCCAAGGAAGGAGATGGATCATCCACTGAGAGTTCACTGTCTGAGTTAAAGCAAAGCTAAATCTTGGTCTTGGATTGAAAATATTTGGGGAATTCACATCCTCAGAGCTCACTGGCATTGCTGAAGAGCTGACCTCAAAATAAATTAAAATAAAGATAAATAAGGGTTCTTAGCAAAGAATTTGAGAGGGGATGAACCCCAGCACATTTGAGAAAACTGGCAGAGAAAGAAAATGAAATTCAGGATTCCCAGAACAGCATCATCCAGACCATAAAGGGAACACTCAGCACTCTGCTCCACCTTCAGAGATAAATTCAAATTACTCACAAAGTTTATACTGATTTGTTTGTGCCTCACCCTTGGTAAGAATCCTTGTGCTGCATGAAAAACTAAATGAATGCTACTTAAAGTTTTGCCTTCTTGATTTGCATTTTCTGTGAGACAGTAAATGAAATTCATGCTAATCCCATACATATATTCTTCCCTGAACCATTAAAGGGAAGGTGGGGGCTCCAAAGTGCAATAGTTTAAATAATTATGGCTGTCACTCACATTGAATTATTCAATCTGTTGTACATTAAGAGCCAAGTTGCAACTGGAAATTATCCTCCAGTTCCAGCAAATCTCCCAGATGTCGCTGTGCTGATCAAAGTTCCTAAAATGTTGGACATAAGATGCAAGTTCCCCGGGAATGTAATATCAGAAGAAGCTAAAAGTGGATTCTTTCAGTTTTAAGTGGTTGGCTTTGTTTTCATACATTCCCAAAAAGGTGCAGCATGAAATTTTGCAGAATATTGTTTTGATTTATTTAATCCTCTTTTAAATATGGTCTTTCAGAATCCTGCATTAATACCTGGGAAAACTTTGGGAATGGATGACACCCAGGTGGCAAAGCTGCTCTGCCACTTCCAGGCTTGGCTGTACACATTTTATACAGATTCATATATATATATATATATATATATATATATATAAAATCAAGTGACCTCCAACTGACGTATTTTACAGCGTATTCCTGGACTGGAGAATATCTTGTCCACCTCTATTTTCACTCCAATTCAGTTAAAAAACCAATAATTTTTGGTGTGAATAGAACCCTGTCTCTGGTCTAGGTGACATTATCTCTAAAAACATGTGGCTCTTTGAGTGATGTGCCAGACCCTTTGAAATACAAAGGGAAGACCAAGTTAGTAAAGCTCATTTTTTTTCTGCTCAAGCATTTTTAGGCTGCTCTTGCCTTTGATTCCCAGCACTGAAGGAACAATGTGGGTATCACAACAGAGGTCACAGGCAAGAACAGACAGAAATCAGGTCTGAAACTGTGGCCAGGCAGATCCTCAGGTTCCCAGTCCATCGATCTCAAACACTGACCTGTGGGCAGTGCCAGGCGGAGCTCTCGCAGCCCAATCCCCGCACCCCGCTTGCTGCAGGGAGGGTGGCTCCCTGTGAGGACAATTCTTCTGTGAATGACACCCAGCTTTGCTCCCAGCCTCAGCTTCTTCAGTGCTGGGGGCAAGCCAGAGGATGGATTTCTGCAGGGCTTTGAAGCATGGTGGTAATGCGTGAATTTTAAAAAAATAGCAGGAGACAGGGAATGGAAATGGGCCTGATGCCAGCACAGAATTCCCAAGTCTGAGGCACTTTGAGCTGGTGCCTCTGCTCTCCCCAAGATGCTCTAGTGCTGGTCTGGGCAGCCAAAAGCAAGTTTTAAGCCAGACTTTTAGTCTGAATCAACAGGGAGTAATGGGCTAATGGGAAAGGAGACGATATCCTGAGATGGATGTGAGTGGATGCACTTCCAGCTGGTGGGGAAGGCCAAGCAAGAGCTGCAAAACCCCACCGAGCCCTGCCCTGGGCGCTGCAGAGCTGCAGCAGTGCTGGGAGAGAGCTCAGGCCTTAAAACTGGAGCTTGGGAGAGCAATGAAGAAGCCGTGAGGTATCTGGGTACAATATTGCAGGTTTTGTTGGGATTAAAGCAAACCCTGCTCTCCCCAATGGCCACGTTTTGCATGTCAGCTCTGGGAACTGCAGCTAAATCTTTGTTCTGTGACATTTAGCATCACTCTGCCTCAGCAAAGGTTGTTGCTTTTTTTTTCCTGGTGCCTTCCTGACCTGTCTTTGAAGTCAGCGCTGCCATCAGTCTGGGCTGACACACAGAAAATAGTGACATATCGACTTTTACAAGGGGTGCCACTACATAGACAGATGAGAACTGGACTCTGCATTTTTCATATGAAAGGAAGCCTCAACAAAACAGAGGAAAGTCCCCACTTTTCACCCAGTTAACAAACCCCCATTTTGTCTGTATAAATGCATATATTCAGTGCTCCACGGAATGCATCTCCTGAGAGCAAAGAGGGGAACTTTGAAGGCAAATTAAAACTTTTAATCCAAAATTTCTTTTTTTTTTTTTTTTTAATGTGAAAACTCTTTTCTTAAAATTCTGAAGGAGTGAAGTTATTGGTTTGAGCTGTGTGCTGCTCTGAAAGGAAGGGGAGACTTGGGATGAATCCTGATAATTTGCATTTTCTTGAAAAGTCAACAAAGTGTTTCTTCTCAGAGCTTCTTAGAGTCTCAAAAAGTCATGAATTGTCCTTCTCCTGCCACTTTCTTGGGAGCACAGGATAAGTGAGGCTGGATGGAGCCTCTGGAGGTCTCAAGTCCAACCTTGGGCCCAAAGAAGCTCAGCCAAGAGCTCTGACAAGTTTGCCCACACAGCATTTTTTTCCTCCTCACAAAAAGGAGGAATTTCTTGCTCTTATTCCACATTAAATGTTGGAATCCCTCCATGTTTCCCAGCAGTCACTGGGCACAAACAATCCTGGGTCCAGCCACACAAAAATCCTGTGGAGACAAAGGTGCAGCAGTGGGGTGACCCCCCCCACTCACCTGCTGGGCAATCCCCTGTCCAACAGGTTCCTCTGAGGGGAAAACTCCAGGTGACCATCCCTAGGACAAACCAACTGCCCTGTTCTGTTGGCCAGAAGCTTTAGAATCCTAAATAAAATGGCTCATTGGGACCGGTTAGAACTCAAAACTTTAAGGTAAAAGTTTGATTCGGAATTTGCATAAGTGTCCTAAGTTTGTGGTGCAGAACTAAGGAACTTCCAGAAATGTCTCTTTCCCCTTTCTCAGCTGCTTTCTAGTCCCACAGAGCCACTCAGGGCTGTCATACCCTGAACAAATCCATAGTGAGAGCACTAATTGACTTTGTCTGATTAACAGCTGACAAGTGCTCAGTGGTGCACGGAGCAGAGCCCGGCACCGGCTCCAAAATTGCAAATGCTCCAATCTACCAGAACTGTCACTGGCTGGAATTTTTCTCTGGCAGTTCCCAATGCAGAGGTCAAAAAGGGAACCAGCACAGCAGCGTGAGGAACAGCTCGGTTTTGCTGCACAGTTGATATTTGGCCTCTGGGAACGCGTCCCCCGCCGTGCCCACAGACAAATTTTCCTACCAGCACATATTAATTCCATAGCTGAGCCCAGCCATACCACATGCAAGTTGTTTCCTCTCAAGAGTTATCATGCATGGGATTATTTATTACTGTGTGGAAGTGCTGTAATGGAATAATGGTTGTCTCCATGCCCTAAAGCTGTAGGGTCATTTAAATGCGAGTGTCAGATGAAAAGAAAAGCCACACGCTGCTTGTAAAACTGCAGGACTTGTTAGATTAACATTTCAGCCTCCTAAAGTAAGTAGATTTGAGCAATGAATCCAATATAGAAAATTGGATGTTGAGAACAGCATAGTTGAGTATTTATGAAATGTCACTTCCCCCTTAGAAATATAGACAAGTGGAGCTGAATATTCGCTTTCTTATCCCATTTCCAAGGATGGGTTTGACACCA
Source organism: Rhipidura dahli (assembly GCA_013399225.1). Taxonomy (NCBI): domain Eukaryota; kingdom Metazoa; phylum Chordata; class Aves; order Passeriformes; family Rhipiduridae; genus Rhipidura; species Rhipidura dahli. The sequence continues at coordinate 1,159,124 of VXAC01001781.1, forward strand.
AGTAGAGCAGAACTGCTGCAGCTCAGCAGCTCTGTAGGAGAATAAAGCTCGGGGGCATTTCTGTGCTGTACCAGCACTGCAGAAATAGAATCACAGAATCACAGGATCATTAGGGTTGGATGAGACCTCCAAGATCATTAAATCCAAGATTTGGCCAATACCCCAATGCCCACTAAACCATATTTTGAAGTGGCCCCAGGGATGGTGACCCTGGCAGAACCTGAGGTCATTTATTCCCATTCATCCCATCACTTGTTCCCTGTCAGGGAGTTGTGCAGAGCCACAAGGTCCCCCCTGAGCCTCCTTTGCTCCAGGCTGAGCCTCTTTCCCAGCTCCCTCAGCCCCTCCTGGGGCTCCAGACACTTCCCCAGCTCCATTGCTCTTCTCTGGACATCCATTTGGCCAGGGAAGATCCACCAGTTTTAATTCAGGAAGAAAAAAAAAATTGCTCCAATGTGTCAGAAGCTGGAAAAATGCTGATATAGGTCGAAAATAGGAGTTTCTAACAACCAGCTCCTAAGTCAGGGATGGTGCTGCAGGTGCCTCAAGATAGAAGCACAAAACTCAGTCCAAAACCTTGGAAATATTACCATATCCATAGATTTATTTTCCCTGCTAAACCCTAGCAGTGACTGATAGGTACAAGCCATGATTTAGCTTGCCATTAAAAAAGAATAAAGAAAGAAAAGGAAATTTAAAACCTAAATTGCTGTTTCCATTGCATGAGCACAAATCCACCTGAAAATGCCTGGTGATCCCTCACCATCCCAGTTCCTTGGGAGCCTGGCTTGCAAGCTTCCTTTCCATACAAAAGCAAGCTGGTAACAGCAGTCAGTGGTTTCCTGTTCATAAACAAACACACAAGACAAGATCAATTAGCCAAAATGATGTGACTCATTCATCATTTACGGAGGAGCTCATCCACACAAGGATTGTGCTTGTCATCTGAGCATTTGGCCTTGTTCTGCTCACAGCTCTTGAAAAAAAAGACGTTTAAAATAAAAAACTCAACGACCTGTGCACCCACAGAGCCCTGATAGAAGGAATCAAGGGTTTGGCTGCTCGCTGTCTATGGGATGTATTTTCCTTCATCAGAAATAGCTGCATTAGTCATCTCCACATTGTCCACATCCCCGAGAGAAATTCCAAATCATCCCTCAGCAATTCTCCTCCCTCTGATCTCTGGTACCTCCAGAAGAAGAAAAGCAATAAAAGGAAAACCTTGAAGTGGTGGGTGAAGCACAGAGAATATTTCAGGTGCGACACTAAAGTGCACCCCCAGCTTCAGGATCCATCACAGCTTGGTCTGATTAACCCACAGCAATCAGCAAAATCTCCCTTTGGATTGTCTTCCTGAAACCTGCAAAACTGGGACTCGAGGTGCTTCTGCCAGCAACATCCAAACAGATTTTGTCAAAAAAGGAGTTTTAAACTGATATTAACAAAGCAGAAAATAGAAGGATCTGGAGCTTGGTCAGGTGGGTGAACAAACTGAAATGAAATAAATCCATTTGTTGGGATGTGCAGCAGCACAGGCACAGATTTGTCCTAGGAATGCTATCCTTGGTGTTCTCCACATCCATGGAATAAAAAGTGAGGGGGAACCACGGGGTCACATCCTTAGTATTTATGTTGGTTTGAATATTATTCATAGTATTAGTATTTATTAGTATTGGTATTATTACTGAGGAATCAACCCCTGCCAAGACATAGATCCCAAACACCATCCATTTTCACTTTCTCCCCTGTCTCCCAGGACGACAGGAAGAACAGAAATTTCATTTCCCAGAAGTCAGAGTTTTACATGCTGGAAAACCTGACACATTTTTCAGGAAATCTTCCCGAGTGCCCTAAATCTTTAGAAAACACGAAATGCACAGAATCCTCCTGTCCACGGCTTTCTGCTGCCCCGGGCTAAGGCGCTGGGATGTCATTAAACCACGGAATCCCAGGATAGCTTGAGCAGGAGCCTCAGAGTCTGGCAAACAATTCCCAGAGAGCTGAAAGCTTCAGCTCCATCAGCCCGAGGCTCCCTGCTAATGGAGAGAGCGGAATTGCAAATGCAGCGAGGGTCAAGCGAAGGGGAGTTTGCTGGGAGCCTCCTTGGATTCCTCCTCAGATTCCTCCCAAGTTTTCAGAGCAGCCAGAAAACAAAGGCACAAATGGCAAGGTTAAGCTTTCAGATTCGTGTTATGTGTTCCTCAATCAGAATTCCAGCCAAGAAGGGAGTGGGAGGTGCTGTAGGAATGTGTTTGAAGAAAGGTTTAGGGGTGGCATCCCCTCTGTTCCCTATTCCTGAAACACCTGTAGTCACAGCGATTCCTAAGGAATTCCAAGAGTCATGGACAGTCCCATGCTGTCCCATCCTAAGCAGGAGTGTTTAATCTGCCCAGCTGATCCCCCTTGGAAATCAAATTAAAGTCCTGTTGACGTGAAGGAGTTCAGAGAAAAATCTCCTGTTGGTGTTTACAGACTAAAGAGCAGAACTTAATTATAGATGACAGCCTGGCTGAAGGCATTATATAATGAGGGAAAGACATTTATAGAGCCCATCTTACCACTCCAACAGTAAGAACTTTATGATAGAGAAAATTTAAAAGGCCAAAAAATGCTTTAGGAAGATGGAAAAAAACAAGTGAAAATTCAACACTCTGTTCCACTTTGTGCTCCTGAACAACAGGAACAAGGTTCTCTCACTGTCACATCCAGAGCAGGGTGACAGCAGACAAGGCAGAAATTTCACTTCAGGATCTACCTTGAATTACACAACTATTAAAAAAAATTATTTTATCTCCTTAGCAACACTTGCCAACCACATGGAGCCATTAACGGCATAATTGTTCAACCAGCACAACCCACTTTGCTGGCTTTGAGGTATCAAAGAAAGAACAGGAATCCCTGCTAACAGCATCATCTAGCAGTGGATTAATTAAACAGATATGCACAGAGAAAAACCAGCTGAAATCACAGAGAAAGCAGCTGGGATATGGTATTTGTTGTGATTATTCCCATTCCCCTTTTAGCCATTGATGTGTCTGGACTGGGATTCCAGGTACAAAAACCTGTCAGAGAAATTCCTGACCTTATCTAACCATGTTTGCACCTCTTCCCTGATAACACTGAGCTCTTTCCTATGGCCAAATTGTGAATTAGTGAAAAGCAATCAATCAGCAGTTAGGGCAGGATTATTCATTCTGGAAGTGGGTGCCATGAAAATGTAGCAGAAAAAGCCAAACCAGCTGTGGTGTAATGAAGATAATTAGGATATTATCCATGGCATTCATATCTTTGCATCCCATTAATACAATGAAATAGCTGGATTTAGGTTTGGAAGAGCTCTGCTGGCTGCAGGAAGTGTTGGCTTTGTGATTAAGTCAACAGAAGTAGAAAGGAGTTCAATTCTTGGTCTTGTTAGAGGGTTCATTTGTGAGCCTGGGCTGATCTCAGCAGGCTGGACCCCGTCAGCAGCTCCTACCACCAGGAGAATTCCAGGGAATTATCCAAAAGAGCCTAATTTATAAAGGTCTTTTGGGATAAGCCAACGTGGTGATAAACCCCTTGAATCTGCCCACAAATCTGGGAGCTCCTACTGTCACAGGGGGTTTCCTGTAGGATCTGGACTCTGTTCTCACTTGTGGTGTTAGGGAGATGCTTTGTTCTACTCTTGGAGCTTCAGCTTCTCACCTCTCTTGGGTATTTCGTCTTACAGGGAGGTGGGTTTTTCCAGGCCTGGCTTTGTGTCCATCTCTCTGTTTCCATCTCTCCTGCACAAGAGCTCCAATATCCTTTATTCCATTATCCCAGCCCCTCCATGGCTGTAGTAACAGCGCTGGGAATTCAGGGACCATCTGTCCAAGTGTAACTCGTTTCCTGCCCACTCAGCTCCACAGTTTGTCAAAAACACCCAGCTATGAGAAGGAAGCCAGAAACCTCCACTATTAAAAGTGCTCAAATTAACTGGATCTCCTTGACAGAATTGGATTGAGGAATGACTGCACTGGGAAGATCTGGAGGGGCAGAAATTTCTGCCAGGGCGGCAGTGATGGACACTCAGGATGGTGGAGGAGACAGGGAAGGCTCTTCCCTGGTGTTGGAACCCCATCCCAGCACCAGCAACCCCTGGGATCTGGGAAGACTCCCTTGGTGAATAACTGGGATGGTGAAAACTCTGCCCAATCCTTCCATTTTCATGTGTCTCCATAGCATGGAAAAAAGAGAACATTTGGTCTTCTGGCTGTGGATTGAAAATTGTCCAATGTTCTTACTTTGAGGCTTCAAGTGAAAAAAAAAAGAAAGAGAAAAAAACATTTAAAAAGTTCTCTCCCCACAATATTTGAAGGGATAATAACTGTTAAGAGGAAAACAAAGCAAGGAAACAGGCAGATCCATCAACAGGGAGCCCAGATCAGAGCTCTGAGCCAGCTCATCTTTTATATTTTTGAGAACAAATATTCAGGGCTTTCAATACTTTCTGTTATAATGGGTATTCTCTTCATGCTTTTTTTGCCTTGCTAGGGACACACAGCTTTCTTTCAGCTTTCATTTCCAATTTTATTAAAAAATAATTTATTTTTCAGTTTTCTGTTCAACAATGTCAATCAGGTTTTGCAGTTGTGCTCCCTTGCTCTCATAATACACCCAGCAGCAGGAATTCCAGAAGTGCCCAAGCCCCACTGACAGCTCCCAGTGGTAATGTTTGATCTGTTTCAGGTGGACCGAAAACTCATCTGTAATCACAAAAACCAAGAGACACCTGGAATGGAAACTTATTCATTCCGAGCACTTTGAAACAATCCTCTGGTGGGTTTGAATAGACTGGAAACAGAAGAACCTGAGACATCCAAAGCTGTTTTCCATTTCCTGTGAGCCACATGACAGGATTACCCTGGAAATCATATTTTCCTAGGACAAATTCTGGTTGAATACAGGCTCTGGTGCTCGGTGCCCACAGTTCCTTCACTGCTGCAGTGGTGGCAAAGGTCCCCCCACTTCACCCATCCCTTCTTCCCCCAAATTCCCAGAGGTTTCTGCTTCCACAGGGCTGGAATTTTGACCCAAATCAATGCTCGTGGCTGTGTTGAATGGTTCAGCTGGAAAAAAACAACAACAACAACAACAACAACAAAAAAAACAAACAAACCACATTGCATTTAGGAATCACAGAAATGTTTAGGTTGGAAAGGGACTTAAAATTCATTTATTTCCAACCTCTGCCACAGACAACCTCCACTATCCCAGGTTGCTCCATTCAACCTGACCTTGAAGAGACAGACTCAGTCTGGATATTGAGAAGTTTTGCTCTTTGATATTATCTAAACCCACCCACTGAAAAAAAAACCCTCATATCCTTAATATCCATGTCATAATGACCGAGTTTAAGGTGAGGTTTGGGTGGAATCTCACCAGATAACACAAGACAGCTGTGGGCAGCAGAGCATTTTCTCAGGCTGAAGCATCAGAATTCCTGGTCCTTCCTGCTCCCCACCTCGGCTGATTCCTCACTCTGGCTGTAACTCCAGGGCTGAGCTGTAAATTGGATCAGTGAATGATCTGAGCTAGAAAAAATATAACCTGAAGGTTTGTTGTGCTTTGAGTTCCTTAATCCGGATAATTCCATGTGCCCTGCTCACAGCAAAGCCCCAAACGCTGGGATCTGCAGCCTGGAGGCTGCAGCAGGGCAGGAGGCAGGGCAGGAGCCAAGGGGAAAGGCTCAAAGCAGCTTCGCTGGTGGCAGAAATGTTTGTGCAGCCTCCCCCTGCATTTTGAAGAGCCATTAAAGCCCTGTGATCAATGCAATTCTTAATTATTTGCACTCCAGCGCTTCATGCAGATGAACTCATCGGCACTGAGGACACTCCTGTCCTCTGCTCACTTGGAAATTGGGCATTTGTGACACTGAAGTTGTGTTTCACACCGAACCCTGTCACTTGTGAACAAGATTTAGTCTCCTCCTAAGGAAATCAGCTGTTGCTGGCCTTGGATGTCCCTGCAAGTTGGGTTTTGGCTGCTCACAGGAGCTCAGTTCAGGTACCCACGGGGAGCTTTGCTTTATTTCCATCCCTGGCAATGCCCAAGGCCAGGCTGGACATTGGGATTGGGAGCAGCCTGGGACAGTGGGAGATGTCCCTGCCCATGGCAGGGGTGGCACTGGATGGGCTTTAAGGCCCCTTCTCAACCCAACCCATTCTAAGGTTCTCTGAATACATGCATGAATGAAAAATAATGCTCCTTATACGTCCATGCTGTTTCATCAGTAAAATAAACTCTGGTCAAGACTTCTGGAAAAAGAAAAAAGTCTCCCATGATGCTGCAGCCCAGTTTCCATCCATGCCTGTGGACACCAACAGAAGCCATTCTTCCCCACAGACGATTTTCACACAAAACCAGAGTTAATTAAACTGTTCCTTGTAGCCTTTCTGTCCACTGTGGTATCTCATGCTATGGATGGTACTGCCCATTTTTCCACTTTAAATCAGCCAAAGAACATCACTGAACTGAGCTTTTGGCCACTCCTGGGAATTCCCATGGGGAAGTGGAGGGATGAACCTGCTGAGGAAGCACCTCAGAGGCTAAAAATTGTTCTAAACCACATGAAAACAAGTTTTTTTCAGGATTCATGCTGATAGAAGGGCCTGAAATCTTGCAAGAATTCTGTTTCCACTTCACCATCAAGATCATTTTTTATGCCAATCCAGCCAAATTAAATCTTTCCTGTTACCACAGAGGAAGAGCTTGTTCAGGAATCATCACTTAAATTTTCTTTTCTACCTGACTGTGTTTACCTTCCGGGTGATCCTCCAGTATTGACCTGTTGTGAGACACACTTGCTTTGTGTCAGGACAATTATTTGCCATTACAAATTAAAAAAAAATAATTAAAA
>VXAC01001781.1:1166040-1281686 GCA_013399225.1 Rhipidura dahli
AAAAAAAAAAGCAAGACCATCCTGTACTGTGCTTGCCTCTCTCATTTAACTTGTAATTGCTTTTATTGACAATTTCTTCTTCCTTCCCCAGAGTAGTGAGGTCATTAAGCAAATCTGCCTTTTTCTGCACAAAATGACAATTTAACTGATTAAACCACTTGCATCGTCAATACACTTCCATGAGAGATTCCCATCCCACACTCCACACTGGGATTTTGTTTCCATTGAGGATATTTCAGAGTGTTTGATGGCAAATAGGACTATTGGCTTTTTCCCTGTCGCAGGTTCTGTGTCCATCTCTTTAGAAAATTACACTTGTTGTCATTAAAAACACAACCCAGCTCTGTCATGTCAGTCATTTTCCTGAGTGCTACCAGTTTTGCACTGTCACTTGCACATTACACAAACACTGGCATGCACAAGGGACAGGACAAAAGGAAGTGTGTAGGGAATATAGAAAAAAGGTAAAGGGATTTCTAAAGGGATGAGAAACAACAGCAGGTTTTAAGAATAAAGCAGATTTTAGGAAATAGCTTTGCCTGAGAAAATATTAAAGAAGATACAATTATAAAGCATAGCAAGGACAAGAGAACAAAGGTTTAAGTTTCTAGACCTAGCTGAGACAACTTTTAGAGTTGCAAAAAATATGCTTAGCAAAAGAGATATAGTTAAGCTTAATAATGGAATATGATGCTCTGTTCTATAAGATATGAAGCAAGCAGGTATTGTTTATAACAAATGGACATGTGATACAGAAGATTGGCTGAAACAGCTGCCTGTAACCTCTAGAATATCTGCTATTGGCTGAAAAACTTTTAAGAATGCTCTGTAACCAGGAAATCCTCAGTTTTTGCCTGTGCAGTGTGAGCTTGTGTTATCTCTGCTGTCTCTGGTCAGTTTGTGAGGTGAATAAAACAATAAAAGCTCACAGAGACTCTGTCCTGGCTCCACGTCCCCTTGGATTGAGGCAGCACAATAACCAGGGAAGATTTAGATTGGATATTAAGGAGAAATTCTTCATGGAAAGCATCATCAAGCACAATTAATTTCATTATCTCAGGAATGGTTTCTGCCCTGAAACAGGAGACAGACACAACTGGGGACTCCTTGGGGCAAGTACAAAACTCAGTTCTCTTCCTGTTTTCTTCTTTACAGCAGGAAAAGAACAGCAAGCCTCTGCTGGTCTTTTTAACACCAGCTGGAGGAACAGAGAGCTTCCAAGCAATCCTGTTGTCACCTTGCGACAGCGAGCCCAGAATATTCTGGAGATGCCTAAAGAGGAGCTGCTTCACACACAAATTTATCCTGCAGTCGCCTTTCACTCATCCTGTGCTGTACTCACAACTGAGGAAGGAGCCAAGATTGAAGGAGTTTGGGATAAATTGGGGAAAATTCCATGATATTCCATGATGACTCCATGATAGCCTTCACCCCACTCCTGTCACCCCACCCCATTTCCCAGCACATCCTTTATTTTTACATCCCATACAATTTGACCTTCAGCACCTGGAGCCTGGAACAGATATTTTGGAAACATCTGCTCAGAAATCTCTTTTATTCCTGCAGCTGGGAAGTTCTCCTCAACTTTGCTGCCTTTTTTTAATTCCCAACTCTTTATTTCTGTAGTTCTTAAAGAATAGATTGTATGACTCAAGTTTCCTTTTTTTTTTTCCCCGTTTCTATTTATATTCTTAAAAAATAATAAAAAAGACATTACTAGTCTATTTTCACACAAAGTATTTAATGGAAGAGTGAAGTGAGCTCCTGTTCAGCTGCTCCAGGAGCTCTGGAAAAGCTCTCAAACAAGAGGGAGGCTTATTAGATGCTAAATGAGTTTCATTTCGAATTGAAAACATTTTCTGTCTTGTTGATTTAATTCAAGTCATTAGCTGTACCTGAGCCTAAATTAGCTACATTTGCCTGAACTTCTGAAGTATTTTTAAACACTCTTTCAAACTCCTTTTCCTTTATCTGAGTGTATCTTGTGTCCCATTTGTAATGGCCTGCTGTATTCATTAGGTACTGGGAACCATCTGTCAGAAATTTACCCAGAACAAATCCAGTTTGAGAAGATAAGGAGGCAGAACTCCGACTTTCTCTGAGCTAACAGCTCAGATTTTGGTGAAAGGGTTGGAATCAGCCGCACTTGAGATTTTCACCCTGTTTTGAGAAGACAGCAATGGTGGTTAATTAAAATAAGGAGACATTTCTTTAGTCTCCAAAGAATATTTGTAAATCACAGATGAAATTGGAAGTAATTTATCACTGATGCTCTATGAAATTCTGCTGTAGATCCATCTGGCCACAGTGCTTTAGGAGGCAATATTGCTTGCAGGGCACTTTTTATTGCTTATCTCTCCTGGGGGTTATCTAAGTATTGCCTCGATAATGCTGGCAGCTCTATTGAAGCCACAAAATAATAAATGGCTCCTATTTCTACTGTATGTAATTCAGGATGGGGCGGGGGGGGGGGGGGGGGGGGGGCTTNNNNGGGGGGGGGGGGGGGGTGGGTATCTTTATTCATTTGTCTCCTCTAATTTTTTTGCATATTACCTCTTCCAAGCTGGGTTTGTTATCCTTCACGTGGCTGTGGGAGATGTGGGCTCTGGGACATTCACCTGCCCCTTGTGCAGAGCCAAAATGAAATAACAGCAGAGTTGAGCTCCTTTAAGAAATGAACCAGACAAATTTTTGGTCTGGTGAAACCTTGAGCTGCATTTCTCAGGCTCGGAGTTGAATGGAAGGATTGATTGTAGATATATTGATTTTAGCACATTGAAATACATTCAGGAGTAGAGGTCATATTTAGTGCTGTCAATGAACACAAGTAAATGACCCAGAAACATTTAGGTTTGTATTTCTTTAATAGAGAGACGTTTCATCAGATGAGTTTGAAGTCCAATTAGGGGTTGCACAGAGGTGGTGACTTGGAAAAATACAGGTTTTCAAATGAAGCATTGTTTTGATGCCGAACAAATCTGGATCACAGAATCCCACAATAGTTTGGGTGGGGAGGAACCTCAAAGCCCACCCGGTGCCACCCTGCCATGGGCAGGGACACCTCCCACTGTCCCAGGCTGCTCCCAGCCCCAGTGTCCAGCCCGGCCTTGGGCACTGCCAGGGATCCAGGGGCAGCCACAGCTGCTCTGGGCACCCTGTGCCAGGGAGGAATTCCTTCCCAATGTCCCATCTGAAGCTGCCCTCTGGCAGTTCAGAGCCGTTCCCTGCTGCCCTAGCATTACATTCCCTTGAAGAAGTCCCTCTCCATCTCTCTCCTGCACTCAAACCAGTTCAGATTTGACCAGGAGGGCTCTGCCACGAGCTGCAAGAGGCCCAAGTTCACCCAATATTCTCTTCCTGCCTTTTCCTCCCATCCTGCCCAGACAAGCACTGTAGGAAATGTAAAAAAAAAGGAAGAATTTCATAGTAAAGGAGAATTTTGATCCAAGATACTGGCAGAGAAGCACTGCTGAGGTGAGTGCTCAGGGAGATTTGAGTCGCGCTTATCTCACTCCCCAGTGAGAGCCTCGCTCAGTGTGACCCTGTGATGGCACCCAGCTCCATGTGCCCTCTGCTCTGGGCTCAGTGATTCCAAAATGTGGTGCTGGTGTTCACCTGGACCTGGTTTCCATAGAAAACTTGCTCTGAAATGTAGCTCAGGTAAAGATTTTTCCCCTGCCTGCAGTTCAGGGGAAGGAATTGTTCCCAGAGGTCCTGAGTGCTGTTTACTGTTTTTCCTGCTTTTTGATTAGATGTATCTAACAACTCCTGTTGCCAGGGTTTCATCCCACTCTGAGCCACACACCAGGGTTACTCACTGGGGTATAAAACACATTTTCCAGGGCCAGCCTCTGACCCACTGCTGTCAATGAGATCTTCCAGTAAAAACCTCAGAAAAATCCAAGCCCTCGATTTCAAGGGATGTTATTTGATTTTTAATTTCTAGCAATTTTGAAATACTACTAAAACAATCACTCACCTGCCTCCCTATACCTCCCCAGCAGAGGAAAACAAAGCACAGCCAAATCTGGTTTTTTTCAAGTATTAATGCAGTGTAACCGTGTTGAAATCCCAGAGCAAGCCCAGGAGGGAATATCAGGAGACCTGAGGTCAGATTTGCTCCTTCCCAGGCTGTTCACTTCCAGCTCAATGCAGGAGAATCAGATGAAAAATGGAGGTGTGATTTGTGTGTTCCACTCCAGATAAATCCAGGGATGTGCTGGAATATTGAACTCCAGGGGCTGTGGCAGTGACAGGGATCCACAGCAGCTGAGCAGAGCAGTGGGGAGGAGCTCAGGAATGAGACCTGGGGGGAGTGGGGAAACACTGGGATTGCTGGTGGGAGTTCCCCCTCTCATCCTGGTGTGTTGGCTGCTGAAAAAGTGCCATTCCTTGGGAAAAGTCATGGGACGACACCAAATCAGAGAATGAGAGGAGCTCACTTGGGACTGGGTCTCTCCTCTGGACGCACATGAGCTCACATATGCAGTAACTAATTTTACAAGGGGTGTTACACGCTGGAGGAGCCTCAAGTAATTCTTGGACTGCTGCAAACCAATCTGAATATGCTCCTTTGAATTCCAGAGACCGATTTGGGTTTGGTTCTATTCCAGCCCTTGAATCTTTCAATATTCATTAATATTTTCATGAATAATTTTTCGCACATCACTGAGATATGGGTGCTCTTCCTTCATCTGTCTCGACTTCCATGCAAGCAAAGACATTTCCTATTTTTTATTTATTTTCCTATATGGTCTGTCATAAAACAAAAACCGACCCACATCACTTAGATGACCAATTTCTCACAGTAAATAGCAAATATTCAATAATTTCAGGAGTCTGCTGCCAACAACCATGTGCAGGGAGAGGTCTGGCCTAATAATTAACATCTTATTAACAACTATTAATAATAAATACACCTGCAGCAATCCTGAGCAGATCACAGAAATCAGAAGCAGAAAAATTACTCAGTTACTTCAATAATTTATTTCCAAAGATGCAATCCATGAGTTCAGCTCGTTGTTTATGGTTTAGATGAGAGGAGGGGGAAAGAAAGATATTTGGGGTTCGAATGGATCTTGTGAATGGGTCAAAACACCATTTTATTAGAAGGTTTCTGTGAATGTGAAAACACTGTAATGTTATCATGGTTTTAATGATTTCAAGTGATTTCGCCTTTGCAGTTGGAACCACTGATTTTTAATGCTAGGTCCCAGTTTTGAACTAAAAAACCCCAACTGTTTTCCTGTCCCCACCCCAATATAGAGAAGAAAAATTGCACTGTAGAACAGGAGAAATTGAATCCGGAAAAGCAGAAAGCAAATCAAAACGATCACAAATGTATTCTTTTTCAGAAATGAGATTTATTAGCCAATCTCTCGGTGTTATTAAGCCGGATGGAGAGCAGCAGGATTATTACGTTCTGCAGCACTGTTCAGGAGAGCTGGAAATCTACAGCTATGCAGAAATGGAAAAGCACACGGAGGAATAGCCCCCGAAATAATTCAGTGGCACAGGGAAGGGCTTGCTTGCACGGGGGTTTTGTGTTGCCAGCAGCCATGGGGAGGGATTGGTTTTCCTGCAGACACAGCAGGGAAAGGCTTGGGCTGTGTGTTTGCTGGGATGTGCAGATGTCCCTCCTCCTCTCCCCTGGGTGGTTTGGGGGAAAGCAGAGACACCAAAGTGTCCATGGATTCCAGGGCTGGGTGATGGATACGGACTCTGCTCCGCTGGTGGCACCTGTGGAATTCAACCTGCTGTAATAAAGATTCAGCAAAGATAACTGAGGGGAAAAGTTTCTCCTGCAAGCAGTGGGCATGGAGAAGTGCTGAGAGATGTTTCTGGGGCTCTGGCAATCCCATTAAATTTATTAGTGCAGTATTGGTAGGATGGGAGAAAACGAGAAATTCAAGTTCTTTTAAGTTCTTCTGTGGAAAATTTAAAAATCAGCTGGGTAAGAGCTGGTGTGGTTTGTACAGGCTTTAAAAAGGGAGCAGGCAATAGGACAAGAGGAAACGGCCTCAAGCTGCATCAGGGGAAAATTAGGATGGATATCAGGAAAAATTTCTTCACCAAAAGTGTTGGAAAAGGTTTTCCAAGGAAGAGCTGGAGTCCTCAGCCCAGCGGGTATTTACGTGGGCTTGGTAGTGCCGGGGGAATGGTCGGATTTAATGATCTCAAAGGTCTTTTCCAAGCTGAGCCATTCCATGCTAATGACCCTGCCCATCTCTAAACTCCTGGGCGTGAATTTCTACTTCCTCCAAAACAATCTCAGTGTCCCGGGAGCTTTGGTTTGGGTGTTTTAGGGACAGATTCATCTCCTGTAAGCAGATTTTCCTGCCTGTGATGACGGTGAAGATAAAATTGTCTGATCAGAGAGGTCTCCAACAGGCAGATCCCATCCAGTGGATACCATATCAATGTGTTTGATCTCCTGGAGGAGAGTCTGGCACTTGGAAGGGATGGGCCATCAAATCCAGCTGCACTGGGGAGGCTCCTGGGAGTCTGCTGGGATTTACAGGATGTTATGTAGGACTCCAAGTCCTCAGGGCAGATTTCTGCCCAAACCAAACGCGGAAATGTGGGATTGCTCCAACACAGCCCCCACAGAGATCAGAGGAATCAGCAGGGCTCCTGGCAGACCCACAGACGTATTAAAACTGGAATATTTCCTTTGATTAAAGAATTCCAAAAGGCATCCTGGAGAGAAATGCTGCCCAGCAGAGCAATGGGGATGTGAAGCTGCTGATGGAGGGTGGGAGGTGTTGGCCAAAGGCAGCTTTCCCTCAGCTCAGCCCTTATTCCCTGGGGTGGAGCACGAGATGGATGGATGAAGGAATTTCTTGACAGAAACTCGTCCAGAAATGCCAGCTCCTGTAGCCTGGAGTAAAAAACCAAGGCAAATAATTGTGCTTCGGGCTCGTCCTTGCTGGGGAGCCTGGCGAGCCTGGTGAGAATGTCCTTGCTGTCTTGCAGAAGGATGGGAAGGGGGAGAAAGGATCTACCTCAAATTCCAATTTTCTCCATGGACTAAATCATTCAGCCCTTGGAGCGAGGTAGAAAACCCCAGAGGAACTCCAAGCAGATGCATGGGAAGCAGTTTTCATCCAGCCCTCACCACGTGTGACCCTCTCCTCCCTTCAAGCCCCCATACTTGTGAGCAGTGGGATTTGCACACCTCTCTCACACAGCCTTTGTCTCATCCCAGTGATTGTTCTCCCAAAACCAGAGCATTAAATTGCAAATGGGAGATTTAATTAAAATGTTCCCAGTTCTAAGATCAATAATCAAGGTAAAATAGTTTCACTTTCCATTGATAGATCTGTTTTTCCCCTCATTTGAAACAAAATGTGAATTACACTTTCTAACGTATTGCTTGCAAAAATGTTCCAAAAGCAAATTAAACCTCCTGGCAGCCTTTGATTCATTTTACATATTACATAGAATAACTTAACAGACACATTAGAATACAGCACAAAATAACATAATTAGGCACAGTTTCATGTCTTGAGTTTTGAAAGTGTGGAAGAAACTTTTCAAGCATTTTTACTCATTTAGTAAAACTCAAGTGCTGCAGAGCAAATTGTGAGCATTTTGATCTATGTGGAGTTTGATTCCAAACTCTCATCTCTCAGTGGAGCTCACTTTATAAAGTAACTTCTAATTTATATTCTGTGTTAATGTCAAGAAACTAAATCAGAAATCTAGAAGCAATTATACATAATAAGGTGGAAACAGTGGAATAAAGTCTGTCAGATAATTTCAATCAAAATCCCTAACACTGCTGCTATCTGAGCACTCTTCTCGCTGCACAGAGGACTTAGAGCAGTCTTGCATTCTATTTATTTAAATTTTAACAGTACTGGATCCCATGAGAGTTTTTTAAATCTCAGAATTAGTACAAGACCTTCAATTTAATTTTGTGGTTGTGGTTCTTAACTAGGAATGATTTAATTTCTGTGGGATTGTGCCAGTCCAGATCTGGCCTAGGACACCTCTGGCACTTCATTCCCATAAATGAGATCCTGGCTTTAGGAAAGTTCATAGTCAAACCCTGTGAACTTATCTATATATAAAGATTCCATCTAGAAGAATTCTATTGGGAATTTTTCAGTGTTTGGGGCATTTCATTATGAAAAATAAGTATTGCATTCTTAGTGCAAGAGAGTATTTCTCATTCTGAGAGCAAAGAAAAGAGCAGCGAATAACATTTATCACACAGGACTGACCCAGTCAGTGCTCCTGCACTGATTCCTCTCTGTGTTTGCCTTTGGGAAGTGTGAAGGGAGGGCTTGGGTGTCTCCAAGACAGGAGAAAGTGTTTATTCTCCTCTGAACTGTGAGTTCACCATGAGGAATGTTTGGGCTTCACCATGTTTGAATTGGGCCTGGAGTGACAGGACAAAGGGGAATGGT
The DNA here is from genome assembly GCA_013399225.1 of Rhipidura dahli. Classification (NCBI taxonomy): domain Eukaryota; kingdom Metazoa; phylum Chordata; class Aves; order Passeriformes; family Rhipiduridae; genus Rhipidura; species Rhipidura dahli. The sequence continues at coordinate 1,174,455 of VXAC01001781.1, forward strand.
TTTAAACTGCCAGAGGGCAAGGTTAGATGGGATATTGGGAAGAAATCCCTCCCTGGGAGGGCGGGCAGGCCCTGGCCCAGGGTGCCCAGAGCAGCTGGGGCTGCCCCTGGATCCCTGGTAGTGCCCAAGGCCAGGCTGGACATTGGGGCTGGGAGCAGCCTGGGACAGTGGGAGGTGTCCCTGCCCATGGCAGGGAGTGGCACTGGATGATTTTTAGTTTCCCTTCCAACCCAAACCCTTTTGTGTTCTGATTCCATTCCTTCGAAACCTGCAGCTCAGTTTTACTCTTGGCCACAGGATGTTGGTTCTGTTTACACCCTGGGGCCCACAATTTCTCCTGTGCTCTTCTCTTGACTCCTGCACTAACCAAATCACATTTTTCCAAAGGCAGGAGCCACTCTGAGCTTCTGAAGTTATCCAGAAGTCATTACAAAGATCCATAATCACGTTTCCCTTCACTACAGACCGGATGCAGTTTGCTTCTCTTCTCTAAAACTCTGATGCATGAAAAAAAAATAAAGCAAAGCAAGGTGAAGAGCACAACAATCAACCATGGCAAGTCTCCACATTGTTACTTCAAAGATGCACAATCTGTTTGCTATCTGAGCACTGTAAACAGACTAATATTTCCCGAAGTATGGGATAAATCAGCCGTTTAGAAGCAGCGAAGAGAAAATGATGAAGCTCCGAGTGAGTTGTGAAGCAGTGAATAAGGATGTATTACACCACGGGAAACCATCAATATTTGTTTATTATGTCAGTGTGAGGAATAAATCTGTGAGCTAATTTGTATTCTCTTCAGTTAATTCCACTGCTCCGGGCCCAGGTTTTGTGTTTCTGTTTGAGCCTGCATGGCTGCTGGGATGGTGCTGTCAGGAATTCCTGGATGGTGCTTGAAGGAATTCTTGGATGATGCTGTCAGGAATTCCTGGATGGTGCTGTCAGGAATTCCTGGATGGTGCTCTCAGGTATTCCTGGATGGTGCTTGCAGGAATTCCTGGATGGTGCTTGCAGATATTCCCAGATGGTGCCCTCAGGCATTCCCGGATGGTGCAATCAGGAATTCCCGAGCAGTGGGCTCCTGGGGACGGACAGACACTGCTGTGCATCAGTCCGAGCCAGGCGCTGTGACAGAGCCCTTCTCGAGGTGTCGCTGCCACACTCGGCCCCTCTTTGTCTCCCCAAGCAGGGGATTTATCTGATAACATCAGGATTCTGGGCGTTATCACCGAATCCCAGATTGGTTTGGGTTGGAAGGGACCTCAGCGATTATCTGGTTCCAAGCCCCTGCCACGGGCCAACCTCGTCACAAAATCAGTTAAACTGCAATTAACAAATTGGCTCACTAAGTGTCTAATGGCCCTCGCTGAGCTGCCTCCTTTCACCGAGCTGCTGTTTTGACTCATGATGGATGCCTTTAAAACTCGGTTAGAACTATATGAGTTTATCTCCAGACCGACCAAATCCCCACAGATCCTTGATGGAGATGCTGGAGGCGCAGTCTCTGAGCACCACTAAAACCAAACCCGAGCTTTGCCACTGAGCTGTTGTTGCTCTTTGGTCCTTTTATTTTCCCCCCGTATCTATTTTTTCTTTCTGGGTGAGATTTTGAGTTCCATTTTTGAGCTCCTGAGATGATCTGCAAAAAGCTGTTGGCTCCCTTTCCTATGGTTGTTGGAAGTCAAAATCTGGATGGCTGAGTCCTTGCAAAGGGAAAAGGTAAAACCTTGGAGTTCAGAAGATGTACAGCTCTGATGAGTCAAAAAGGAAAAGATCTTAAAGGTTTCATGCAACAAACATGAGAACAGAGTGAATTTTTCTTCAATTATTTGGGTGAAATGACCATTTAATGAAAACTGCGTGAGGAATCAGATAGCTCATTTAGTTTTGTGCTTGTCTCAAATTCTTCTGCCAACAAATATTACCTGAATTGTTTGTTCATGAAAGGCTTTTATAAAGGTCTTTTTAAAACACTCATCTCAATATCCCGTTGTAAAGGGCTGCAAAGGTTAGGAGGGTTTGCTTTGAATCCCACCATCATTTCTTCATTAATCATCCAATTTTTGGCATTTAATTAATGTCTGTATGCAGGAAAAAAAAATAAGAGTTGTATTGGTTCTAATCAAATTGGATTAAAGGTATTTTAGGAAAACAAAGAAAACAAACACTGGAGTGACACGAAATCAACATGGAAGCAAAATTGATCTACATGCAATATGTTATAGGAAACTTTGGAATAGATGGGGGGAAAAGGAAATGAAATGTTTCCAACATATTACTTATTTATAAAATTGCAGATTTCTTGGTTAGTGACATTCAGCTGTGGATAAGGCTTTCAATTCATATCCAAAATCCTTTGAGCTCCAAACTGCAAAATATTCCTCTTCCAATCCACGTGCAGGTAATTAAGAAGGGTGTGGATAAGTGAAGAATTACGAGTAAATTTAATTAAGTAATGAATTAAATTATTTTACACTTCAAGGAGATAATTTGGAATGAAGCTACTCCCTTCAAACAAATAGTGATGGACACTGAGCTTTGGTTTAAACTACAAATTATGCCCATTTCTGAGAAGGCAGCAAACAAGAAATGCTTCAAGATGGAGGTGGCTCCAAGGAAACCTTTAAATACAAAAAGGCAACCCTCATGAACAATTTGCAATAAATAATGTGTTATTTAGTACTTTTTTCCTCAGTGACCCATGTGGCAAAGAAGTGGGTTTTCCAATTGTTCTGTTAATTACAACTGTTTAATTAATCGATCTTACAAAAAAACAACACCCACACAGTCTGTGCATTATAAATGATTCAGTGCAGATAATTTTTGTCTAAGTTTCACAATTCACCATTTAAACTTACTGATAACACTGTCTTAATTTCATAGTTTTTCTGTCCCTCTTGAAGCAGAATGTTTTAAAGTAATGAAATTCTGTTTTTTGGTGAAAAGGGCTGGGGCATTTGTTTTTCATTAATACTTGAACATTGTACAATCAAACCCATTAGGAGCTCGATACTTTCGAAACTAAATCCACCTTCTAAAGAACTCCTGGTGTCTTTGGAAACATCTTCCAACAAGGTCTGCATTCTAGAATAATTTTGTTTTGGTGGCAAATGCCAAATTTAGCCCTTCACACCTCCCACTGTCCCAGGCTGCTCCCAGCCCCAGTGTCCAGCCTGGTCTTGGGCACTGCCAGGGATCCAGGGGCAGCCACAGCTGCTCTGGGCACCCTGTGCCAGGGCCTGCCCACCCTCACAGGGCAGAATTTCCTCTCTAAATCTCTCCTCTCATAGTTTAAAACACTGTCCCCTTCTCCTATCACCACCTGCCTGTGTAATAAGTTGCTTTTCCTCGTTTTTAGGATCCAAAGTCAAGTGTCAGAGCTTGTTTTGTTGAGTGTTTCCCAAAACCACAACCAATGTTCTCAGCTTCTGGTTCCCTTGTTGCTTTTGCACCGAGTAACTCAGATTTGAAACAACACAAAAATTTCTTTCCAGACTGTTTGGAAATACTTCATTTTAGTGAAGTTGAGTAAAATGCAGTACCTGGGGACATCCATCCTTTCCCAGGGTTCAGCAGAGCCGGAGAGAGGCTTCCAGTGACCTCTGCACTGCTGACACAGCCCAGCAAGGTGTGGAGCATCCACACTTTGCACAGAAAGCTGCCAACAGCTCCTCTCATCCTCTGGCATTCCATGCTCCAAACAAAGACGTGCCAAGGATGCTTCCCTCAAAATTGCCTGGAGACCCCAAGGAGCAGTGCAAGAACTGCTCCCCGGGTTTCTTGGCCATCAGCTTTTGATTTCCAGCTCAGCGGGGAGGAGCAGCGCTGTCACAAGGATTGCACAGCCTTGAAGGAGATTTGGATGTGCTGAACTGGGCTCGTTCACACCCCGGGGCTGGACAGAGAACATAAGCAGGCTCCTCCACTCCTCTCATTTCCATATTGCACCCAGGCAATGCCTTGAATCGCAACACTTAAAATGCCAAAGACTGCTTTGTTTTAATTGCATTTTCCGTGAAAGAAAAAAGAAACAACCAAAAAAAGCCCCTCCCACATTCAGCCCTTCAGAGTTCAGAATATCCTTGGCCTCTAGATGCCTTTCCAAATAAAATCATTTCAGATTTCATTACTTGTTTTCAGATAATCAAGTGCACTGTGTGTTCATTGGTTCATTTAAACCTCTGAACATTCCACGGAGTCATTTTAATGTCAGTTTATTTAGCAGCAGTTAAACCTCACATAAAGGGAGGGAGACAAGGACAGCTCTGTTTGCTCTACCTGCACAATAGATGTACAGAACCTACAGAGGAGTTAAACAATAACTCAAAATTACATCTAAACAGACAAAAGCAAATTCTCAAGGTCTTATCCTCTGCTTGTGGAAATCTCTAAAGGACTTACTAAGAAATATAAACCAGAAGATAACAAGGAGTAAACAATGAAACACAAGGCAAATAACAAAGTGGAAAGAGGGAGCTGCCATCCTAGCACAGCCTGGAAGGGGGGATTAGACCATGGACAAGGCAGCAGGAGATTTTTATCAAATATCCCTCAGTGACAGACAGGTCTGCTGGGTACAAAACCTTGTGTAAAGTACAAGGAAATAAAACAATTCCAAATTCAACCAATTTGATAAAAAACACTCAAATGACTCATAATGTCTCATAATCTTTTAATGAGGTGCTACAGTTAACAAGGGGTGAGGACAAATGGCTACAAATACTCTTGATCCCCTCTTTTCTCTGGATGTCCCAGAGATGTAATCCTTTTAGGACAGATGGGATGCAAAGAACTAAAAAGTGCCCCTCTTCCACAAGTGCAGGGAAGTCCACAGTAATGGATCAGAGAGTTCTCTGTGGACTGTAGATGGACCAGGATATTCCCAACTGAACATGAAATGGAATTTCACTGAGATCTGCAGACCCCTCATGTCCCTCAGAGAAGCATTTGGTACCAGAAGCATTGACTGGAAACCTCTCTGTAAACTTCTGTTTGGGAAAATAAAAGCTCCATTTGGACTAATCAGTTATCTTGGATGTTTCTCAAAAATATCCTCAGGAAAACTTTCTCAGCAATGTTTTGAAGGAAAATTAACACTGTTTGCAAAAGAAACTTGTATGAAACAACTTTGGCAAAACAATATTTCCTCTTTATCTGAGTTAATTGGTATCATCAAGACATAGACTTCATGCTTTGAGACTTTTTGGGAAAGTCAATGTGATTTGGCAGCCACTAAAATCAAATGTAGATTTCTTTCATATTTGTGATGGACAAACAGTGCTGCAGAGTCTCATCCAGGCATTTATTAATGGGAATAGCAGTCCAGGTTCACAGCTGGAGACACCCAAGGTGCAAAATAAGGTGCAATTTGGTTTGTAGCTTCTGGAGCAGAGACCCAGCACAGAAGTCCTGCTGAGCCCAATCTGTTATGGATCTGAGGGGTTCCTCCGTGGATTCACTCCCTGAGCCTGATCTGACTCCTGCCTGCAAGGAAACCTCGAGTACAGGGAGATTTGGAAGGAAGGTAAGCAAATATCAAAGAACTGTGTGCAGCAGTTCCACAATCTTTCAGCATTGATCTTTGAGACACAGGAGAAGGCTCTGGGGTAAAATTCACTCTTAAAAGGACATTTGAAAAGAACCTATTGATGAGTTAATTAGGCCATTCTCTTCCATCTCATACAGAAAGTGTGTGCCTGAAGTCTACCTCACCAGGCAGATACTGTTCCACCTTCAGTCCACTTTAATTAATACCAACAAAACTTTCCTTCCTTTTCTGAGTGGGCATGGAAGCCCACCCTGAATGTGATAATCAAACAAACTGTGAACAATGCCCTGGAGTTTGATGGCCAGTGAGGGGAGAGTTTAGAAAAACTAAAAGCAATATATTTCTAAGGGAATCACAGTGAGAGGAGTGGGTTTATGGTTTCTCTTTAAGCAAGGACAATATTTAAAAAAAAAAAATTGGAAACCCAAACATTTTTTTTTTCCACAGTGCAACACCGTGCATATCCAAAGCTTTATATTTATCCAAAGCGAGCAGCTTTTATCCACTCCCACATGAAAATCACCCTTGAGGAGCAGTGAGCCACAGTATTTCATCAAGAATCCCTGGACCTAAAAATCTGCAAAGCTCTTGTGTGCTCCTATCTATATTTATGTATTTTATTAAATGTCTTCAAGAGCTGCTCAGTAACTACTGGGCCCTCGCATTGAGATGCCTTTTCAGCAGCAACAGTAGAGAAACACTAACGTGGGCACGGCATATTTGCCTGAATAAATATAATTATGTTTCCTTGTAGTTGCTTGATGTGGTGACTATTACAATTTACCACTTAGCTGGAGAGCTTGCTTTAAAAGCCAAGAATAAAGGCTTGTCTGTCTCAAACTGATGCTCAGTTCTGTCTGAACACATCCATTCTTTTCCCATCTTTGTGCAACAAACATCTTTCTCCTCTCCATAATAACAGCTGCAATTCTGTGGATTTTAGTCTCGTGATAAACTTGTGCACAGGTGATAACAGCTGCACGGAGGGAGTGTAGCAGCTTTTTCTGGCACTGGAAGTGCTTTTTCCCGGGGTGGTTTCTCTCCTGGGGTTGGTGGTTGGAGTTTGGTGGCAGCAGATCCCTTGGTGTTCACATTCACACAATGAAGTATTTCTTATCTATGCACAGGGAACCATTTTTCTAAACGTTAACTGTATTTCCAAGCTCTCTGAAGGTCAATTTTTTGTACCACTGGGGTGGGGGACTGCAGTTTTGTTTTATTTTATACAATTCAGCAGGACAGGAAGATGAGAAGATGGACAGAATAATCTTTGAGGCTCCAACTGCAAACTCTTTTTTATTGATGTACATTGAAAGCAACTCCAAAATACATTTTGCTTTTAATCAATTTTCATCCATCTTATTTCAACCTTGCTGAGTCCTGAACATCACTTTTTTTTTTTTTTTTTTTCCTTTCTGTGCTTTGTTCACGGCAGAAACATTGTGTGTTTCACTCAGGGTAGGTCATGTTGCATGGAGACAAATATCTTGTCTTCCCTGTAGTGAAGCTGAGAATATCTTAAGCTTTTTTATTTTTCATGAAACAGGAGTTCAAAAGTTCATCTTTGTTACATATAAGATCTAGTGTTTGGCCTTTTGCATATTTAAACTGCCCATTAACAAGTAACAAGTCATCAAGTTATAAAGTTCTTACCATAATTAATCAATAAAAAGATGTTTTGTATGGTTCTTTGTTAAAATCCTGGTTGTTAAAAGATCCACAAATTTGTTCCCTTGTTTCCCTTTTTAATCATCAGAATTGTTAAATGTACAATGTTTTACTCATTCCTATGTATGTTTAATGTTATTACCCTGTTCTTTGAGATTCTACGAAGTTTTAGATGGTGTTTTACAACAGAATTTAATGTTTGTTTAACCTTTGTGAATTTTCCAGTGGGTTCTGGGTTTTGCTGACAAGTAAGCCTTCATAAGTGACAGCTATCTATTTTTAGTTCCTGATCCCTACCCTGCAACTGGGCTCCATGGAAACCCAGAATTTTAATGAGGATTTTTCCCGCCTTTCCAACCGAATGACATCATCAAGCAGCTGTCCCCTAGCAGCAAGGGAGCCATTGGCAGATGGACATTACCTCATCCTGGAACTCCACCAGTCAACTGGGACCATGGGGGCCGGACAGTGGGCAGTCATGGGCAGGACCAGGACACTATAAAAGTCCCTGTCCCAAGACAGAAGGTGCAATATCACCTCAGACAAGCTGCTACAAGTGTAGCCCAATGCTGGGACATAAGGCCTCTATCTCTACTAAGAGATAATCTTAAGTACTCCGACTTCAGATTAGCTGGAGTCACCCCAGAGTTGCAGCCTGAATTTTCTGTTGTGAAACCCACAGGCCTAAATCCATTAGACGGGCTCTTTGAAAGGTGTAGTGTTCCTATAAAACACTGTACATGTGGAATAAGGAATCAGGCAGCTACAAAATGAAATTAATTCAACTGTTAACCATCATTCCCCAACAACTCCACACCACAACCAAGGGATTTGTGAGGAAAGTAGTGAGGAGACCTTGGATCTTTGTTGTGTTTCTCATACAGCTTGAACATAAGGAAAAGGAAAATGGGTGTAAACCTTCCCAAACTCAAAATTCTTCTGTAATAGCTTCAAATTCTTTTGTTACATTTCGTGATGCAAGTTTCTGCTTTGGGGAATTAAGCCAGTTCAGCTATTGAGGTCTCCAGTCACTGTGGACCCGACTTTTGATTTTAATTGATTTCAATTGCTCTCTAATTTTAATTATCTTTTCTTTTCTGGACTTACTCTGTTTATCTACTTGTAATGAACAGTTCATGATTTTTTTTTTTTTTGGAAATGAGAGTTGCTTTATTTCTGACAATCTTGCATAGGCTTCAGCTGTGGTGAGGAAAAAAGGGAAAAGTCCTCATGAGATAGGTGGTGCAACAAGGAGAAACTCAAAATCAGCCTCGTCTAGGGGATGGCTCCTCTTAATTGGGCTGCAATTAAAGCTTTTCTTCTCTCTGTCTTTGGAGGTGGGACTATGCCAGCTTTTGGAGTCATGTCGAAAAGCTGGCAGTGGAGAGGACAGATCTGGACTCTGTATGTTCTATTTGGGACAAGATTTGGGAGGTTTATTTCAGCCCAAATTGTTGCAGAAGTTGAAGTGTAAACTTGCATTCTGAGTTGCTGATAGGGACATGAAATAATTTATGGAACAATATAATTTGGAATAAATACAGGAGAAAAACCTTGCATTTGGTTCACCTACACTCCAAAATCTTCATTCTTTCATACAAATTGATTACCTGTTTGGAGTCATCTTTGAATCTAAGCATGTTTGAGGGGCAGCCTGGGATCTTTTTTGAGGAACTTCAGAGTTCCAGTTGCCAGAAAAGCTTGGAGGCTCCTCTTGATTCTCTCAACAAATTTGTGTTGGTAGGGTAAAGTATTTCTTATTGTCTTAATCTGTGTTCAGGATAGGTGAATCTTTATGTGACCTGTATTCAGTGTTGGTAGAATAAAGTGAACACACATGACTCATTAAATTACAAGAAAAATAATATTTCTGCTGTTCTAATTATTGTACAAAGTTGGTCAGCAGAACTATCCTGCCCCACAAGCTTGTGCCCATGGTTAATGACTCCACAGATGGAATAACTGGCTTTGTACACAAATTGGATATTTGACCTCGGTTATATTAACAAAGAAACAGCAAAAAAATCATATTTCTTCTAAATGTCCCTCTACTTTTAAAAGAGTACCTCAAAACCCAGTAAAAGTATTATTTTTATGCGTATTTCATAGCACATAAAGAACTAATGCTAAAACATTGGTGTTCACTGGTTACAGTGCAGGAACATAATTTGAGCCATGTTCTGACCACACAGACATAAAACACACAAATCCTTGTTCCAAGCAATGCATTAAATTGAAAATAATCCCGTTTATCAATAAAATGATGCTGGAATAGTGAGTCATAGAAAGAAGGAGACAGTGATAATAAAAGTCATGGGAAAGGATGGTTCTGTTGGAGAAAACCCTACACAAAGCAAGGCTTTTATTCACTCAAGTGAGGCTTTTATTCACTGTTTCCTTCATTTCAGAGCAGAGGTGCAAACTCCTCATTACTTGAGTATTTATTGTGTACCTGACAACAACTAATGACTAGCTCCTTTTTTTTCTCAAGAACATCAGAACTCCTTTTTTCCCTGAAACCCCACAGTTTTCACACAAGTAGATCAGTAATCAGAAGGGATTGTGAGTCCAGTCTCAGTGCTGGGCCATGCAATTCCAGTTTTGGAGTCTTCTGTAATTACAGTAATTAGTTTCCTTCATTTTTCTCCCAGCAGATATCATTGCTTGGCACTTCTTGTCCTTTGTGTATTTCCTGTCGTTCATTACTTCTGTCCAAAGCAAATTGTGCCAAAGTTCATCCTCAGCCACATCCTTCTGGTTTGGTTCCATCATGGCTTAAATCGAGTGGCACTACTATGGAGGGAAAAGGATCCAGTCCCAAATAATGGGTCTTTTCCTGGCCAAATACAACAGTATGCAAATATCTGAGGGCAGTGGAGCAAGTGAGAATGAAAATTATAAAAGCCAGTGGATTTAGGAGTGAAATGGAAGTCTGTGCAGGAGATAGGAGGGGGAGGGAAGAAAGACCTGTTTGTAGGGAAGAGGATTCATTGTTCTTCTCTTGACCTAACTTGAAGGAATCTTTTGTAGACACTGTTTGTGCTGTAGATCTTTCTTATCTCACTCTACTCAGTTTTGTTTGCCTAATATCTGCTCAGCGAGTGCCTGACTTTATTTATCTTCATTCCCCTCTATAGTCTCTGCAATAATCCTCTGCTATTATACATCTTTGTTTGACTTACATTTCCTTAGGAGTTTTCCTCTAACATTGTTCATCTTCATTCCCCAAATATCCGCTAAGCAGCAGCTGCCTGACATTGCTCAGCTCGGATCTCCTCTCTCAGTCAGCAGCAGTTCCCTGCACTTGTCCTTCTTCATTTTCCACCTCCCAAAAGCCACCTCCACTTATGTGCATTAGAAACCATCACCTATCAGAGCTCAATTCCTTTTGACTTCCCGGGACATCCAGCAGTCATCATCTGGCACCACTGGCTCCAGTCTTCGGGATTATTTGTTTTTATCCCAGATCCTTCAGTGGATGTCACAAACAGTGGATGTCACAAACAGCCCTGCCCCAGGCTGTCCCACCACGCTGGGGAAATTCCTGCTCTGGATGTGCCACCTTGTGTCTCATCAGCACTAAATTCCAGAATCCCAGAGTGGTTTGGATTGGAAGAGAACCTAAAAATCATCTCATTCCACCCCTGCATGGGCAGGGACACATTCCACTGTCCCAGGCTGCTCCCAGCTCTGTCCAACCTGGCCTTGGGCACTGCCAGGGATCCAGGGGCAGCCCCAGATGCTCTGGGCACCCTGTGCCAGGGCCTCCCCACCTTCACAGGGAAGGATTCCTCCCCAATATCCCATCTAAACCTATCCTTAGATCCTTAAGATCCTCTTAAACTAACTCCAGGCCCTTATAAATTATCTCTCTCCATCTTTCCTCTAGGCTCCCTTCAGGCACAATCAGGTGCCTCCAAAGCTTCTCCTCTCCAGGGTGGCCAATCTCACATCTCCTGAATTTTCTGTTGTGAAACCCGCAGGCCTAAATCCATTAGACGGGCTCTTTGAAAGGTGTAGTGTTCCTGTAAAACACCATACGTGTGGAATAAGGAATCAGGCAGCTACAAAATGAAATTAATTCAACTGTTAACCATCATTCCCCAACAACTCCACACCACAACCAAGGGATTTGTGAGGAAAGTAGTGAGGAGACCTTGGATCTTTGTTGTGTTTCTCATACAGCTTGAACATAAGGAAAAGGAAAATGGGTGTAAACCTTCCCAAACTCAAAATTCTTCTGTAATAGCTTCAAATTCTTCTGTAATATTTCATGATGGGTTTTGTTTAATGTCCATAGTACTATCAAAGAATGTAGGAAAAATAGCCTTTATACCAGGCAGCTCATAAGCAGGAAAAAATGATGTTTTCTTTCCTACACCCCATAAGAAATATGAAATATTTAATCAGAAGAAAGGATTTTTTAGGATAAGAAACCCAACTGAAAGAATTTCTGAATTCTCAGATTTAAACACCAAGAATGAAGAATTATTTTCAAATCAATCTTTTCATTTAACAAAAGCATTTTGGAGAGGTGTTATAAACAGATGTGTGGTTAATGAGATCCAGCATCATCAGTTTTAAATATTCAGTCTGTTGATTTTTCATATTTTCATTGCTCTCTTGAACTCAGACTAAGAAAATATATTAGATTAAAAAATGTGAATTGCTCTTGAAGTGTAACTGAGCTCTGCAATTCCAGCAGTCGTATGTTCATTAGGATAAAGAAACCACACTTTTTAATTCATGGCACTAAAAATGAAGTAATATTTTAATGGGGAAAAAGAGCCCTTCTGAAAAACAGCTGTTAACTTTTTGTTTTATCCAGACAGGAGCAATAATTCCCATCTGAGTCTCTGGTGGCTCTGTTTGGATGAACATGACTAAAATACATCTTTTTGAAAATTTTAAATTTTATATCCTATTGTAGCCAAGAGATGAATTTCACACATTGAAGTTCTCTAAGTCAAAACCTGTTTTCCCTTTTTATTTCTTCTTCTGCTTTCAGCCTAACACATTGTTCCTAAATTAAACACAAGCTGGGGAGAAAGAGCTTTACTGAGAGCTCACAAAAGGTGACCGTGAGCTGGAGAACATGCAGAGACACACCAAGGTTTCCTGTGAAATTCCTGATACTGTGGAGGTCACCAACTGGCCACGGGTCATCCTGGGAGGAGGAGAGGAGCCGGAGTTCATGGATCCATGCCCAGGCTCTTCCCAGCTCGGGGATGCAGCTCCCCACGTTCAGTTTTGCCTGGATCAGGGGCAGGAAAGCAAGAGCTGTCTTTATTAAATGCTGGGAAATGTGTCACAGTGAAAGGCTGCAAAGGTACACATTCATGGCAGGAGGGAACAGGAGAAATTGGCTCTTTTTTCCCTTTTTATACTTTTTTTTTATTCTTCTGTTTTGTTTTGTTTTGTTTTTTTTTAATGAGAACAGTGATACTCAACACAATCTAAGCTCCACTCAACCTTAAAGCCTATTAAATCAACAAGGTGATACCCAGGCTGAAATTATTCTGGTATTTGGAGATGGAAATGACACACATAAATAAATAAATAAATAAATAAATAAATCAGTATTTTCAGCTCCACCTGAAAATGGATCCTGAACTGAACATTGATGTGAAAATTGGAGTTTGAGGAGGATGCTTAAGTTCAAACCAAACTTTGGATCCAGGCTTCATAAATACTCTGCTTTTTAGATGGCAAAAGTGTTAATGGGCTTTATACGTTTAGTGGCTGCCAGACTGCATTTTCCCCACTTCCAAGATCCTGAATTGCAAATTACTTCAGAATTAGACATCACTGGGATTGCTTCTGAAGCAATGTCACTTTCATGGATGTTTTATTCTCTGGTTCATTCTGTTATGTTCTCTATTCTCATGATCTTTATTTCCATTTGAAAAAATAACCTCGTGCATGTTTATAATTATTCATCCTTAATAAGGGTCAGCCCTTAGCTGGCAGAAACCTCAAGAAATATATTAGTGTTTTTTTCCAATTAAGTTTATAAATAGGTAAATAAGTGATAAAGATGTAAATAAACAATAATTTTGTGCAAGTTTGCAATGATTCTGTCACTGACAGTCTGCTCAAATTAATGCACTCCCACCAGCACAAATAAATGTTTTACTGGGTTACAAGAATAAAATAAAATTCAGCATTTCAACACTGCTGTGGTTTATTAATGGAGGATCTCTGTCCCACCACGTTATCATCAATTTTTACTTGATAAGGATATTTGTAAATATTGAACTAGAAATCCATATGTCGGTATTGGCTGAGCTCTTTGCTTTAGGGTGCTCCAGCACAGTAGGGCTGCACTTAAGGCTGCCAAAAAACAAAAGGGCCTTTCTGCAGGAAGCTCCCCTGGAGAAGATTTGGGCTTTTATAGTCTTACACTGTCCCACAAACACGTGTATTTAAATGAATTTCATAAAAGCCAGCAGGATTTCCTGTAAGTTTTTATGTGCATGAGCAGCAGGCTTGAATCCATCACCTGCTTCTCTCTGATCAGGAAAATTGTCGCTGTCACAACGGAGCTGCGTAGAAAAACCACACCAAGCGCAGGGTCAGGTATCAGTGGTGGCAAGAGCCGGTTTAATGGCTTTTTCCTCAGGTTTTTTTTTTGTTAGTTCACAAAAAGTGAGTTAAATGGCATAAAGTAATTGGTTCTCTGGCCATCCCCCCCTCGAGGGGATTGGCCCAACTCTAACACGTCGGTTCCCAAGTGTTTTTCTAGTTGAAGTCGTAACAATCTGGCAAAAACAAGTAGCAGGGGTGAATATTTATAAACTGGTAACTTTGTTTTAGAGAGCTTGCATGGGAAAGACAGAGCTCTCACAAAATGCTAGAGAGCTGAAGAAATTCACTGCTGAAGCCCTTTCAGCATCTACAGAAAATAAGCAGGGAAGCTGTGGGAAGTTTGAGAGTGGCGCACGAGGCTCTGCGGCATCGGGGGAACTCTGGGGTCCGGCTGTGCCACAGGAGCTGCTGCTATCCAGGAGACTCCCAACCTGCCAAGGAGTTGTGGAGCTAAAAGTAACTGGTGGCAGATGGAAAATGAGGGCGACTCTGTGCCCTGCTCCATCTGCTTCCCGTCATCCCTGGGACGACGTGGTGAAGCCGCCGGCTGCTGGCGGCATGGGAGAGGCAGGGATTGGGAAAGAAATGTTTGTGGCACTGCTGTGGAGAACAAAGCTCGGTGTTTGCAGGAAGGTGTGAGGTAGAACTGTGTTAAATTTATCAGGTTTGGCTGTGTCCAGCTGGGAATGGAGCCCCCAGGGGATGCTCCCAGGTGGAGCCATACCTTGGTGAGCCTTTACCTCCTAGAAATGTGTGTGCCATCATGAGACAGCAAACAGCTGCTCACAGCTGTCCTACTGATGTCAAATCCCTCAGGGATGGGGTTGGAATTCTCCTGGGCAAGGAAGAATCCCCAGGGCTCAGGGCTGTGTCACTCACTGAGTCCTCCAGACTGAGTGAATCCCTTGGGGATGGGCTGTGGGGTTGGAATTGTCCTGGGCAAGGAAGAATCCCCAGGAGTCAGGGCTGTGTCCTTCACTGAGCCCCCAGCCCAGCCAGAGGTGATGTTTGGCTTCACTCCCAGCAGCTTTTACACAAAAGCAGCTTTTAGGCACAAAGGAAAGAGCTCCAAGAACCAGGGCCAGAACAAGAAGGAAACAAAAAGGACCTGGATGTAGCCCTAAAGGCCTGGATGTAAAGAGCTGCTCTGGGGCCAATGTCTCTGTGAAATCCTGCCCTGGGATGAGCCTGGCAGTCTGGGATAAACTTACCATGAAATCCTGCTCCGTGTGTGCTCTGGGATGAGCCTGGCAGTCTGGGATAAACTTACCATGAAATCCTGCTCCGTGTGTGCTCTGGGATGAGCCTGGCAGTCTGGGATAAACTTACCATGAAATCCTGCTCCGTGTGTGCTCTGGGATGAGCCTGGCAGTCTGGGATAAACTTACCATGAAATCCTGCCCTGTGTGTGCTCTGGGATGAGTGTGGGATAAGCTGCCAGAGCTGCTTTTGCCATGCAGGTTGTTCAGTAGCAGAGGAGCACTCAGACACCAAGGGCTGTGGGCACATTCTTCCTCTTCCCATTCCCGAGACTGCCTCCTGTGCTGGCCATGTGTCCATGCCATGGGTGAAACAAAGGAGATCCGCATCCAGCACTAAAAGCTGCCTCCTTCATCCAGTGATTCCCAATTTCCCTGGACACACACAGTGTGATCACCCATTTACATTCAAGGGCTTCAATCTGAGTGCCAAAAATAAGTTCCCCTTTATTTGCTGGTGTTTGTGTATCCATCAAAGAGGGAAAGACTCGGAGTCTGAGCTGGGCAGAGCAGGCACAAAGATCTCAGGTCAAGAAGAAGGCAGCAATACTCTTGGAATGCTCAATTTCATTTATCCACATGCATTTCTTACCAGTTCCTGCTTCCCAAGGACTTTTCTGGCAAGTTTCATTTTGCAAGCTTGGCTTTATTTTATTTCTCTTAAGAAAAAGCCAGGCTAAGAGGTCACCCACTGGGATCTTTTGAACTGCTGCTTCCCAAACTGTGAGTGCCTTGAAAATGACTCTCCAAATATTTTCTGCACTTCTTTATACCAAGAAAAATATTAATGCTGGAAATATTTGAATCATAAATAAAAATCTTTTTTTTAGAAACAGAGGAATTTATACTTTTTTCAGGGGTCTGCTGTATTATGATAAATATTCTTTAGTCCTTGTTCAAGGAGCCCATAATCAGCTGAAATTTTCTCTGTTTCCATCTGTGGATTCCAGAATTTCAAGGCACTTTTTAGCATTCAGAAGGCACATTGCTCTTCCCTGCATTCTGTCGACCTCCATTGGGTGGTGATTGAGTGGAAGACCATTTCCCTCTGGATATTCTCCCCTTTCCCACCTGCCTAGTGGATCAGCTGAGCCACCTCTGTGCCAATTCAAAGAATCCTGGAACCCCAGGATGGTCTGGAAGGGATTTTGAAGCCCATCTCATTCCAGCCCCCCGCCACAGGCAGGCAGAGACATCTCCCACCAGACCAGGTTGCTCCAAGCCCCGTCCAGCCTGGCCTTTATGAGTTCATATCCCACCGGTCCCCAGCAGTGCCATGAAAAATGATGGACACCACCATGCCCTGAATTCCCTGTTTCCATCCCAGAGCCCAGTGTTCACTTCTCTGCTCCGTGCTGTGTTTATTCTTCCTGCAGTTGACAAAATGTCCTCCTCCCCACCAAATATTTTCCCATATGTCTGGAAATCTCTGCCGAAGGCTGGGAGCTAATAAAGGATCCCTGACTGCCAGCCACAGCGTGAGGCTTTTGGGATTTTTGGGATGGAACAGATTGAGAACTCGCCAACACTGTTTTTTTTTTTTAAAAAATAGAAGTGCCAATTCATCAAAAATCTTTGTAGGACACAAAAAAAAAAAACCCCAACCATAGCAAAACCTCCCTGTTCCAGGAAAAAAATGGGTTTGAAGTTGTTACATCATCCCACGCGCTCTGAGTAAAATGTTTAATTTTTTTAATTTATTTTGAATTTTAAACTGCCTTTTCTGTTGAAATTTGAAAAGACCAGATGAGTAAAGGGAACTTCAAATTAAAGATGGCCACGTGCTTGACATGATCCAGTTTTATTCCTGGCCATTATTTATTTAAAATTTGGTTTTGCCACAATCCAGTACAGTAAAAACATAATTAAACTACTGTTTTTCCACACAGCTCAGAGGGCATGTGGGACAAATCCTGATCACTGTGCACATTCAGTCATAATCTAGAGGTATTCCAAATTTAAGGCAAATCCTACAGCCTGTCAAATGCAATTAAAAGGGAAACTCACTGTTTTTTTAGAAGTTTGTTTCTGTATTTTGGATTTTGGAGGGTCTGCCTCTCTCCACTGCTTCTCCCCAGGTTGAGAGGAGAGCTCTGGAAAATGGCAGCTGCTTCAAATGTTTCTGACTTTGCTTTCACACTTCCCCAAGCTCCCAGGATAAGCCTTTCCTAATGTCTTTATGAAAACCTGAACATTCGGTCCTCGCAACCCCCAGGGCAATTCATGCTTTTGAAGAATTTGCAAAACCTACTGAAGCCTGACCTTTCTTTTCTGAAATCTTGTTGACTGTATTTAATTCTGTAGACTTTCCCCTGTTGGCCACTTTCTCTCTAAAATGATGCGAAGTTTTCTAATCTTTTTTTAGCACACACCCAAGGTGAATTCTTTTTTTTTTTTTTTAAATAATGGGGTCAGGAAGCTCTTTTCAGTCTGCAGGGAGTTATTTATTTTGTGAATTTATAGATTTGTCAACCTACATTTTGTTCTTCCTTAGTTGTTTTCTTTTTTTTTTTTTTTTACTTTTCCCTTTTAGGTTATTTGTTTTTACAGAAGTTTCTAGCCAGAACCTCAGCTTCAAGCATTTCCCCAACCCTGGAGATGCCCAAGGAAGGGCTGGACATAGCACCCAGTGCTCTGGGCTGGGGACAAGGTGAGGATTGGGCATAGCTTGGAATTGATGACCTTGGGAGGCTTTTCCCACCTCAATAATTTTGGGATTCTGTGATTCCATGGCTTAGAGGCACCCTTACAAGAAGTATCATACTGCCTCTGCTTGTGGTTTTATATCCTTTCATTACAACAAATTAAAAAATAACCCAAAAAACGCCAACCACAATGAGAAATCATTTCTTTGACTCTGGTAAATGAGTAGCAATAATGTGAATCTTCCAGGAGCTGGGATAAAAGTTGCTTTAAGAGATATTCCATTTCAAATGATGGAAATCTCCCCATCCATCTGGTTTTTTTGCTCCTCAGCACTTCATGGCTGATACAAGAACAAGCCACCCCTTTGTTCAGATGGTGTGGGAGCTGAGCCTTGGTTCTTTTCAGCATTTTAAAACCCACCGGTGTCTGGCATTTTCAGGCACTGTGAGCACTGAGACTTTTCCCAGGAACAAACACCTTTTCTGAAGTCACTCCATTATATTTTATAAGTGTCAAAATCACTGCAATCCTCCCCCAGCATTTAAGATTTTTTCCAATCCTGCATCTGCTTCCTCAGCCTATCCCAGAGGTCTGTCAAAGCTCCCACTCCAAAACCAGGAGTTTACACTGATTTGTTTCCCACCATATTCCGAATATAAAATTGCTTTGCTTCCTTTTAACTCTGTCTAGACTATTTTACTGGATTGGGGAACACTGACATGATGGGCTCTTCATTGCTTCTGAGAAGATATTTTTATTAAGTTCTCATCTCTTCTGCCTCTTGCACATCCTTCTAAATTTGCATTTTGTGTTTGACAAGAGCAGGAATACATCAGAAACTCTGCTGCTGGGCACAGGCATGCCAATAGCATATATTTTACTTTTTATTATTTTTCTCCCTACATATTTCTGCCTTTCCACAGAGTTTCTGGAGTGGGGGAAATGAATGCTCAAAGGTGCTGATTAACTGCTGCTCAGGGAGGAAAGAGAAAGAGGAGGGAAATTGGAAAGAATAATTGAAAAATGAATGAAAAATCACAGCACCTTGCTTCCACTCAGTGAGTTTTTCCCCTGTCCTTCATTTGACTTGCCCAGTTCACACCTGAACCTGCCCAGGCAGGATCCGCTGCTCATTTAAGGTGGAAAAAACTGATTTAGATGAGACTCCACAGCACCTATGAAATCCAAGTTAACTCTAATAATGATGTATTTAATGTGATCAGACAACTTCCATGTGTCCAGAGGTATTTTTTAGCCTCCCTCAAACATATTTACACCACAAATGGTCTCATCTGGAATCAGGCACAGTCTGAAACATGAGAAGAGAGGACGGGCTGCTGAGGGAGAAGGTGACCTTTGCACAGATGTATTTCATGGCTTCCCCTGCCAGGCTGCTCCAAGAGTGGCACATTCCCAACTTCCCCAGGCACAGGGACAAGTAAGGGGAGCAGCAGTGCAGGACAGAGCGCTCAGAGGATGCTCCCTGAGAGGAGAGAGGCACAAGGGTGTCTATGGGAGGCTGATATGGCAGCAGGAGCTGCAGGTGGGGAGGAGATGAGCAAGGCCAGCCCCTGAATGGAGTCCCTTTGGGATGTGGCTGTCCCAGCACCCTCAGCAGCATGGGAGCACTGGATGTTCAGAAATAAGCTGGGATTCAGTGAGTGGAGCATGCTGTGATGCAGCAGCTCCCATGGCAAGGTCAGTCCCACTCCAGTGAGTAGCCCTGTCATTAGGGGAGTGTGGGAAAGCTCTGGGAACACTCTGGATTTGTGATTTGAATTTTTTTTCCCCTGAATTCAGGGTATTTTCCTGTGTATTCTCATGAACAAAGCAGAGCTGGCACAGGATATTGCTGGACAAAACAAGAGGGCAAGAGAGCACTGCCACTGGGGACTGTGCCCTTGGACACATTCAGTTCACCTGCTCTTGAAGTTTCAGCCCTCTTACTTCCACAGGACTGGAAGAATGGCACAAAACTCTGCTGTGAAACCTGATATTTGCATTTTACAGCTGTTGATATCCAGCCTTTCATGAGGCAAAACCCACCTTAAAACTCAGTACAAGGCATTCACAGCCCCACTCTGCTCTGACCCCATCAGACAAGTGTAAGCTGCCCCATCCCTTCCCATCTGGATTCGGCAAACATGAAGATTTTGCATAATTCTTGCAGAGGGATAAACAATTTTGCTGCCATGAGTGATGAGCATTTTCCTTTTTCCCCTTTCCCACCTGCCCGCTGTTGGGTGCTGCTGTGGGGAGCTCTCCACCTGGACCTGATGGCCCTTCCCAGAATGGCAACTGGAATTTCAGAGACGCCCATGTCAGCCTTGGCCATCCCACAGGTGATGGACATGGTGGCCACCATGCAGGCAGTGGGAGCAGCCTCGGCTGCCACCCCAGACCTCAGGGAACAGCTCCTGCTCAGCAGCTGCTCCACAGGAGGGAGCAGTTCCCATGAATTTCTTCGCAATTTCCATGAATTTCAAAAGCAACGAATCCTTTCAGCCTGGAGCCGCAGCTGTCTGTTTCTGAATGCAGGAAGGGAGAGTCAGGAATTCAAAAGTGTTTCAAGGAGACTGAATCTGGGGCTGATTTTCTTTGTCTGTGCTCATTAATATATTTGGGTAATTGATGAAAAGACTAAAAGGCTCATAAACAGAAAAGATACAAACACTCCTTTTTTCAGTGTTCCAAAAACTTCTGTTTTGTCTGATGCCAGAGTTAAGGAGTTCCTCAGAAAACCAGAACCCACCAGTTTCCTTTTCTGCTTGAGCCTCCCTTTCTTTCTGAGCATCTGCATTCTGCAGGCTCCCTGGACTTAAGGCACGACAGTAACCACTGATCTCCTTGCATGGCTGTGGTGAAATTAGGCTCTCTCAGCTCTCAGAACCCTGCAGAGAGCTCAGAGCAGAGCAGCAATGTCGACAATTCCCTAATCCTTTTGCTCTCCCCAAATCAAGTCTCTTCCACACCATGTCCTTAAAACCTGGCTAATTCCCAGGTGGACTCGTGGCTGCTGTCCCCAGCTGCACTCCAGTGCCAGTGTGAGGCTGGGCATGAAAATATTCGGATCATTGTAACCCAGACTTCAAAAATCAACATGGAATTCCTGAGTGATGGATGCATGGGCTGATTTCCCAAATTGTTCTGTAATACTGGAGCTCCGGTAGAATTTATTGGCTTGATGAAAAAATTGCTGCAACTTGTGCTTCTCACAAAGCCCAACCAGGTAACCAAAACAGCCCAAAATCCACCAGAGGGGGATCCTGCAGGATTTGAGATGCCCTGATCCCAGACTTCACAAGATCATTTCTATTCTTCAGCCTTCTCCTTTTTGCTGGAAGGATGAAAATGAAAATTTCAGTGCCAGCAGAAAAGCCAGAACATCTCTGGATTTCAGCAGGGAAGGCTCGTGGAGAGAGAGCCGTGGTTTATGTGGCACCTCAGCAGTTATGGCAGGTCCTGTGTCACCTGCACAGGGTGGTCACACCCCATACCTGCCAAAAAGGGAGATCTTGCCTAAATATTTATTATCATGGCATGTTTTCCTCATTAATCATCATCTCCCACTCCGTGTTCTTTTTCCATCTGGTTGGGCGTCAGGTGTGGGACCCGACAGCTCCAGAACATTCATTTCCAACTGGTGGCTACCAGTGGTTGGCAAAGGAGATTCCTTGGTGAGTGTTTATTAGCTGTTAATTGTTTGACAGCTCGTTATTGACTGTCATCCCAGGCATGGCAGATGGCCAATAAAAGGCAAACTGTGGCTCGCTGTCTTTTTGTGGCATCTTGATGGCTCTTGGATTTTAAAGGGAAACAAAAACATTTTCAGTGTAGAATGTATCTGTGATCAGTCAGAAGAAAATGAGATAAATGGTTGAATTCTCGTTTTAGTTTTAATGGAACCTTTTAGTAGAAGGTGGCCCTGCCCGTAGCAGGGGGTTGGAATTAGATGATCTTTAAAGTCCCTTCCAACCCAACCCATTCCATGATTCTCTGAATTATGTAGGAAGAGGGGAGCTGTGGCTGTAGGTCTGAGTCCTTCAGACATCTGGAGATCTTTTTCGCCGCTGAAAAAAAGTGTCAAGGGATAGAAGAAAAAGCAATGAGGACCAATCCATACTCTGACATTGCATCACAAAAGTTTTCCTTTTTTGGCCTGAACAGGATGCTTTTTCAATGAGAAATGTGGTTTCTGTGAGAATTTCCCATGGGGATGTTGGGGATGTCAGTATTCATCCTGTTGCTGCTGAAACCAAACCAGAACACTGCTTTGTGTGATCCCAAGCCAAACCATCCCTGTCCCCAGGTAAAGTGGGTAAAGCTCTTCTCCACCCTTCCTTTGGGAAGATCCATGATGAGACTGGCCTTAATCCAACAGACGTTTTCTGTTCCTGCCTCACCTGCACTCCAGAGGTGCCACCAGAAGCTGCTTATTTCAATTTGCTGAAGCACCTGGAGTGCCACTTCACACCCCCACCTTTTCCCCCTGTTTTTGTCATGGTTTAGCTTCTCAGCAGCAAGATTATGACTCAGCCTGATAAATGTGTGGAAACTTGGTAATTCTCCACCCACTGCCTCCAACTCTCCTGCTCTGAGTCATTATCTGCTGAGCTTTTGACATTTATTTTGAGTTTCTTCATTGTCGTGTGGCTCCCATAACACCACACAGAGCTGAGGCACCAGAATCATCCAGGTACCACATGGGGGTTGGAACTGGATGAGCTTTAAGGTTTCTTCCAAACCATGCTATGAAATGGAGAAAGGGTATCCCTTGGGAGAAAAAAGGGAGGCTTAGGTTTCATCCTGAGAAATAACAATTTCTGTGCACTGCTGTGCCTGTACATTCCTGTTTGGGACCAAATGGGCCTGAGAGGTGGTTTTGGCATAGGGATTTCAACAGCTTCTGGGAGTGAGTTTGTCACTTGAAGACTGTCCACAGAGGTGATCAGGAGCTGGCCAGAAAAAAGCATATTTATTCTCCCAATTTACCTGGAAACATAATGGACAGGAGGGAGAAAATGAATGCCCTAGAATCCTGGAATATCCCAAGTTGGAAGGGATCCCTGAAGATCATCAAATCCAAATCGTGGCCCTGTGCAGACATCCCAACCATCCCACCCTGTGCCATCAGGAGTAGGATTTGCTGTGTGTAAACCAGGAGAAAACCTCTACCAGCCCACATCCCTCATCAGGGAGATGAGGCATTATGTGTCCTAAACATGGGACCCTCTTCTCCTGCTGAGATCTGTGCCAAAAGCCATGCTGGATTCCCAAAGACTTTGCGGCTGTGAGGATCCAGCACTGCACGAGCAGCTCCTCAGCAGTGGGAAATCAGGTGTATTCCCAATGCAGCTTGGCTTTAAGAGGTCATGGAATATCCTTGGAATAGACCTGTGCACATGGAGATGAAGGACAGCACCCACTTGATCCATGAAATAACTCGCAGACATTACCAAACAGCCAAGATATCCCGTGCTGCAGGGATCGCTGCTGGGCAGGGGCATCACCTGGAGAGTGTGGAGTGAGATAAAGGCTAAAGCATTCCCAAAAATGGCTCCTCAGCAGGCTCAGGATAATCCCTGAAAGAGGAGATCTTGCTGCTCTGTGGCTGTGCTTTGGTGTCCATCAGGTTCAGCCAGAACACCCCTGAGCTTGTGTTTGCTGCTCTCAATGCACACCAGCTCCTGAATTACGTGCTCGGTGTCAATGGCACCTTTCATTTGGGGTGTTTCTGTGGCAATTGCCTTAACTGTGGCCTGCATTTTCCTCCATTCAGTGCATTTCCCATCCTGAATCCAGTTATTTGACAGTGTTTTTCCATGGACCTGGTGCCCTGTATCACAGGATTATGTGCTCTGACTCAGGCTTCTGCTACTGTTATTTTGATTTCTTTTCACCTTCAAAAATGCAAGTACTTAACTCTGCCAGGGCTGTACAAAGACCATTGAGAAGTGAAGGCAATTGTTGAAAATGCAAAAGATGACAACTTAAAATAGCAGCAGTACAGTGGGGAACTTACCCACCTTTTTTTTCCCTGAGATTTAAAATTCAAAGAGAGATGATGGTATTAACATATACTGAGCTACTGAGGAGGGAGGCTGCATAAGAAGGCTGCTGTAGTATAAATGCATCACATGGAATACTTTTATTCCTACATTTTACGGTGATTTTCATGACTGGCAAGGTATTGTTTAAAATGCAGTTTGATTAAATTCAGTCAGAGGAGAAGCACTATATTAAATCTTTCAGAAAGCACTTTGTATCACACTGAGTTGCATCAGTCACACTCCACTATGACTGCAACAAAAGCCAAGACTAAAATTGTTTAATTTTAGATGGTATAATGTTTACAGTCTATAATAAGATATCAAATGTTCTCTCTCCAAACAGTTGTCTTTATCACAAAAAAAAAAAAAAAAAAAAAAGCTTTCATTAAGTACGTGAATCTCTGTGCTTTTCCTTTCCCACCTCAGATCTTGAAAACACGAGGAGTGCACTCAGTCATTAATCAGTGACAGGGACAATTTGACCAATGCAATTACCTGCACTTGTTCTATTAATAATCAAGCACGCCACAAACGCTGCTGCACTCAGGTGTTAATCAGGACACCGTGTAGCTCTGCGTTCCTCCCCTCAAAGTGCGAGAGGAAATGCAGATTAATGGAAAATCAATGTGAGATATGGAAGTGTGACACACACTTGTCAGTAAAATTCTGCTTTCTGGAAAAGACATGAAGATAATGCAGCTGTACAAAAGGCAACTCAATTTATCAGACACTGTTACAGACCTGACTGGGTAATGAACCCAGAAATCCTTTAATATCAGGAACTGGAGA
Source organism: Rhipidura dahli (assembly GCA_013399225.1). Taxonomy (NCBI): domain Eukaryota; kingdom Metazoa; phylum Chordata; class Aves; order Passeriformes; family Rhipiduridae; genus Rhipidura; species Rhipidura dahli. Next base: position 1,199,003 of record VXAC01001781.1, read on the forward strand.
AATTATCGTGGCTGCTGCCTTGTGTTTCACAGTTTTGTGCAGAAACGTGTCTGGGTGATGAAGTAGCATCTAACTCCTCCAACATCTCACTTTTAACTCTCTGCAAGGTTTAGTGCTGGCAAGGTTCAGAGGCAGGTTCAGTGTGTGCTGTGGTGACTCTGGTGTGAACACTCCTCATTCCAGGGCTATCCCACAGTCCATCCTCTCGCTCCCAGATCTGCTGTGCCGAGCTGGGGAAGGCGTGGGAGCAAGGCAGAGAGGGCTCTGCAGCACACCCAGCAGCAAATTAAGCTCCCAGGCACTAACGAGCCCGTGCCTGCTCCACTGAACAGGTTCTCCTGATTTGCCATGAAAGCCACAGCATTTTAATATCTGCTGAGGAGCCAGGCCTTTGACTCCTCTGGTGGCAGATTCATTGGAAATGCATTTCTCAGTTGCACACAAACTTTTTTTTCTGTTTTTCAGTTAAAGAACCCATCCAAACTCTCCCAGAGCTCTGTTAAAGTGGCAAACGTGTAACAGCAGTGAGGAATCTGCGCCCTGCAACTCTGTCTGTGCTCCTGCACAATGAACAGTGTCATTCCCATCGTGGAGGTGACAGAAGGGGACTTGACCAGGTGTCTGCCAGGCTGGCAGGTTGATTTTAGCTTCTCTCAAAAGGAGGAGGCACCTTCAATCATTTAGGATCAGGCATGATTTACTGGGTCATTTCAGGCTTTCATGGAAGCAAGTATCTAACCAAGTGTATACCTCAATGTTATCAGTCCATTAATCAGAGCCCTCTTCTCCCTCCCCAAATTAACCCACTAATTTCAGTGTTAATTAACCTATCAGTCAAAGCAGGTAACAACTATCTTCCACAGAGATAGCTCAACATCTACCTCCCTATTTATTTATATATCTCCCTCTTGCCAGAAGCATGCTGGGACACCGCTGGCTGCAGCCCCTCAGGGTCACAGGGAGTCCCAGTAACCCGAGTCCTTATCAGGACCAAGGAGTTTAATTTCTGGAGATGCTCAGCCCCTTATTCCCATGTGCTCTCATACTGATGAGAGTGATTCACATTTGCAGGCTCATGCAACACAAATGTCTTTGTTTGGTTGGCAGAGGGCAGGGTTACATTAAATTTTGGGAAAGATTTGTTGCCTGTGAGGGAGGGCAGGCCCTGGCACAGGGTGCCCAGAGCAGCTGTGGCTGCCCCTGGATCCCTGGCAGTGTCCAAGGCCAGGCTGGGTGGGATTTGAGCAGCCTGGGACAGTGGGAGGTGTCCCTGCCCATGGCAGGGGGTGGCACTGGATGGGCTTTGAAGTCCCTTCCACCCCAAGCCACTCTGTCATTCCAGGATCCTATAAAAAGCATTGATTCCAAGGCTGTGAATTTAAAGTCAGTCACTCCCAGGGTACAGAAGCTCCCCTTCAGGCAGCTTTAGGGCTGTGACCCAGCAGCAGAGGGGGTGCCACAGCACAGTGAGACATGGGAAAAGCAGCATCATTACACCCCTAAAACCACAGAGGAGACTTGGCCACACCTGAATGACACAGATTTGGCACTGGTGGCTCACCCAGCCCAGGGCCCTGGAGGGGTTATTCACACAACTGAACAGCTGAGCAAGGTCAGAGGTAGAACCTGACCTTTACAAAACCACCTCATTCTGCACTGCTCTTGTCCTGAGCTGAAACGATGAAATGCCAACTTGTACCACAACATAACCCATTAATTTCTGCCTCTGATGGACTTTGTTCCATTTACTACAATTTCTCTGTTTTGCCCTAACACTTTTACTACCTTGGAACTATTTATCCAGAGAGAAAGATGAATTTGGCCTTTTAGATCAAATTTAACTAACTTTTATTTTGGTAATCTATTTTAGATGTTTGCATTTAAAAAAAAAAAAAAAAAGAAAGAAAAACCGTGTTTCTTCCTTTATAGCCCATTATAGTCTAATGATTTCAGGGAAATATCAAATTAAAAAGCTGACAAAAACATATATAGAACCTGGCAATCCCCTCTGGAGTTTTAAAGCTTATGATCACACCGAGCTTGCCAGAGAAGTTTTTATCTCCCCCAAATCACTGAGCCATTACAAAGCAACCCCGTGATTATGTAATTAGGTGATACATCATCTGTATTAAAAATGCTTCTGAAAATTTCTGTTACCTGTGAGCTGCATATGAACAGGGCCTGTTTTCAGCTGTGGCATTGAGGCTGCTTTAGTGAGCGATGTAATTTTTTTCACTCGTGTATCCATATTTATTTCTCTCTTTATTCTCTCACTTTTGCTGTCCATGGTCATAAACACGGTGGGAAAAAATATGATCTATGTAATAAAATGTAAATTTGCTCTGAGGCCAAACAATGGAGAAATGTTTCACAGTCCTTGAATCTTGAATCAAATAAAATAAAAGGATAGAAGGAAATTGATATTGGGTTTCTCAGTTTCCAGCACATTTCATTCCCCCCTGGGAAATCTGTAGGGAAGCAAACCATGACTGTGGACTTTGGGAGGTGGGTGGCCCCAGACATGACAACCACGGAGCCTAAAACCAGCTCACAGCATCCAGTGATCCCCAAAACTGGGGAGAAGAGGTCTAAAGGGAAAAGGGATGACAGAGAGAGGGATTGAGGGATCTGGGGATCCCCTTATCCCTGATAACCATCCACCCTGTTGGGTGTGATGGCTGAAGAATTCCATGTGTGGGGCAGTGGGCTCTCCTCCATCATCACTCCTTCCCTGCTCCCTCTAAACCAATAAACCATTTCCTACCTGCTTCAGCCAAATCATCTCAGATAGGCCAAAATTCGTTCTGGAGAGCCCATGGAAGTATTTTGGCTGGGACATGAAGAGGCAATGCCCATTGGCCAAAATACTCCTGCCCAGGTCAAAGCTCAGCCTCCATCCTGGAGGAGTTCAGCCAAACCCACAGAGTTTGCAGGCAAAAAGAAGCAAGACAGGCGTAGCTACAAACGTTGTTTTGTTTCCTTGGAGGCAACCTTTGGACTGCATTGATTTTCCTCTTATTTAATACTGGAGCAGCTTCCTACTTTCCTGCACAGCAGTGTTTACTCCCTGATTATGCCAGTGCCCCTTCCCCACAGAGGCACAGAACTGAGACGTGGCACACACACACCTGCACTTCAGGCATAACAGCGAGCTCACCAATTCTGCACATCCTGCCTTCCTTCCATTTTTAACTTCCTCCATAGGAAAGTGGCAAGACTGCTGGATTTATAATCTATTGCCATCCACAATCAGAGAAAAAAAAAATCATATCAAGAAAAAACCCACTCTGCTGGGCAATCTTGCTCTGAAATAAGTGTGGAGAGAAGGGAAAGAGACAATTAAAAGTGAGTGTCCTCCTTTTATCTGATCCCTGCTGTTCTTTTTAGAGCCAAGCAGCCAGCAAAGTTACCTCTGATGCTTTTAAAGAAGCCAGGAAAAGTAACATTGGCTCTTAAGGAAATCCACTTTTTCCTTTGAGTCCCCTTTATTCCCTTCTCAGAGGAAGGCAGTGAAGAGACCAGAAGCTCCTGGTGGGGTCAAGGGAAGGTGATCCCACAGCAAGGTGTGTTGGCCCCTCCATCCTGTGGCATCAGGATTTGTATTCTAACACCAGGGGTTTTTTCTCATATAGGATAACCTTGTGCAGGGGTATCCATAGAAAATGGGGGCCTTTCTTTGCCCCAAAATAGCTTTGGGTTCACTCTCAGAGCAGAATATTCTGAACCAGGTGCCAGCCTGAGAGCTTCTGGTGACCTCTCACAGCCACAGCTCAAACTGGGGATGTTTGTCATGACCAGCACCGAGGAAAGAGTGGTCTGTGGCTTCTTGAAGCCTCCATTTGACCCAGGTGTCAAATCAACCCCTTTCACTATTGAGTGGTGAATAATAAATGCTTAAAGGAGTCCTCACAGTGGAGAGGAAAAAACAGTACCCAGGCTGAAGCTGGCTTGTATGAAATATTCATTGAAGAACAGCAAGTAGCAAGTGGATTAATAAACCAAGCCAAAAAAAAAGAATTTTAAAAAATGAATTTGTTTTATTTTTGGACAGTTTTCAGGCAATTAAGAGGAAAAAAATTTATAAAGCGAATGGGTTGTCTCAGGTTCTCCAGCCAAACCAGGGAGGTCCTGTAGTAATGTTTTTATATTCCTTTTCAAGAGTCTTTGTGCTCCTACTGCTGCAGCTCATCCCAGCTACTCCCAATGAGCAAACAGTAAGATCTTCTCACTGTTATTGAGCAATGATTCCTCACAGCTGGTGGAAAACAGCTCCTGGCTGTGTATGGTGTAACTTACGGCCTCCTGCCTTTGAAATCTATTTAGTGCAATAACTTTAATTAATAGGAGAACATCACCAGGTTGGGTAACTCAGCATTGCCTTTTACCCCTGTGAGCAGGAGTTGGTAACACAAAACCACAGCCTTTCTCCTGAGGGTTGCAGAGGATTTTTTTGTCTCTTGGCACCTTCACAAATGACTTAAAGAAAGTTTGTGGCTCACTTTGCATCTGGCAATTTCCTGCCTGGCACATGTGGGAGGTAAAAGCACGTGAGCATCATGTCACAGGGAAAGCGAAGGTGAATCTGGCTCTATAAAGGTGTTATTTCCCACCTCCACAGTCATCTGTTGTGCATTTTATTTAATTTTCAGTTATTTTTGACCACCCACCCAGATCCAGGACCCCTAACTCCTGGAATTATATTGATGGGAAACAGAAGACCTCTATTTCACATCCAAAAAGCAGTTTCCCGTGGGAAATAAAGATCTCGTCTGCTTTTCTTTCAGCTATATCAGCTTATCTAATAAAAAGTAGTGTCTTTGCTGAACTTGCTGTGCTTCTGTCCTCAGAGCATTCCAGCTGCTGATAGCACAGTGATTGCCCCAATAAAACATGACACCAATGATTAAGCAGCCAACTTAACCCACGCTGCAGCTGGAGGCAAACACAGACTGCAGGGCCTCCCGTGTGCCTACCAACCAGTGGGGTCAGGGCTGTGTCCCAGGCAGATCCCTTGGCCATTCCTGGCCATTCCTGACCACAAGATCACAGAATCATTTAGGTTGGAACAGACCTGCAGGGTCAAGTCCCAGCTGTGCCCCATCCCCAGCTTGTCCCCAGCCCAGAGCTCTGAGTGCCACCTCCAGCCCTTCCTTGGGCACCTCCAGGGATGGGCACTCCAAACCTCCCTGGGCAGTTCCAATCCCTGAGCACCCTTTCCATGGGGAAATTCCTGCTGCTGTCCAAGCTGAGCCTCCCCTGGCCCAGCCTGAGGCCGTTCCCTCTCCTCCTGTCCCTGTTCCCTGCCAGCAGAGCCCGACCCCCCCCGGCTGCCCCCTCCTGTCAGGGAGCTGTGCAGAGCCACAAGGTCCCCCCTGAGCCTCCTTTGCTCCAGGCTGAGCCCCTTTCCAGCTCCTCACTGCTCTTCATTGCTCATCCCCAGCTCCAGGCATGGCTGTCCATGAAGAATGACCCCTCTGGGCATTGCTGGACAGGACAGTGACCACCAGGAGCTGGTGACAGCCACCCAGGCCACACAGGAGCTTCCAGCCTGTGGGGCCAAATCGGAGAAGGCACAAACCCAAACCTCTAAGGCTTGTGCAGGGCAGACACCAGGCTCTTCTCCTCATGTTTTACCCTGCAGAGGCAGCCCTGAAGGCCACAGGCAGGACCCAGGCCAGTAAGAGGCTCTGGAATTCCAGTCTAAACCAGTATAACAGAGTTCAAACCAGTAAAACAGTGTCTAAACCAGTATAACAGTGGTGCCTGATGCTTTGTGCATGCAGGGTGAGGGCAAGGCCCATGGTTCCATTTATTACCTGACCTCATATTGATGCCTTAAGAGGCCTCCTAGAAACAGAGACCAGCCAGGAGTAAAGGGAATAAAGGTGGGGATTTATTGGAAAGGCCTCCAAAGGTACCCCTGGGGAGCCAGAGGCTGCTGCCCAGATGGGCCCCGAGATGGACCCTGAGAGGCCACGAGTTCTTCCCACTTTTATAGGTTTGGTTCATTTGCATCTCAGGGTTCATTCTCCAATTAAAGCTGCAGTTAATGATGGAATTGCCCTCAGCTTGCCCCCCTCAGAGGCTCTTTGGTTGATACTTTTTGGGCCCAGGAGGGGCTGGGTGTCCTTGGAGAGCAGCCCCGGAGAGGCTTTGCTGTGTGTGCCCAGCACAGAGAGCAGCACTGAACAGGGAACAGGCAACTCCAGAGTTACACACTGGGCACTGCAGGGCTTGGAAATAGAAAAGTTAAACCCTAAGGCATCAATATCTCACCATGGCAAGTCCACATGACCCGAGCCAGGGCTGCAGCTGCTACCCCAGCATTTCACTGCCGTGGTCTGAGTGCCTCTGAAGGGCTCCCAGACGCCAGGAGGGCACAAAGCCCCACGGCCACACCTCGAGGCACTGACGGTGTTTCATCCAGCACTGGCGTTTACGAGCCACAGAGAAGTGTAGGGAAAGAAAAAGCACTCACTGAGAAGGATGATGAGTCTCCTGCTCGTGAGGAAAATTGTTTTACTCGAGACTTTACGTTTCAGCAGAGCTCTTTTGGTTCCGATTTTAAAGTTATAGATTAATCTCTCTGATATAGGCAGAAAATAAGCCATTAGTTTAGCCAGCTTTGACAAAAGTCTCTAATGGAAACATTTTCAAATATATTCTCATTTCCCACGTATTTCCACTTATCAGGGCTATAAAAGTTAGTTTGTGTATGGCATTGCTGAAGCACATTTAGACAAAAAACATAAAGACGGATTTTATTTTCAGCATAAAGGATTTAGCTGTGGTTCAGTTGTCAAAATTGCTTGACTGAAACTAATTTAAAAAGGGAAACTGCATTTTTGATTAATCAGAAATTTCCACAAAGAACATCTGCTTTCTATAAGAAATGTTGACATGGCAAAGAAACAAATTTCAGGAGCACAGTCCAGACCGAACATAAACATATTTTAAGCTCCTGAATTTCAGAATCTTCAGTTTCTCGTCTTTTAGTAGGAGTGAAATTCTCAAACAATTCTGCCACTCTTTAAGTTCATTAAAGGGAATTAGGAATTACCTGAGCAGTCCTGAGAGGAAATCTGTGGAGTTCATCTCTCCCTGGTGCAGGATGCTGAGGGTCCCTCACCAGCTCCCTCCGTGTCACCTGTGGTGGGCAGGGAAGGACGAGAAGGAGAAGGAGAAGGAGACGGAGAAGGAGAAGGAGAAGGAGAAGGAGAAGGAGAAGGAGAAGGAGAAGGAGAAGGAGAAGGAGAAGGAGAAGGAGAAGGAGAAGGAGAAGGAGGAGACTGCTCCAATCTGCAGTTTTCCAGGCACACAAAAGAGAACGTGGAGCTGTTTGTATGAGATGGATCAATAATCTGATTTATTGTTCCCTGGCTCTGAAGAGTGCCCACAGAACTGTTGAAATGTAAACCTCACCCCGGGAAAAAATCAGGTGTTCTTCTGCTTTTGTGTCTGAGACTCTGTTTGTGGTTAAAAAAGGAAAATAGCATTAATAAAGACTTTTTTTGCTTACTTTAGCTGATACAAACTGTCCATAAAAGATGGTAGGAGTAACACCACATTCTTTTCTAAGTCACATGTTAGAGATTCACCATCTCAGCACTCCTTCTGCTTCTATTCTCATTTATTTTGTTCTGAGCTTCCAGTGAACCATGTGGGCTGAGACATTATGGCTTTTCAATAGCTCACTAAATATATTTAGAATGCTTAATTGAAGCTTAACCTTTATTTTGTTCAATAAATGTATTCTCCATCTAACAGCTCCAAACAAGAAAATAACTTTGTTGAGGTTTCACATTTTGTCAGCATTGTTTCCCTCTAAAGATAGAAAAAAATGAAGCCTCTACAATAAATTGATGGAGCAGGGAATCAACAGAGGAAAAAATAATTTTGATGATTTCTTCTTTGCACTGCAATTATATCCAGTACACTTGACAATGAAATAAACAAATAGTACAAATGAAGCCATTAATTTCCTTTCTATCCACACAATTTTAATTAGAATCATTTAATTAGTCTTGGCTACAGTTTCTCAAGAAGATTGCACAACACACATTTAAGCTACTCTCCTGCACAAAGATATATTTATCATTGTTTATTAAGTACAACAAATAGCTACCACAGTTCTAGGTAGGCCATGATAAATGCTGTTGTCAAAAACAATTCTTTATCACCGAATTTATTTGAAAGCAAAGTTCTCTCCATGTTCATTAATTATTAAACTTTTGCTATTTTAATTGTTATAATACATACAATGACATATTTAATATATTAACTAACTTTTTATGACGTGTCATTTTTTTGTAGCTGGCAATAAATGTCCCAGAGCCTTGAAATAATTTTTCCCTGTTTGGTTTGCCAGGGCTTTTGCTGTAGATAAACAACCTGAACATGAAATCACAAGAAGATTGCTCTGAAAGGACTTTGGGTTCATCTTCAGAGGTCACCTGATTCATCCCTTCTCCCTTCTCCCCAGTGTTGGTGGTGTTTGGTGCAGAAATGTTTCTGAGAGCTGCCATCTCTCAAGGTTTCAAAGGCTCCATAGGTTCCTCCGATGGCTCACTCATTTCACACCAAGGAGATCTTTCCTGGTCTTTCCCAAATATTCCTTTCAGTTTAAGTTAATTATTCCATGTGGCAGACCTGGAGAAGACATCTGTCCTTCCCTAATACTGACCCTGTTTCCGCATCTCCTTTTGGTCCTCTCCAAACTCCACTGAGTGTTTTGTTTTTCAGCTCCTCCTCTCAAGTTGAGATGCGTCAGGTTTTGCAACATTTTCAAAGTGCAGTAATTGTCAAGTGGAAATCTCATTAGGATGGGGGGTCATAACTCTGGCAGGAATAATAAACCACAAAATTATTTCAACATATTGGCAGTGTTGGGTCAGTGCTTGATCATCTCAACACCTTTCCAACCTTAATGATTCTGTGATTCTGTGATTTTATAACAGAGCCATTGTCACAACTGAGAAAATGTGAAAGGAATCAATTCTTTTTTTTTCTGCTGTCAGTTACAAGTAGAACTGGAAAAACAGTCACAACAAAGAGTTTGTCAGCTGAAATCTTGTCTTTCATTCCTCACATGAACTGCCCAAAAACCTGACGGTTTTCTCGGCTGGCTTTTCTACTTAATGTTATTGACTGAAAACTTTTAGTTAATATCTCCTGGCTTCTACCTCACTTCCAGGCACTGTTCCCAAGTCTTCATTAGTCAGGTTTCCAACACCCTCATTGGATATCTGAGCCAAAGAAAGCCAGATCCCACAAATAAGTTGGTGAAGGTGTGAGTGTCAGTGTAACCCATGGAGAGCCACAGAGCCCTGAGAAGATGGGAACAGTTACACTCAGGGCTTGAAGGTTTAAAAGAATACTTAACTGATGAATTACATCCAAAAATTTGGGTTCCTGAAGCAATACTGTACTACAATCATGGAGTGGTTTGGGTTGGGAGTGACCTTCAATCCCATCCAGTGCCACCCCTGCCATGGGCAGGGACACCTCCCACTGTCCCAGGCTGCTCCCAGCCCCACTGTCCAGCCTGGCCTTGGGCACTGCCAGGGATCCAGGGGCAGCCCCAGCTGCTCTGGGCACCCTGTGCCAGGGCCTCGCACCAAGAACTTCTTGCCAATATCTAAATATGAAATTCTTCCTTTTGACCACATTTTTTATTTCCTTTTTCTCCCCTGTAGGTTTAATGCCATTATTATAGGATAATCCTAAAGGTGTGCAGTGCACAATGATCATATCAGAGGGTCCAGACATTTTTTTGAGTGCATCAGCATTCTATGATCATAGGTCCCAGAGAGACAGAAAAAATTACACAGAGATGTGGGATAAGAAAAATTTCAGAATATCTAGAGAAAAATCGAAGTGAGAAGCAGCATTTTTGAAGACGTTGCTAAGCTGATTTGTTAAGCAGGGGCAAAATGTGCCTTCTGTGGAAGGTATAAATGGAAAAGAGATATTAAATGTGAAGAAAAACCAGTATATAAACATGACTAAGTGGAAGGACCTGAGAAGTACAGTGAGCTGAAAAGAAAGCTTAATTCTTAGGAAAAGTCCACTCATAACTCTTGAGGAAAATAAGACACAATTATAAGGGGTTTTTGTACAAAAGAAATCCCAGCAGTCTTATGGGTTTATCACTTCATAAGAGAGGTGATACGGTTGTTAATAACAATGCAGGGAAAGGAGAACTGTTCCATAAATATTCACATCTCCTGCTTTCCAAAGAAATAAGAGGATGGAGTATTTAGGAGTCAGCTATTAACTACTGAGGATGTTCAACAACACACATAAATACAAATATTTAAAAACTGACAGCCTTGATCCCATCTACAGTGGATGACCCATGTAGCCACGTGAGGGGACCTTATGAAAATGTTGGTTTTCGATACATGATTGATCCTAGAGAAATTCCAGCAGACTGTTGGAGCATTAATGTTGTGGCAGTGCTCCAGACATGCAGCCAGCACAGCCTTGGTACATCTGAATGACTTCCCCCGACCTCAGTCCTGGGCAAATAATGGGATTAAAGCTGATAAAAGATTCAAGAAGTGAAATGGGAACGTGATTGTTATTCCACATGATCCCATGAAATGGGTCCTGTCAAACAAACAACCCCAATTTTGTTTCACTGATCACATCACCAGCATGGCTTGTGTGCCACTCTGACTTTTGTAGGGTATCTGACTCAGCCTGGGGAATATTCGGATTAAAAATGAGAAATACTCAATAGCAATAAAACAGAGGTTAAATCTATTAAAAATGGGCAAGCTAATGGATCTGAAATGGAGTCATGAGAGGGGAATCATAATTAAGTGCAGTGCTGGGATTCTGCTGGTATCTGCTTACTGCTATTAATCATTTTCAGGAGTGATTGGCTGGTAAGAGTTTCAGATGACACAAAGATTGATGTGAAGGTAAATAATCATGAGAGCAGAGAAATAATAACGAGTACTCTGGATCCCTCACTCACCCTCTTCCTTAGAACGAGAATGTTTAATGCACTCAGGTTCAAAGATGTGTTCAGAAGACAAGAATGAGGCCATGTCTGCTACCTTTAGGTTGGTACCTTGCAAGTTATCCCAAGAAAAATTGTTTACTTTTCGATATAGCAAAGGAAGAGCTTGGAGAGGATGCACCATCAGAAAGGATCCATGATCCTGACTGCAGAGGGGATGTAAATCCATGCTGGTTTTTCTGGAGATATTCCAGTGCTGGTGGAAAGAATTTGGGGAAAGAAAAAAAAACCCACAAAATCCTCAGGGGAGGAAAATTGTTGTCCATGGAAAATCGAGGGTTTGGTTTGGTTCCTGTTAAAAGGGGGCTTCATTGAAAGGACATTGAAGCACCTTCCTGTGGGCTCAGGCAGAACCCACCAGGAGCTGTTCCCCATCTCCAGGGCAGGCTCACGCACCAGGCAACCTCACAAGGGAGAATTCTACTGGATAGTGGGAAGATCCCTACTGGAAAAAGCATCAGATTTGAAGTTGAAGCAAGATATATTCAAACAAGAAATAGGACAAATACATTGAAAAATGGAAATTCTTCCTTTTTCAGGAAAAACTGGGACGTTTGTCCTTCACCATCTGCTGAGGCTTTCATAGGCCTTTTGGGAATCACCCTTTGACCAGCGAGATGAACCACAAGGATTATTTTAGGGGAAATTTGGGTACAATAATAATATTTAGAAAGATGCCAAAACCCTCTGAACTAAATCTTTATTAATCCACTTTAGTTACTCCAGTTCTGGTATCACTGTAAACAGATACAGCCAACAATTCCAATCACATTTAAAGGCTCATTGTGTTGACCCATGTGCAAACAGAGATGAAAAACTGGGACAATGATCCAAAAGCAGTGGAATTTGGGTTAAAAATCCCAAAAGATGAAGCCCTACTGATTGCTGTTCCACTCTTAGGAAGTTTTCCCATGGCTTTTTATGATTTTCTGCTTCTTATTATTCAATTTATTTGTTTAATTCAAATGATGATATATCCTTTCTATTCCCTATTCTGTAACTAGCCACATATTTGTCTATATTTCACTATTTGCTATTCCACCTTCTTTTTTGAATCAGTGCATTTTAATGAGTCTACATTTTATATAGATATATAAATATATAGTATTTATATATATATATCCAAATGAAACCATGCCAGAAAGAAATTCCTCTTACCACTTCTGTGATGTTTCCTTATTTTCAGCCCCGAATTCTATGGCCATTTTTTACTGCAAAAACACATCTGCATTTCTGTGTCATTGATTCTGGAGGTTTTTTAGGTTGAAAATATTAGGTAATAAAATTAGATTCAATGAATTGCCAGTAAAATTCATAAAACCCTTTGCAACTTCATAAATATATTTTTTTCATCATTGCATGTAATCAATCACCTCTTAATCCCCACTACATGAGATAATGTTTCTATCTGCAAGCGGTATGTATGCTCAAAATGTCATTTTTCATTGAAAAAAATCAAGTGTTTTGCTAATACCAAAATGTGTCTTTCACACACTTATCTTTCATCTGACGTGCAAGTTAAATATGACTGCTAATAAAAAAAAATCAAGCTGATCTAACAAGCATCTGTATTCATCTCTTTCCTTCTCATTGTTCAGGTATGGATAATTAATTAGTTACAGCTTCGTCTCATATTCATGCAAACTTTGAAGAGCACTTGACACAAACTTAGAGCAACAGAGCAGCCTTGAATTCATTCGTGGCTTTAAGAACAATGATAACTGAGCACGAGATCTCAGTTTCTACTCTCATTAATATGAGGAGTAGCTTTTGTTCACCAAGCCCAGCTGAAAAGCTTTGCTGGAACTCCTCACAGGAGTGAAAATGCACTTGAAAAAGAGCCTGCAGCAGCTGCTTGAACTACTTAAATAAAAACAGCTTTTGTGGAGAGCGGGAGTGATTCAGTGTGAATTATGAATGACAGTGGACTTCAGAATCTGTTCTCTGTCTGAAAATACAAATATCACTTGTAGGACACACATTTTTCTCCCCCTTAGCTACTGTAGCATCAAATAAGTGCTGCTATACGTCTTGATTTGCCAGCTAAAGTTAAGTGTCAGATTTTAGGCAAATAAAAATGATTAAAATATGACAGCTGGTAAATTATGCTAACACCTGTTAACAAATCATTCCCGACAGTTCAATAGTGAACTTCTTAAAGCACAGCTATTAATATTATAAACAGTGCAATGAAAAAAATTGTAGAACTTGACTAACATGCTCAGTTTATCTTAATGTGGAAAAATGCCATGCCTTATTCCTCAGGATTGAAGAAAATTGGAGCTGAATGATTGCAAATACCCAAATACTTCTAAGTAACTTCAGTATAGCTGTTCAGAACCAGCTGAATATGCACTTTTCAATGTAGGATGATGTTCAGACTATTCCTGGTGCCATTAATTCAATTAATGTTCTGTTTCTGCAGGGAGATTTCCAAGAGTGTAAATATTTAGGTGGCCATTGATATTGATGTCATCAAATACTTTGTGATCTGGTATAAATAGGAATCATTTAGGTTGGAAAGACATCTGAGATCATGGAGTCCAACCTTTAAATATCATCACCTTGCCAGCATCAAGTCTGGACAACTTGGATTATCTGAAATAAGAGTGACCCATCCCTCTACACCACTCCTCACTCACATCCCAAGGGAGTCTTTCCAGATGGGTCCATAATTTTTAATAAAATGAATCATTTTTAAACCCAATAATTGTCTCATTTGTTTGTCTGATAATGGCACAGCACTGGACTGCTTAAATGAACCTTCAAAGGATTTCAAACCATGGATTTCATGATTTCTGGGTAATTACCTAACAAGACAATCTAAAGACAATGGAAATGTGTCTGCAGACATCGAGGTCCATCCTGCAGCTCACAAAGGACTGAAGGAAAGGGAGAAACCAACTCTACTTTCTCCTCATCCACGTGTCTCTCTAACCTGTTTCCCAGACTCTTATACTGAACTTCAGCTCAGCATAAAATTCTGCAGAATCAACTCTGTCCCAAACGTTAGGAAGGATGGATGAGGTAGCATCCATGCATCTATCCCATCCCTGGACATATGAGGAGAATCTTCAGCTGAGTATTAAAATGTGAAAACACATGAGCTAGAACCACATGATCTCTCTGCATGATCGAGGAGACTGATTAATGTAACATTAATGTGCTTTCAAAGATGTCATCAGGCAGAAATCTCACAATTTTACAAATGAATTGCATATTATTTTTTACTTTTCATGGTGCCTCTCTGGTTTTATTTCACTGAGTTGCAGTGGAATAATTATTGCTGTAGTATACATGTGGCTGTGCACAGTTTGAGGAACTAAAAATAAACTATGGCTTTACTGATACATTTTTTGACTGATACATTTTTTGACTTTGTCATAGATAATTTATGGAATAATTTTACACTTCTGCAACACCCAGCTCACAATTCACATTCCAATCCATGAGGTGTCATTTGCAATTTGCGATGGATTCTTAATAAAATTCTTTGGATCTTACCTTCTAAATGTTTCATTTTATGCTTGGGCAGAAGAGAGAAAGTGTGTTCATATACATTTATACATTGTAAATGGAAATAAAGCTATGATCTGGCTCATCTTTGTAATCTATTTATCCTCCCAACTCCCCCAGTGCTATGGGGAATATTCTCTGCATTACACGGGTAGGGAAGGGAGAAACAAGGAGCTGATCAGACTTGTTCAAGGTCACAGCATGGGAAGTGGGGTGCTGAATCCACCTGGAATCGTGGAATATCTTCTCCCTCCAGTTTAAATGAATCGTGGAATATCTTGAGCTGGAAAAGACCCATAAGGACCATGAGTCCAACCCCTGTCCCTGCCCAGACCCTCTGACATCCCCATCCTGGGCATCCCTGGCAGCGCTGCCCAAACGCTCCTGGAGCTCTGGCAGCCTCGGGGCCGGGCCCATTCCCTGGGGAGCCTGGGCAGTGCCCAGCACCCTCTGGGGGAAGAACCTTTCCCTAAAATCCAACCAAAACTCCCCTGGAGACAGTCCATTCCCACCATCCTGGAGGCTACATCCTCATCATCCCCATCACCCTGTCCCAGCTCCAGGCATTTTCCAAGTTTGAGCCTCACGCCCTCTTGGCTGTGCCGGTCTCCTTCACTTGCTCATCTTCCTTCTCCCTCCAGTTTAAATGAACTTATTAACTCCCAGGACATACATTAATACTGAAGCTTAGTTAAATACAGTATAAGTCACCTGGAGGAGCAGTCACCAAAAAAACCCCATGATATGATCACAATAGATAAGGGCTGAACACGTGGTCCCTCGGAGACACCACAGCCAGAGCAGATCCTGGGTTCCTCAGATAAAGCAAAAGGAGAAATTTTAATTACTGACAGATTATTGTAGTATTTCAGTGCCTTGTCCCTTTGTGTTGGCTACTGCCCAAGGAAGATGCTGATAAATTGGAATGGGATCAGATATGTACCAGTGAACGATGAAAGGATTGGAAACATGCCCTCAAGGGCAAAGACAGGGAGCTAATTGAGCTGTTGTGTTTTTTCCTGGGTAAAGCAAAGATCAAGG
This sequence comes from Rhipidura dahli, assembly GCA_013399225.1. Taxonomy (NCBI): domain Eukaryota; kingdom Metazoa; phylum Chordata; class Aves; order Passeriformes; family Rhipiduridae; genus Rhipidura; species Rhipidura dahli. The sequence continues at coordinate 1,214,589 of VXAC01001781.1, forward strand.
GCTAAACTTAGTCTGGAGAAGGGAAGTTCTAAATAAAACACTGCCAGTCTAGCCAGAGTGCAACCAGGCAAAATAGCTAAAAAGTTCAAGCTAAACATTCAGGATTTGCAATTAATTTTTATGACAATTTTCAAGGGATTCTAGTAGGTTATCCATCCCTAGAAGTTCAGACATGCCAGATCTCAGTAATAACCTCTGACAAACAGTTTTTCACTCTAGAAGTCTTACTTCATTTTGGAATGTGTTGTGTACAGAAGGCAACAAAGAAAATAAATTACAAAATTCACTGTGTGTCAAAATTATGAATGCAAATTAATGGATTGGAATTTGTTCAATGTAATTACAGAACAATTTAATTTTTTTTTTTTAACCCCACCTGGGGATGCAAAAAAACAATTAATGTGGAAGTGAACATATTTTGCAGGTTTCCTGCCATCTGCATTACAGGTGTCTCCTCCAGCACACATCCAGCTCAAACAGCTGTTCCAGCAAATCCAGTGGGATGTTTTCCAGGCTTCTCCAGGGATTTACTGGTGCTCAGAGCACGGGGAGCTGTGGGCAGTGCTGGCAGCCCAGGGAGCACTTTTCGCTTGTTATTTATTTGCAGCTTTCATTTGATCCATACCAACCCTCTCTCCTTCCAGAGTTTGGCTGGTTTTGAATCATTTCATGGCTTTAAACTCCAATAAAGTAGGATTAGATGGGATGTTGGGAAGGAGTCCTTCCCTGGGAGGGTGTGCAGGCCCTGGCACAGGGTGCCCAGAGCAGCTGGGGCTGCCCCTGGATCCCTGGCAGTGCCCAAGGCCAGGCTGGACATTGGGGCTGGGAGCAGCCTGGGACAGTGGGAGGTGTCCCTGCCCATGGCAGGGGTGGCACTGGATGGGCTTTAAGGTCTGGTTTTGATGTTTCTGTGGTCCTGTTTGGGTTTGGATCGTTTGGGCCCCTATCTCAGCACGTGCAATGCCTTCCCCAGCACGCAGAGCTGAGCAGCACATTGTTCAATAAAGAAGCTTTTACTATGAAATCTGTTTCCATGTTGGGCTGATTAAGCTTACATTTGTTGACCTTCAGGTCTTGGTTCAAAGCTCAAGTGGATTTTAGCTCCGAGTTAGAGAGTCCTTTATTGTAAAAAGCTGTTGAAACTCCAAGGCTCCTCTGGGGGCTGATTTCTGTCAATTAGTTATCTGAAATATGATGATTTATGAATCCCTCATATGGTGTTGCTGGATGGGGATGTTCAGCAAACTGCAAGTGAAAACAGTGTGGCCTCCATGGGAGCAAATGGATGGAGAAAATAATGGTCCCTTCCAGATGATCAAAATGGCAGAGAAAATTATCCCCATTTCAAGATCTGTGTTGTGCCTACATATAAATATCCATCTACATCTCACAGTGCACATCCTGCTTCTCCAAAAAACAGGGAGAAGACTAAATATGGATTCTTAATGGATGCATATTTACAGTCAAAGCCATTTCTCCCTATTGAAAGCATCGATGTGCAAATATAATCAAAGAAGGATGTAAAACTCTGTGTTTGAGTAAAGAAGACTTCCATATTATTTTGCATTCCTTAACTTCATGTGTTTTCACTGCAATTCATTTTCTCCCTCAGTTCTGAACATCCAAGCATTCTGTAGTGTTTTGGTTTTTAAATTTATAGTGACAACTTCCAGTAAATTGTCTGAAGAAGACAATAAAATTGGGCCCTTTGGATTGCTGTGTGAGTGGATCAATGTTCTATTTTCCAGCGTTATGATAATGAGTTAATTTTAAAGATGTATTGAGTGATTTGGCGTTAATTCTGCCATTAAAATTTACCTCATGCCTGGACAACAGTGCACTTTGCTACAGTGCTTAAGATAAAAAGTACAGCATTGTAAATGGGATTTCTGAGGTGGAATTTAACCTAAAAATTGGAAATTTTAAGCTGTTGACTCAGCTCTAATCAGCTGGAAGCACTCGATGCTGCCGGAACTGATGTCCCCTGAGATGGGGGGAACAAAGAGGAGGGGAGGGGGCTCAGGGTGGCCTGTGGGGCTCACGGGGAGTATCACCCCAAAACCACCTCTGCTCTGTTCTGCTGGCAGCTCCTCTGCTTGAGATCTGCAAAAGGAAGGAGGAATTCTGTCTCTAGATGGTCTCAGGAGAGGAAATACTGCATGGGACAATGAGGAACTGCTGCTGGAGGACGCTGAGGAGCAGCTGCACCTCCTTGCTGCTGTCCCAGCGAGCTGGGGACAGGGTGGGATTGATCTCACTGGGGCTGCTGGTGCCACCTCTGCTTCTCCTTGTGTCTGCACACCACAGAGGGGTCCTCAGAAGGACAGAAAGTTAAAGTATTTCACCTCAGAACCCTTCCTGTGTGCATCTAAACAGGGCAGAAATCCCTGTCTCCTTAGGAAGAGCAAACAAGATTAAATACAGAAGGTGAATTTCCTTGCGGTGGTTTTTGTATTTCAGATGATTTTTCCCAAGGCACAGGAACTGAGTGTCAGGCACACTGATTTTCAGTGGGTAGAAGGTGAGTGAGCTCTAATTGTTGGTGCTGCTGTCACACCACAGCCAGAGAGTGAGGCTGGAACTGGGAGAACAGTCTGTCATGAGCTTTCTCACCCTGGCTCCTACTAATTCCTTTCACACCATTTTGATATCCTTAAATTGTCTCTTTTCACAGCATTTCAAGGTGCCTTTTCCCTCTCCTCTTTTTGCAGGAATGCTTTGCAGTGTAGCTCCATGCAGAGCTGCTGCAGACAAAGCAATTACCTGTGTTGCATATTCAGGAGGAGAACACGAATTTACAGTCAGGATATCAGGAAAGGCCATGGAATCACATCCTCTGCAGACACTGGTGATGGCAAGGAATGAAGAGGAGAGACCAGCCAGCTCCATCCTACTTTCCCAAAGTGAAAATATTAGAAGAGGCAAATGGGAAAAAAAAAAAAAATTCAAAGTCATCCCTAAAAAGCTTTGAGTTGTGTACAGTCCTTTCCTACCTCTGTGCAGGCAACCCCAAGGAGCTCAAGGGTAGGAGAGGGTGGCAGCAGGATCTTGCCACTGCTGTCATCGTGTTTCCCCTCCCCTGCCCTGCATACAAAGAGCTGGATAGAATTCCCAATCAATCCTGGGCAGTTGTGGAACTGAGGAAACATTTCAGTGTGAGATGTGAGAGTGTATTGATGCCTTAGGTTTTAACTTTTCTATTTTCCAAGCCCTGCCCTGCCCAGTGTGTAACTCTGGAGTTGCCTGTTCCCTGTTCAGTGCTGCCCTCTGTGCTGGGCACACACAGCAAAGCCTCTCCGGGGCTGCTCTCCAAGGACACCCAGCCCCTCCTGGGCCCAAAAAGTAACAACCAAAGAGCCTCTGAGAGGGGCAAGCTGAGGGGAATTACATCATTAAACTGAAGCTTTAATTGGAGAATGAACCCTGAGATGCAAATGAACCAAACCTATAAAAGTGGGAAGAACTCGTGGCCTCTCAGGGTCCATCTCGGGGCCCATCTGGGCAGCACCTCTGGCTCCCCAGGGGTACCTTTGGAGGCCTTTCCAATAAATCCCCACCTTTATTCCCTTACTCCTGGCTGGGCTCTGTTTTTAGGTCTCTTAAGGCATCAGTATTTTAAAGCACACAGCACACAGCCCAAGAGTGCACCCAAGCACTCCCAGCCCCTTTCCCTGCCCATGCTGGCACCAAAGGTCACACAATAAAAAGCTTTGAGGTGCCCAACGCAGCCCAGCCGGAGCAGGAACTCAGGTGAATTACATCCTGACACATCTGCTCAACCCTTCCTCCACTCATTTTTCCCTCATTACTCTGGGGAGGCTGCATTGACAGTGAATGCAAACAGGGATCGCAGTTTGCATGGAGCATCCTGCCTTGAATGCCAGGCAAGGATAATTGTCTCCTCCAGGAGGGGAGGGAAAGCCAGGGGATAGCAGTGACTGCTGTGGGTAACACTGATACTAATAACCAGACGAGATAAAGCCCCACAAACATTCCCAGTCCTCCTCTCCCTGAACCAGAACCCAGCACAGAGCCTGAACTGGCTCACTGCCCCTGTCCTGGATGAGCTGTGGGTTTTACCCATGGCCTTGGATCCCAATTGCTAAGGCAATAGCATGCAGGAATATTTCCTTTCTTCCTCTCTTTTTCTGTTCCCCCCCTGTTTTTCTGAGATCCTTTTAAAAGAGAGGATTATATTTGAGAGTGTGTTTAAATCCCCTTCTACAGTGAGGGTCAGCAGAGGCAACAATTATACCTGAGGATCTATTCTAAGTTTTGGACAAGCTGTTTTAATGATTATATTCCCATGCTAATACCCAGCTCTTTCAAGGCATGGAGAAAATAATCATTAGATTCTGTTAAATATCAGACATTAGGAAAAGGCTTGTCTGATATAATTGGGTAATATTAATGGGCTTTGTGATTTTTGCTGACATTTCCTTGCTACAGTGGCACACTCTGGTGGGGGGATTATGGACACTGGAGAGATTTTTAGTGCTCTGAGATTGTGCAGGATATTTTTACCCCATTTCCATTTGAACTATTTAAAAGCCCAGATTCTGAAATGCTTAATTGTCTGCTGTGATTAGCCCAGGATGGAGACTGATTTCCTGTTGATGTAAGTCTGAGGAAGCTCTCCTGATGTGCTCAGGAATACAGAGAGTGGAATCAGACCCTTGTTATTCTTACCTGGTGGAATCCAAGAAATCCAGAAGCATCTTGTTTTTCCATTGGCTCCAAAGGCAGTCAGGCTTACAACAGGAAAGGTATTTCAGGGAAAGGTGTCACTGTGATTCATTAATTGTTCCTTTGCCCAAAACTCCACATGGCAGCTCCATGGCTCTGACCTCTGCCAGCTTCTCCCACCTGAGTCACTCCGTGGCCATGGTTCCAGTTCACACAGCAGGATTTTTGTCCTTGCATTTAGTTCTGCAACTGGCCTCCAATACTAATTGCAAAATGTATTTATTATTAAGTAGATATGAATTTTAAATAACTCTGTTGAACACCCCGATGCATAAAACCCGTATTTCTTTCCATTCCTGCAGCCAGCCTTGCTGTTTATATCAATTTATTCAGCATTTTTGCGTGATTTTCACCCACAACAGGAGAGGATAAGATCACATCCCACTTTACATATTTAGATGTACATGCATGGATAATTAAAAAGTAAAAACCTACTCAGTGTATTACCTAGTGAATTATTTATTATGATTATTGTGATAATATTTTACCGTAACCAAAAAGTTTTCTTTGACAATGCAGTCTGGACTTGCTGGAATAGAAGGAAAGCTTTAAATTCCATCTATAATTCAGGCTTAGCTCTGCCCTTCCTCGCAGCATTGCTCTGGAGAGGATATGGGAATTTGGTGCCAGTTTTACAGACTTATTGTGTTTTAAGCCCAGGTATTCCCCAGCCCCTCACTCACTCCCCACCAGCGGGATCAGGGAGAGAATGGGAAGGGCAAAAGCTGGAAAACTCATGGATTGAGGTAGAGGCAGTTTAACAGGGAAAGCAAAAGCTGTGCACACAAGCAAAGCAAAACAGGAAATGCATTCCCTGCTTCCCATGGGCAGGTGTTCAGCACCTCCAGGAGAGCAGGGCCCCGTCCCGTGGAGTGACTTGGGAAGACAAAAACCATCCCTCCAAATGTCCTCCTTCCTTCTTCCCACCAGTTTACATCCTGAGCATGATGCCATAAGGTATAAATATCCCTTGGGTCACTTGGGGTCACCTGTCCTGGCTGTGTCTCCTCCCAAAATCCCAGGCATTCCCAACTTGCTCTGCAGCGTGGCCCTACGAGGAGCAGGAAAGGCTCTGTGCAAGCCCAGCAATGACAAAATATCTCTGGATCATCCACCCTGTTCCCGGCACAAATCCAAACACAGCCCCGTTCCATCCCCTGGGAAGGGAATTAACTCCACCCCGGGTGACCCCACACAGTGCCCAGCCCCGGGGTGCCTGTGGGACTGTCCTGGCAGGGCAGACAGCAGCCAGCTCACTGTGGGGCTGCCTGGAGCCAGCCAAAATCCATGTTCTGTCTGCCATGGAGAGCCGCTGTGGGAACAGCTCCACGGCCAGATGGCTGCTGGTCAGCGCCGGACACGGGCACAGCCAGCAGCGCCTGGCCAGGCTCCGTGTCCCCAGCAGACCTTTCCGGGGAGGGTGGCAGTGCTGAAGGACCCTGCTCTGCCCGGTGCCAGCAGGGAATGACAAATCTGGGCTGGAAACAAGGGTGGGGAGGGCAGAAATGCCAGTTGTGAGCGCTTTGCTGTTTAGAGGTGGCACTTCCAGCAGCAATTGAGCCCGTGGGATGTGTGAGCTCAGCAGAACGCTGCCTGGGGCGGCTGTGGCACTAGGAGTGCTTCCCGGTCTGAAATCAGACACTCCACGGAGGCTTTTTATATTTTCACTTTTCTTTTTCTCCCTCACAAACAATGGGGGAAACATTTAAATAAATCTCATTGTCTTTTGTGGAGAAGCTGTTGGCTAAAGGTGTGTGGAATTATTCAGATCACAGAGTCATGGAATATCCAGAGTTGGAAGGGTTGCAGGGATCATCCAGTCCCACCCCTGGCCCTTCCCAGACACCCCAACAGCCCCACCCTGGGCATCCCTGGCAGCGCTGCCCAAACGCTCCTGGAGCTCTAGCAGCCTCGGGGCCGGGCCCATTCCCTGGGGAGCCTGGGCAGTGCCCAGCACTCTCTGGGGAAGAACCTTTCCCTAAATCCCACCTAAACCCCCGTGGCACAGATGGAAAGCTGATGGAGTAAATTCTGTGACCTTAAGCAGTAGCATGACAAAACAGCTGTAGGTGGAGGGCAGAAGCTGGAGCATCATTTTGATAAATGAGATTAAATGAGATTATCTGAAAGGATCAATACAATCATCAAAGGAGCAGCAGTGCAGGAGCAACCAGGCAGCCACTGCCCATCTTCACCCACAGAGCAGAACCTTGGTCAGTGAAAACCAGGCACCTTCAGCAGGAGTCAGCTGGCAGGTTAGGCTCTGGGCATGGCAAAAATGGCAAAAATAGGATTATTATTGGCGTTCTGGCCCCCAACAGTGAATCTCAAAGGGAATCAGCAGATCCCCAGTGGGAATCAGAGCTGCTCTACATGGAGGGCAGATCTCTCCAGCCACAACTCAGTGCTGGATTTAAGAGCCAAGAACTCCATGAGATGTAGTCCATGAGGAAATCTGTGCAAGTCATGACTAACATCCTTCAAAGTGCTGAAATGGCTTTTTTGGGTGTTTTTTAGAACACTTTCTGGCAGAACTCACAGCAATTAATAATAGTAAAAGCCCACAGTCCACCTCACTCCCTCCCAGGCAGCAGATGCAGCCTGGCCAATGAGCTAATTAAGCAAATAACAGCAAAAAAAAGGAAACCTCAACAAAACCCCAACACTCCTTAATAGCTTCAGATCAAGTATTAATCACTGGGTTGTCTTAAAACGATAGGTCATGGAGAATTCCAGGGACTCATCCTTGATGTGCAGGTGTTTAAAAGCTGCACATGGGAACATTTAGGTTGGAAAAGCCCTGTCAGATCATCAGGTCCAACCTTTAACCCAGCACTAACCCATGGCCCCAAGCTGCACATCCACATGTTTTTTGAGTATTTCCAGGGATGGTTATTCCATCACTTCCCAAGGAGCCTGTCCCAGTTCCTGACCACCCTTTCAGTGAAGAAATTGGTCCTAATATTCAACCTAAACCTCCCTTGCTGCAATTTGAAGCTGTTTCCTCTTGTCCTGTTCATTATTACCAGGGAGAAGAGTCCAACCCTCACTTGGTCCTGACCTCCTATCAGGGAGCTGAAGAAAAGTCTGGTATTTCTCAGATACTCATCTGGCAATAAAGTCATTTTAAATGTAGCTTTTACAAAAGGTTTGGAGTGCAGTTTAATTTGGAATTGACATTTACTAAGTGCCTTTTTTTTTTTTTTCTTTTATCAGCAAAACAGGGATGTGCTTGTGTGAGCCCAGAGCCCAGCTGAGTTCAGGTCCTATCTGCAGAGCCACAGAAAGCAGAGCCTGGGCACAGACACTGAGGAATCACAAATGAGATCATTTCAAATACATTTGCATCTAGAGACATTCTGCTTTGTTTTGCTCTGTAAAAAGTCCTAAAGGTTTGTGACTGCAGGTGGTATTTGGTATTAGAAATTGCCTGCTGCAGAGCTGCCCTGCTTATCTCTGCCTTTATTTAATTTTACCAGTGGAATGGATGGAGGTGTAGATCATGGAATAATTACAGAATCACACAATGGTTTGGGTGGGAAGGCAACCTAAAAATCAGCTCATTACACCCCCTGCCATGGGCAGGGACACCTCCCACTGCCCCAGGCTGCTCCCAGCCCCAGTGTCCAGCCTGGCCTTGGGCACTGCCAGGGATCCAGGGGCAGCCCCAGCTGCTCTGGGCACCCTGTGCCAGGGCCTGCCCAGCCTCACAGGGAACAATTCCTTCCCAAAATCCCATCCATCCCTGCCCTCTGGCAGTTCACAGCCATTCCCTGTTGCCCTGGTTCCACAGGCCCTTGTCAAATGTCCCTCTCCAGTAGTTTGAAACCACAGAGTAAATTTTGCCCAGGAATGTCCCTGCTCCAGGTGAGTCCCAGCAGCATCAGGCTCCCTGTACTGCCTCCCACACACAACAAACCCAACCAGAGCCCAAGGTTACGGGGATTTTAGTGGAGCAAGATGTGCTGCAGGACTGGCTGAGGGCGTCTGAATTCTGTAGGAGCAGCTGGTACCAAATTTTGCTGTGAGATGCCATTTCACAGTGTCGTTTGTTGCTCAGTTTGGATCACTCTGCCTCGCTCATCATTAGTGTTTTCTTCAGTGCCAGCCATTGTTACACGTGTAGCACCCAGTTAGTGCACATAAATACTTGGAATTACCACCCCATCTCCAGGATCTTTTTGTTTGATCTTTAAGGTTTTATTTCTTTTCTCCCTGTGCAGACTCTGAAAAGTTTTTTGTGGTTGGCCCAGGAGAGTTTCCCCAGCACACTCCTGCTTTTTATGCTTTCATCTTTTCTGTTAATCTGGTTTATCTATATTCCTCTTCCTTCAGCCTTGTTATTTATGTTTCACAGGCTGGATATTTACTTCAGGGATAAGTCATCCCTGGTTTTTGGGGTTGTTTTTTGTCTAGAAAACATACTTCTCTTTTATTAAAAAACCCATCCTGTCAAAGGTTGCAATACCATAACTCAGAGAAAGCAAATTCCTTCCATTTCCTATAAAGCCTACATTTTAATTAGATGATGTTTTCTTTTTATATTGTCAGAGAATAAAGTTTAAGACAATATTCTTCAATACTTTATGCTTTCAATAAATAATTTATACCGAGGTACATCCTAAGCTGCACTGGCTGCCTACTTTTCAAGGACAAGGACTGCAGAAGGAGAACAGTATCCATAAATATTCTAAAAAAGAGATATTTAAAGGAAACAAATGCAAAGGAAGCTGTTACAAGCAGAACTTTGGAAACCAGATTGCAAAAACTGCATAATTTTGATCACTATCAGGCTCGAAGTAGATATCTGGGTCATGTTTACAACAGCATTTTCTCTCTGTAGACTTAAGAGTTTTAGGAAAGAAAAATGAAAAAAAAAAAAAGATTAAAATACAAAAACCTGAGGAGTACAAATTTCCTTAGCAGGTTTTCCTTGGAGCTGCAGAGTCTGTGGGGTGGCCTTTGAAAGAAATAGAGAACCCCAAATTTGCCTGCACTCCTTTGAATATACTAATTTTCAACTGATTGAAAAAGGCTTTTCAAGAAAGAAACAGGTTCAGTTTCTTTTCAAGAAAGAAACTGAACATGTAACAGGGTGGAGGAAAAGCAAAACTCTTTAAACCCAAAGTTTAGGCTTAGGACCAATGGAAACAATAAAACAATTAGGAAAAAGTAATCAGCTGCTGCAGAGTGATCTTCTGTGTCCGTGGATTAACAATTCCCCTTCCTATTTAGAGATGCAACGTTTTTAAACAAACATTTTGACCCAGTTTTTGCACGCTGCTTATGCAACCTCTGATGTTGAATTAAAATCCTCGTGTTTGATGTTTAGTGAATGAGGTAGCACATCCTCTCCTCGACTAGGTGCATTTAATTTGAGGAAAATTCTCTTTGTTTTCCGTGCTGCTGTAAAAATCCAATATGTAATTACAGAGCAGAGACACTCTTAATGCCACCTTGTACTTGCACTAATAAATGATGTGTTTTTATAAATTAATGCCTGGTTCCAGTCCCTGTAACTCCCAACCTAGCAAGAACACCTTCACCATGCATTGTGCAGCTCTTTGTGTATCCTTCTTTTATCTCTTTTTTTTTGTCTCCAGGACATTTCTCTAAAGTTTGTGCAGATTTGCTGACTTTCCACAGTGGGTTTGGAGTGTGCTGGTTCCTGGTTTCCATTTCAGATCCAGCAGTTTGTCATAACCTGCTGCAGTTAGGAACAGAAGAAATCCTTCAGGCTGGGGAAGGTGACAGTGCTCGGGAGCTGATTGCAGAGGACGGGTGACATTTGCCTCTGGTTTGCACTACCAATTAAAGGGTGACGTTAATAATCAGTCATTCAAGAAACAGCATTAAAATGAGAGTTTACCCCAGCCTTTTGCCAGCCTGCATCATTGGGAATCTGCATAGTAAAATGATTAGCTCATGTTGCTCACTGATTTTCATCCAGTCAGGAATTCACATTTAAATATAACTCTGTGTGCATTTTTGCAAGGGGAACATCCTTTTTATGGTGAAATGTTGTTTTTATTGATGCACATTTGCTCCCTGACTTCTCTGGGCACAGGTTTGAGGCATCACCTTCTGTCTTTAAATCAAGACAGAAATGAGGTGCCTTGGAAATGCTGTGTATTGGCTTTGATTCCTCAGGTCATCTGGTGGGTACAAACCTCACACCTCCAGAAAGGACCCAGGGGAAATTTGTCCTCTTAGAGAGCAGAATCATCCTGACTGCACTTAGGTATCACTTCCCCAGACATGCATGAGGTGATGAATGGGAATTTTCTTACCTAAAACCAAATCTTGTACAGTGAGGGGATGGTTTGAATACCGAACCTGTGATATATACACACTTAGACAGCCCGTGAGTCTGCAATCCCATCTCCAGTTAAAATCACTCCCATCTAAAGCTCTGCAAGACCAATTCCAGCCTGAGCAAAATTTACACTACCCTGATTTTTTGACTCATTAAAAAGTAAAGCCCAACACAACTTTACATACAGAGAAGTCAGCAGAAATAAATCACTGAAGTTTTGCCCTCTGCTGAAAACCACAGATCCATTTTATCAGTTCCATCACATGTTCAAATAGACTTTCACTGCAGTTTGGAGCATGATGTACAAAGTGATGAGGCCCCATAAAGCAGATGCTTGAGGCTCAGGACACAAATATCAGAGAGGAGATGTTACATTTTCATTTAAGTGCAGCTCTGTGTGGCTAAATGGGGGAAGGTACTGAGTGCAACGTAATGAATGAGATGGCAAATGCACTGCAGTGCAAATAAACCATTAGGAGTTACACTTCATTTTAATCAGGCACTCAGCTCCTATTCCCCTGCACTTTGGAGAGACCCCACAAATAAAAGTGTGGCAGAGTGCTTTGCATGCAGTTCAGGCAGTGCTCAGCACACAGCTCAGCCCCCGTGGATTTTTATGGGAAGTGCATAAGCAGCCTGCAAACCACAGGATATTTATATTGATTGTCACATGGAAGGGAGCATTTAAAAGTTGTTGCTCACTAGGAAGAGTGGTGGCACTGGGGGTGATCACCAATGCAGGGAACTCAGAGAGAGAAGGAGCCTATGGATCTGCAGCATCACACAGAGCCCTGTTTGTTCCTGTCCTACCCTGCAGCCCACGAGGCCTTTCCAGTCCTTCCTGGTCCAAAGGGCTCTGTCACCTGCAGGCTCCTCTGAAAAGTGAATTTATGCTACTCTTCCACATGCCTTCTCATTTGAAATGATCCTTCCCATGGCAGGAGGCTGGAACTGGACAATCTTAACTTAATCCAGCCCAAACCATCCCATCACTGTGTGATTCTGTGGCAACACCACCACATTTCACACCCTCGGAGGTGCTCAGATGCATTAAAAGCTTCATTGCATCAAAACCAGCTTTATGGGGGGGGGAGGGGGGCAAAAGAAAAATCCTTGGGGGCAATTACACAGGAGGCAAACAAAAGCAACAGCTGTGAGTACAGAACTTTATTTTGCACAACAGTGAGTCCTGCTTTAAGAAATTGTGCCCCAGTAATTGCCCCAAGCCACACCAGTCTGGGCCTTAGTGTACATCCTCTGGGAATCCTAGGTAGCAGCACTCCATGTTTCATTTGTAATAGTGGGACCTGTCCTCCAGGCAGGGGGTGGATATCACAGCTCATTCCACACATTTTATTAATTGTACCTTCAGCAGTCTCAGCTCTTGGTCTGAGCTGGGCTGGAATGAGAGACTGAGAGAGCAGGAGATGCAAAATGAGCCCCATGCACCACGACCAGACAACGCGTTCCCCACCAGGTTCCTGCAGCTGTAATGTGATATTTACATTTAACACTCGGGGATTTCAAATGCCTGTTGTTAACACATGGCTTGGGAGCCAAGAACCATGAGGAACGTGAGGAGCCTCAGAGCCAGCAGGAAGTCTGACGGTGCCTTGGTGCAGCAGGTGGGAGGTGTTGGTAAGCAATGAGTTAATCGAGGGATCACAGGGAATAGCTGCTCCTTCTGCTTCCATGGAAAAGCTGAGCTGCTGGCAAGGGAGCAGATAAATGCATTTTCACCTCATTGTCACATGGCTGGGCGTATTGCAAACACAATGTATGTTGGAACCCTGGGTTGGAACCCAGGGTTGGGTTTCTGGGATACAGTAATATACATGTAACAGGGTGGAGGATTTTGGGTGTAGGTTAGTTCTTTCTTCTTCCTTCTCCTTCACGAGCCTGGGTGATCTGGTGGTGTTTCAAAAAACCCGCAGTGCGGAACATGAGTGATTGGTTATTGGATTATAAGTAAAAAAAAAATTATTTGGTGTCCCATAATTGGGTAGTTTGGGCTTTAAAAGACCTTGGAAGGTAGAACTCGGGGCCATTTCCACCTTGTTAACTTAGAGCCGTTCTATAGATAAGAAATAATAAACACCTGAGTCCAAAGAAATACTCTGCCTCTCCTGCGTTCCAATCCGAACGCTGAGTTAAAGAACCAAGAGACAGAGGCAGAGAAAGAGAATTGCAAACCAGAAAATTTAATGAATATACACACACTGTATCATATCTAGATAAATGGATAAACATATCTGCACCTCTTTGTGCCTCTCCTTTCCATTCCTTCAGGCAACAGCTGCCCCTGCCCCGGCGTGGCTGTGATCATCTCTGTTACCACAAGATGCATTTGCTTTGGTGAGGGATCCAGAGTGAGCACAGGTGGTTTGGGTTCCCCTCAATGCCCTCACACATCACTGAACCTGTGGGCTGAACCCTCGTGGATTTATTTAAGGCAAGTGCAGGCCCTGCCTTGGCTACCGAAGGAAGGGCAGTGCTGGGCTGTGTCTGACCCGGAGAGTGCTTGGGTGCAAGGTAGGCAGAAGTTTTGTGGGTTTTTGATGTGCTGCAGTTGTTAGAGCCTGGGAGGTGGAGTCTGTGGCAGATCCAGCCTTGCTGGAGAGTGAAGATTTGGGAATAATAATTAAAATCCAGGTATAACATAAAAAAAAGGAGAGAGTAATGGAGGTGGTGTTGAGTTTTGCTGGTTTTTTGCTGTGACTATGAAAGGCTGATGGATCAGCTTGGGAAGAGGCTGGACCCACCCTTTTCTTCTTCTCTTTCTAAGCCCAAACCTACCAAGGTATAAACTCTGATTAATCAAGTGTTTCACCTTTCACTGTGGGCCACAGTTTTAAGCTTAAGTTACAGGAGCAGGGAAGATGTGCAGGAATTAGATGTCCAAGGAGAAGTCAAGAATGATTTCTTCTCCCAGGGCAGCGAAAAAAACTAATCAGTTGGTCAAAGCAAAGGGGCCCCAGCAAATCAAGGACCTGAGAACTGGAACCAGTGAATTTTGATCAACTCTCAATGGAAAAACAAAGCTGCTCCATTCTTGGTCAATCAGCTCAAACTACTTAATTCTCGTGATCTAAGATGCTTTCCATCTCACTTTGCTGTCCCCATAAAGTCTTCTGCTTTCTTTATTTGTGATCCCACCAGTTTTCCAGAAATTATTTATAAAAAAATCAGAATTTTCCAAACCAGGGGGCCAATAGCACCCTTCATCAGTGGAAAAAATGCTGCTGTTTTAATTGCTGTTGATTGTCTGTCAATATTGCTGCAGGTGTGGGGGTGGTTTCAGGGTCTTTAGCCTGTTCATAAAACTTGAAAAGAAGGTAATAAGAGAAACAAATTTGGTCTTGTAACAGCTTTATGGACATTTGTGTCTCGTGCTACTTAACACTTGCAAAAAGCCGCTTTTGTCATTTAGTCCACGTCGTTGTTTTCAGCTGCTAAAACCACAACAGAGCCCTTTTATCACAGTAGGAAGCTTCCCTTTCCCCTCAGATTTGGAGCAATAACAATTCTGGGGGATAATAATTATTCCAGATGCGCTGTACCATGTAAATGAATCTGTTGCTTTGGTGGTGCTGCCATCAGTGATGCTGATGGAGGGCGCTCAGAATGAGCAAATTAATTAACCAAACTGCGAAATCAAATAAATCTCACAGCAGTGACCTCTGTGTCACCCAACAAAGGAAGACATTAGGCTGATGAGTAGTCGCTTTTGTGGAAGCAAAACCAGAACTTTAGAGCTAAATGTTCCCATTTCTCTGGCATCAAAGAGGCGTTGAGGCTGGCAGGGGAGGGAGGGAGGGATATTTGGTGCCCGTTTAGCTTTTGCTGGGTTTGTGCAAACAGCAAATGCCACACACCAGGCTGTTTCACTGGGAAGCTGCACCAGAGGTCAAAATCGAACCCTGTAAATCCCCGACAGATGTCCATCAGCACTGGACAATATCTGTGTCTTACTGGAGCTCACAGCATCCTGCAGCTCCTTTGGCTTTGGGAGCACTTGGATTCTCAGCTGCTGAACCTGGAAATACCCTTCAGGCTTTACCTCATCCTCTCCAGGGCGGGGTGGGAGTTTCCAGAAGCTCCGAGGAGTGTTCACAGCTTTGGGTACCAGCAGTACCCCGTTCTCTTCCCTCCTTCTGCAACCTGGAAAACAAAAGCTGCTATTTGCAGCTCCTTTCCTTTCACAGAAAGGAAATTGGAGCAGAGTATCGGCAGCACAGCTTCTGCAGGGTTGCAGATGTTATCAGCCACCGTGTTATCAGTATATGCTGATGGGACAGGAATTTAGTGGTGTTTTGCAAGGAAATGATTGCAGATAACTCAGTCCCGTGAGGGTTTATGCTGTCGTCTATCACAGAGGTACCGCGAGGTGAAGAAGTGCTTTTTTCACCCAAGGGAAAAAATAATGCAGTTTTTACTGGGTTTATTTAGAAAAGGTCAGAGTGATGTGTGGGAAAGTTCATTGGGATATTCAAAACTTGATGTTTAGCAGACAGCAAGTGCATGTGATTTACTGCCGGGGGGTGTGTAAGGGGTTAAGGGGCTTTTGAGTACTGCACTGCGAGGAGGAGGAGGAGTCACTGATCACCCAGCCAGCAATTCCCATCGGAGCCAGTTGCCTTGTGATGCCTCAGTCTGCAAAGTCAGTGAGCTGTTGGAGCTTGTTCCCCTTTCTTGTTGAAACTCTCCATGTCCTCATGGTGACCCAAATCATTGGTGCTGGGGGGGTTTCTGCCCTACAAGTTGGAGAGCTGTTAATTCTCCATCCCCTGATCCTTGGCTGGGCTGCAGCAAATGATCCCTGATCGTCCAAAAGGTGCTTTAACTCATTTAACTCCAGCCAGGTTCAGTGGAGAGCAGGAGCAGCAGACGGAATCCATCCCCTAAAAACTGGGACAATCAAAACCATCTCAGGAATGTTTCATTCAGCTCTGGGGGGTGACAAGATCAGGTGTCACAAGGCACAATACAGGTGTGTGGGTGATGCTGACAGCTACAAGACAGGCGTGCACTGTGTAGGAATCGCAGGATCGCTGTCCGGAGCATTCCAGGATAATTCCTTTGATCAGGAGCTATCACAAGCTCAATTCCCCCTGGGCTGGTATCTGCAGTATTGATGGTGAATGTATCTGTCAGTTAATTCTGTCTGCAAAATACTCCTACTCTTCTGAGGTGGGATGGGAAATCTCTGCATCTGCGTATCCCTAAGCCAGCAGCAAAGGGATTCCTCAAGGTAGTCAATAACGGTTTTTTGGTGGTTTGTTTTTTTTTTTTTTTTGTTTTGTTTTTTTTTTTTTTTTTTGTTTTTTTGTTTTGTTGTTTTTTTTTTTTTTTTTTTGCATGGGGATGGAATTTTTAATATATTTTTTGTTTTACAGCAGGAAATTAACGCTGGAAATGTCCAACTTAGTGCGACCTGGGATAGGGGAAGGTGTCTTTGCCCATGGCAGGGGGTGGGATGGGATGAGCTTTAGGTCCCCCCCACCCAAACCATTCTGTGATTAGGGGTAAGATTTTAAATATTGTAAAACTTGGGGGTCTTTCCATAATGAAGCCCCAGTACCAGGCTGAGGGTTCCTGTTGTGTCCCAAACTGGCACAGGGAGTGATCCAGGGCAGGATTTGGATGAATAAAGACCAGTAGTGAAGCCAGGAAGAGGTCAGTGCCTTGTTCCCTGTGCCCCACTAGGTTTGTAAGATGGGTGCTTTAGCTCTGACTGTTCTGCCATGAAGGGAACAATATTCCTTTTCAAGGAACCTGTTGGTGATGATTTTTCCATCAGAGACTTCGTTTGAGCCGTGTTTTCCCTGGAAAGCAGCAAACCAGCTTTTGTGAAGCTCTATTTCATCCTCCCGAGGAAGCCCCTCTGCTGTGGCTGTGGGGTGGGGTCAGTCATGGTGAGAAAGGAGCAAATATTCCTTACCCTATATTTGTTTGGTAAAGCAAATTTGCAGTTGTTTCCTGCAGCTCTTCACTTTGATGCTCTAATTCCTGTTCCAAACCACATCCCTGATTTTTGTTTTCAAATCTACCCACAAGACAGCCACCTTGGGGTTTTCCCTTCAAGTAAATCTTGTGAGAGGAATTCATTGCAACTAATAAATGATATTTCAGTAAGGTGCATTTGATGCAACTCCTCTTTTAATCACGCTGATGTAATTTCATGGAACAATTCTGGATGCATCAGCATCACTGAAAGGACAACTGGGCTGCAAGGGTTCATCTGAAATGCAGCTGATGGGAGCAGAGTGGAATAAACTGGTTGGAAGCTTGCATGGAAAATTGATGTGGAAAATATGTGGGGAAATCCTTCAAAAATAATTCAGCCAATAATTTTATTTTGTTTATACTGAAACTGGTATTTTGAGTGTTATTTTGATAAATCTTAGTCTTTCTGGGTTTGATTTCTGTAATATTGTACAAACTAATACATTATCTGAACCAATATTTTAATATAAATGAATTACAATGAATCACAACAAAAAGAATTACGCTAAGGATATAGCTTGACATTGCTAAACCTAATCAGGAAATTGTGCATTTCTTGCTTGAAAGCCTTCTTTAAAATCTCCTTTGCCCCTGCTGTTAAGCTGAATTTCAACTAAAAATTCCTCAAAAACCTGTGGACCGATTGTAATTTAAATATTTCCTATTCAGAATTAAAATCTACTTCAAGTACCACTCTCAGATTAGATAAATATACTGTTGTTTACTGTTATGATAACCTTAAGATCCTGAAAACGTCTTTAGAAAAAGCTAATTGCACCCTTTTATTTGCTGCCAGTAAAAACAGGAGAACAGCAGCCCAACTCATTTAATCCCTACTGCGATTTCCTCTGGGCTAATTAAAGTGCACTCAACTGGTGTCTCCACTGCACAGCTACAGGCAAGCAAAATGTTTCAAGGCACCAGTGCTGTGCTGCTCAGCAGGGCTGGGGGGGTGAAATGATGGACTTGGAGGTGAAAGTGTCCCAAGGAAATGTCCTGGGGAGGCTGTGCTGGCGCATCCTGTCCACACTCACATTGGAGAATCTCATTTTTGGGGAGGAGGCTCTGGCACAGAGCAGCTGGGGCTGCCGCTGGATCCCTGGCAGTGCCCAAGGCCAGGCTGGACACTGGGGCTGGGAGCAGCCTGGGACAGTGGGAGGTGTCCCTGCCCATGGCTGGGGTGTGGGACTAAATGAGCTTTAAGGTCTCTTCCAACCCAAACCATTCTCTGACCCTTTGCTACCAAGCTTTCCCTGAAAGATCAGGTCTGGTGCTGTCTCTACCTACCAATATCCGCATTTTAGCCAAGAGAACCTTAAAAACACCTCCATGCCAAGATCAGAGCGGGTTTTACACACAAATATTCCGACTCACTGAAGTATTTTGAAGGAAGTGGAGGAGCTACTGAAGTCAAAAATCGCTCTTTTATTCAGCGCTCCCGGGTCCGTGCCTCGGTGCGGGCGGATTCTCATGGCCGGGCGAATGCTTTGAGGAAAGAACGAATTCTTAAGAGAAGCTTTTTCTTCCCGAGCAGCTGCCGTGGACTTTTCCGGCGCTGACATTTGCATTTCTAAGCGCTATGAGCGTCCCATTCTTCATCTTTGGATGCCCACGCTGTGCCTGCCCCACTCCGGGCTGCTCCGGCTCGCTGATGAGCCTTTAATGCCACCATTCCCTGTGTATTTTAATTTTTACAGCTGTTAAGAGAGACTCTAGAAGGGAAATACCGAGTCTTCAGCCCTTCCCTGTCAGATTACGCCACGGAGCTCCGAGGCAATAAATAACAGTGATTCATCCAGACGATCTAAACCTCTCCATTAAAACACTCAGTAGGGAAAAGGGACCGGCACCTGTCTCCCGTGGTTTTTGTTTTCTTGAAATGTTAATATTTAGCTCATCCTGTTTTCCATCCACCCTAAGCAGCCGCGTTCTCTCCTGCCGCTCCTGAGGTGGAAATGGGGATGTCTGTCTCCGTTTTTTGGGCATTCAGCCCACAGGGGATGCCTGGAGCCATTAGCAGGAATGGGTTTGTTTACTTTTATGGCATGAATACTAATTATGGCCTCGCTTCTGCCGCGGCTTTTCCTTATTACTTAGAATCGAATCTTTCTCCTTCAGGATGGATCTGTTTCCACTATTTTTCCTCAAAATTTTTGTCCCTTCCACTATTATTGTAACATAGAATATGAATTTCCAAGAGAGCTTTTTTTTTTTTTTTTTTAAATCTCTTCCAGTTGCTTGTAATCCTATGGATTAACTATATTTCCATCTATTATCTGTAGAACACATTCCATTATTTTTGTTAGGTCAAACAAGAGTTGAAAAGGCTTCTTAAAACTATCCTTGTTTTGTTTCAGGCTATGACCTGAAATGGCTGGGGAAAGCAAATGGTCCCCTTTTCTGAGTGGAGTTTTCTTCACTAATGAGATTTAAGTAGTGAATACACAATCTGTGATCCAGCATTTAAGTGCTTAACCTGAAACAGTTCAATTTCATCATTACCCAAAGCATGTCCTACAGCTTTATTCCAGCATTAAGTAAATATATTCCCCCTGTCTCCACCAGAAACCCCACTCAGCACCCAGAATGTCACTCAAGGTCTGCTGGGACCACGAGCAGAGCGAGGAGTCCTGGGGCTGTGAAGTGAAATCCCTTCTGGAAAGGGAAGGGCGCTTTTCCTTTTAAAGCCCTAATTGTGGAGGATGATGGCTGTTATTTCCTACACCAGATATGAGAATTTGCATCCACTGTCGCTGGCAGAACTTCGCTGAACACCAAGAGCTGTGCCGGGTTTGGCCTCAGAGCTGGCCCCGTTTGTGTTTCACAAGTTTGTACTCAAACAGCTCAGGGTTCCTGCAGTCGTCTGCCTCATCCTTGAGCTTACCACATCCTTGAACTCTCCGTGTTTAGGGAGAGTAGGAGCTGCTATTAGGGGAAATCATCAGCCCCATCTCCCTGTGCATTGATAGGAGTGTCCAAGGTAACCCGGCACTTCCCAAGGGAGCGCAGCAGGTGTTGAACAGTGAGAAGAACCATGAGATTCATAACAAAAGATGACTGGGAGGGGGGAAAAAACCTGTCCTTGGCACGAGTGTTGTGTCTGCTGTGCTCTCTCCAGCTTTAAAGCAGCATTAGGAGCACGGTGAGTGCTGAGTTGGAGGGGGAAGCGTTTTCAAGGACAAGTACAATATTCTTAGAACAACAGGCACGTGGCTGACCCAGAAAGAGAATTGAGGATTTAAAATCCTGGAACGTAAAATTTGCCAGGAGACTGGGCAAAAGAAGCAGTGACAACGCTGATAAGGGATTATACAGGATGAAAAAAATGATGATATTTTGGCAGAGCAGAGTAATTTCGATAGAATGTCAGGGCAGCCAAGGCACAAGGAACTTTTATTTTCCTGTGTTTCACTTTGGATAAAAATGTTTCACCCAAAATACTCAAGAAAAACACACAAAAACACATTTATGATCAATCTCTATGATTAAATATGTTTGTAGAAAGTAACTTTTTAAGGCTAACTGGGCACTCGGAGAGACACAAGGTGAAATTCATGCCCTCCTTACTCTGGTGAAGATTTCCTTGACACAGAAAGGACAAATCATCTCAGCATCCTCCTGAACCTGAGCTGAAACTGTGTTCAACATATTTATGAGCAATTCAGCTCCTCATTTATAAAACTAAAAGCGTATTTATGCATGAAGCATTCAGTTTTCATAGCAGAACTTGGATTTTCAAAGCTGATACTGGGGCTCTGTTCAGATTCTCCAGGCCAAGTGAAAGCACAGAAAAAAAAAAAAAAAAAAGAGGAAAAAAATTCCTTAGGTCCGTATCCAGCCAACTTGTTAAGAATATTTTAGCTGGTAAAGAAGTCACAACAACCAAAATCTCTGTGGAAATATTGTAGGGAGGGTTTTTTTTTTTAATCCCAGGACTGCCTTTTTTTAATCACTGTGCGCGTGTTGGATGGGTCAGTGGGTGGGTATGAGGTGAAGTCCTGGATGCTTTGAGAAGGCAAACAAAGAATGATGAAGTTGTCAGCAAAGCCCTGTAAAATTCCGGGAGTTAATGAAGCTACACTGGTTTTTACTGGGCTGTAGAGGAGGTCACAAATTCCTGCCAACCCAAGAATTCAGGCCCAGATTTCCTCATCTCAGCAGCTCAGCCACGCTGATAAAGCACTGATAGCAGAGGAAACCCAACCTGAACCACACCAGAGCCAAGGCCAGCAGCATCTCTTGGCAGCTGTCATCAATTTTGGTGTTGATGCCCTGAAAAATCTCTTCAGCTCCCAGCACGCCCTGAAGGGCTGGGAGTGTCTGGGTGGAGTTTGATACACACAGGCCAAGAATGAGGCAACAAATCCAGACTGTAGGTTATTTACGTGCTAAAATGGGTTTTGAGGCATCAAAGGCAGTAAAATGCACAACCCTTTGTAAACCAGCAACTGCTCAGGTGCAGAAGGTTCTTTGCTGTCCCACAGCCCCGCTGGAGGGGAAAAACCAGATTTATTTGTGTAGTCTTCATCAGATCTGCTCTTTGGGTCTGTTTTGCCTGAAATAGGGGAAAAATAACATTCCTTGAGTGTGGTCCCAGTAGCCAGCCCTGGGGTGGCTCTGCCCTTGCAGGTGATGCTTCCAGGAGTTTCCCTCCTGAAGTGGAATCGTCCCCACTTCCTCCTTGCCTTGTGGATTTTAAACAGATCCATCTTCTCCAGGAATCTGATAAACTCAGCCACTCTTAGAAGGTATTTGAAGGCATCAGGAATTATGCCTTTATTGAAGCTAAATATGAGTGATTTGTCCCTGCTGAATCCAGCTACAGCATTTCTAGGAGCTTATAATTATTATTATTTCTATTCCATATGGATCTTAATTGTAAATCTGCCAATGAATTTTCTTTAGCATTGCACTCGCCCGCCTGGATGAGTTTGGAATTTATTATTTCAATTTTACTCCCTCCACTTTTTTTTTGTAGGAAATATTTGGTGTTCTTTAGTGAAAGAGCTCATGCCGAATTTACAGCCCTTCCTCCA
Organism: Rhipidura dahli; assembly: GCA_013399225.1. Classification (NCBI taxonomy): domain Eukaryota; kingdom Metazoa; phylum Chordata; class Aves; order Passeriformes; family Rhipiduridae; genus Rhipidura; species Rhipidura dahli. The sequence continues at coordinate 1,236,693 of VXAC01001781.1, forward strand.
TCAATAAATTCAGAAAAATCAAATTATTGTTGGGCATAAAACCCCCAAATACTATATTATTAAAGTACATTTTGAGACAAGGCATCATCTTGGTTTATGAGAAGCAGTTCAATGCTAGACTGGTGCTAGAGCCTTGTCTGAGACACTTGGAGTGATTATTTTTCTTCAAAAGATTGAGAAGGGACAAAGTAATTACTAGTGAATATTTTTACTACAATAACTCGGTTCTGCTCGTGTAATTGTCACGTTTCAATGTGGGGTCGCTCTGAAATTACCAAAATTGAGGCATTTTATGTAAAAATCTTATAATCCCTATGTGATGAAATGAACAGCAGGATGGAAATCCAGGGTAGGCTCAGCAATCACTCTTTGCTTTGGTTTGGAACTTGTGGTCTGTCAGATCCATCCTAAAGCTCCCCACGATAAAGCTGTGGATTAAAAGGCAGCTGAATTTTAGGTACAGACTAAAAATTATGTAATAAGGTTTTCCAGAGGGCATTGGAAGGGTCTGCATTTATTCATGTAGTCCTGATGAGAACCTTTGTGGTGGGGAATCCATCTCCTGAAAGACCCCACAGAAGCTCAGTGGACTCAGAATTCTCAATAATCAAGAAGAAAACCAAACGATTAAAAACTCAAGGCAAAAAAAAAAAAAAAAAAAATTAAAAATTGTTTGGAAAACAAAGGGATGATTTGTTAATTTGAGCCCTTCTGAATTTCCATCTATTCAGGAAGCTCTGCAATAGACTCGAGTCCAATATCAATCCTAAGGAGATTAAATACTTAAGCATTATACTGTCCTCTAAATTAAGGAAGTTGTATAAGCTTAATTTCCAGAGGATTCTAAATGTGATTAAACAGGATATGCCATGATTAAATATCTTGCTGCTATCCATTTCTGGGTGGATTAACTCCGTTAAAATGAACTCTTCCACAATATTTGTTTCAGATCTCTCCTGAGGTGGTTTTTTTGTGTGAGTGTGTTTTAGAAGCTTGCCTGTGTTTTGGTAGTTTTGCATAGAAAATAAGAAGTCTGAAAGCACAAATATTGCAGGAATTTGCTGGAAGCTCATCAGATTTGTGTTCCAGCCCTCTGGAAGCTGCATTTATTTATGGGGGAACCTGCTCCACACTCTGAACCTGAGGCTTCTCACATCCCAACTTTGGAGGTTGCTAATGTTGGGTTTTCCAGAAAGAAAAAACCTTCCCAAAGCCTCCACCCATCACTCCCAACTCTCACAAAACTGATTTCCTTTCTTTGTGTCTGACTCTGATATGGGCAAAACAGCATTTTTGTTGGAATTAAGAGGCAGTTTCACCTCGCCCTGAGGGCCAAAAGATTTCTTGATGATTTGAGTATTTCCCTACATTTTACAAAGATATTGAACCTTAATTTACTTTGGGAACTGGTAAATATTGGAAATGCTCGTTTCAGGTAATTTATTGTCAGGAGATTGTGAGGGATAACTGAGGTCTCCAGCCCCTAACATTCCTTAAATAAGTGCATTTTGTGGCCGTTTTCTCTGGCCACAATGAAGATTTCAGGAGCATTGCATCCTCTCAGAATTTCAGGAGATTGCAGAGTGGGGAAAAAAAATCCCCTTTAAATAAGATTTTAAAGAGTATTTTTAGCTTTTAGCTGTTGCCCAGAAGAGGCACAAGAGGTCCAGCCCTTGTGGGATGGTTGTGGAACTTCCCACTCCACTCCTGCAGGCTGATCTGAGCATTAAATTTTACATCTGCGAACTCTTTCTTTCAGCTGCAGGTTCTTCCCCCGGCAAACCTCACTTTTTCTTCCTCTCACATTAGATCTGGGATTTGCTGGATGTAAAAGGGAGGTGAAAGTGCCTCAACCTGCAGCTGGCAGCAGTTAGGAGAGGAGTGTTTCCAGGAGGATGGAGGGAAACCTGGAATAAACCACACCCAGACTTAGAGAAACCCCCTCAAATCTGCACTGAGAGGGAGCAGCGTCCCCCCCAGGCAGGATGGAGCATCACACTCGAGTCGAATTCAGCACAAAAATTTCAGGAAGGCTCCTGCTGTGCTTCCACACGGATCAATAAGGGACGGTGGGTGCTTTTTGTCTCCCTACCCTGTCCCTCTGCTCTGGAGTCTGAGACTTGCAGGAACCAAGGAACCATTTACCAGTTCCTTTAACCTGCAAATATATTAATGCCTGCCGCTTTTATACCCTCATTATCCATTTATTGCGAGGTGAACCACTCCGAGTTCATTAGGATAAGCTGTCTAAACTATTGCTGAGCTGCTGCTGATGCTTTAATGGCTTTTGTTGAGTCCATCCATTATCCTCGGTGCTCTATAAACACGAGTTCCCTCTGTAGAAACTCCCTCCTGCTCTCTCTGGCCCTGCCCTGATGTCTCTGTGTGTGTATTTGGCTGATTTGCCAGCTCTGCTTTCAGCTGGCCTAATGGCTAAATCAGACACAGAACCCAGGGGTGGAAGCCACAGTTTTGTTCTTCCCTTTAAAGCCAGTTCAATTCGAATAAACATCAAATCTACCTGACTGCATCTGCTTGTCAAGTAGGTGAATGTCTGAAGTCCAGAGCCTTCCATGTACAAATTCCTGAGATTCAAAATCAGCACTTTGGGCAGCAGCCTTTAAAAAACTCCCTGTGCAAGGGACTGCACAGCAGAACTGAGGAAAACACAGGAAAAAGACAAACAATTTCAAAGAATGAGATGCTATCACACTTCATCCTCTCCTGGCTCCCCCAGCCCTCTCCCAGCAGGAGCAGATTGCTCACAGAAATGCCATCTCATCGGAGTGAAAGTAAATAATGCTCTCTTCTCCGGGTTTCTTACCCCAAATGCCAGCTCTGAGGTCACCAGCAGCAAAGTGCCCCCAGCACCCGCTGCCAGTGAATGAAAGGTCTGTCAGCAACCAAGTTAGCACCGCTGCTGATCTGATTGGGGCTGAAGCACCAGCCCTAGCCCTGAGCAGCAGGGCCCAGTTTAATGTCACCACTTCAGCGCAGTCCACTGTTACAAGTTTCTCAGTACAGTACAGAACAAGCCCTGCAGAAAGGCAGTGGCAGCAGCAATCTGTCAGCTATTTACTGAGCCTTTCCCTAATTCCCTCCCTCACTGCTGTCCCTGGCATCTGTCTGTGGAGTATGGACTTGGGCTCTGCTGTGCTCGTGCCTTCCCTCCCTGTTTATCCTATAGAATCCTCCCTGTTTATCCTATAGAATCCTCCCTGTTTATCCTATAGAAAGAATTCTCATCTCCCAGGCTTCCTTTGCATGCTGAGCACCCCCTGATCTCTAAAAGAGATACTGAGATCAAACTGGGGGAAAGAAAAAATGACAACACTGAAGTGTGTTTACTTCTGTTTCTGTGTACAAAAAGCTGCTTCTCTGAGCTGGCTGTGGGAACTTGGATGAGCACCTTGTTGCTCACACCTACTAAGGCAGCATCAGGAAGCACATCCTCAAAATGGACATTTCATGGTGATTCAATTGAAGTTAGGAGCTGCAAGTGTTGTTTTTATGTGGAATATGCAGAGTCCTAAATAACCAGAAGAGAGATGGGGCTGATCTGAGTAAACATGATTTTTCAGCCCTTACCTGAGACAGCTGTCAAATGGCAAAAGGATCTATGGGCAATATGGCCACTCTTGAGTTAGCTATGGTATTCCTCTCTCCCTATAATTTTCCTTTTCACCTGCCAAACCTACCCATTTATATGCTTATATCCTGTTATTATATAAAATCAGGATGACAAATCGTATGTCTGCAGCCCTCTTTGTTCCCATTCCCCAGCCCAGTGAGCATTCCTGGTGTACATCAGTTTTATGTGAATGTAGGATGTTTGGGGTTTGTGAAAAATGTTGCTCTGCATGATTCATTTTACTGCAGCTAATGCCAGGGAAAAAAAAAAATACACACAACACCTCTATCAAAAATAATAGCCTGCTTCTTGGACTTTGCACACGTATTTCTTTTGTCTGCTTGTTCTTTTGTTTAAGCCACTATCCAGGTGGAATAATCAGGTCTCTGCAAGCAGGAGCCTATCAGCTCTGGCATTATAGATCAAGGTTTCCAAGCATCGCTCACTCCTGTCAGCGCAGGGGGTTAGTGCTGCTTCATTTTCCGATTTCCAAAGCTGTGCCCATCCAGGGGCTGCTTGGGAGTGGAAATGGGGCACAGGGTGGGCTCTGAGGAGAGGGCAGAGCAGTTCATCCCTTCCCAGTGCCCAGGGAGGTGCTGATGCCCTCAGCCTGCGCTCACAGGCAGCAGCAGCTGTAAAAAAGCAGAGATGAAACCTTGGTTCCGCTCGCATCAGGCATAAAACTCGCATTGACTCCGGCGGGGCCAGGATTTTATTCGTGATATGAATTTTCTCTGTCAGACAATTTAAAGATGCTTTTACGAGGAAAGGAATCTCACCATCTGAAATAGCATGTTTGCAATTCTGGAAATCTCTGACATATGTTTTAAGAGTGTGTCATATTTCCTACCAGGAGACTTTACGATCCCATAGCTTTGTGGGGAGATACCTTTGCAGGGGCTGTGATAAAGCAGCTGAGATATTCCTTGATGCTGCTGGAGGTCATTTTAAAGTTACAACTTTTTCTTTTTTAACCAACTTCCTAAAGCTCACTGTGGTGTTTAAGTACAAAAAAAAAAAAAAAATCCCAAACTTGTAGGTGTTTTACTTTGGGCCTCTTTCAGTCAGATTTGGTGCTGAGAAAAGCTGTACTTGGCTTTTTCATTTCCATGGAATCCCAGAACTATTTGGGTTGGAAAGGGCATTAAAGATCTCTTTCCACCTCCCACTGTCCCAGGCTGCTCCCAGCCCCAATGTCCAGCCTGGACTTGGGCACTGCCAGGGATCCAGGGGCAGCCCCAGCTGCTCTGGGCACCCTGTGCCAGGGCCTGCCCACCCTCCCAGGGAACAATTCCTTCCTAATATCCAAGTAAAACCCACTTTCATTCAGTTGGAAGCCATTTTCCCTTGTCCTGTCACTACAATTCCTGGTGATTTTTACGAATTTCTTGATTTTACTTTATTACTCCAATAACATATCAAGGAGCTGATCCAAAAGCCTTACACAGCAATAGGTGGATTCCCCTCTGCTTTCAGAGGAGCCTGAATCACTGACATGAAGGATAAATGCTTTTTATTTTGTTGTTTGCAACTACCACAAATACTCACACATTGCTGCATCTTTGTCTCTAATTGGAAAGAACCCAACTTTACACCAGCTTGGGCTCTCTGCTGAAGTTCCCCTGTCACATCCCAAGTGTGTGGTTATCAGCAGAATCCCATGCAGGGTTTTGTGGGAACATGGTTCCTATCTCGTGTCGCTGCTCTGGGTGAGTTTAGCACCAAGTACAATCCTATTAAAATTACAGTGTGTTTATCACCCCGCTCGGTTCAAAGAACCCACGAGCTGCAAGGAATTTAATTAAAACATGATGATTTAATAGGCAGGCTCCATCTATTGTTTACTCGGGAGGTTGAGTTTCTGTTTAAAATTAGGTCCCAAATTTAATTTGGGCTTCCACCAGCCTTTTCACAGATATGGGGCTCCTGGAGAATGAAGTGAGATTTAGGCAGTGAGAGCGGGCTCCTTCCTCTTGCTCGGAATATTTGGAAACCTGAAGCTGATGGTGTCTGTATTTCTTTCCTGCGAGGAAAAAAGAAGGCACTGAGGAACAAAGTGCTTTTTCTATAGGATCATGGAATGGTTTGGGTGGGAAGAGACCTCAAATCTCATTTCATTCCACCCCCTGCCACCTTCTGCTATCCCAGGCTGCTCCAAGCCCCATCCAACACATCCTTTTTGCACTCAAGTATCCACAGAGATATTCTCTCACCTGCTCACCAGCACCACTGAGGTTGCTATAACCCTGTCCACAGTCACATTTCCATCATTTCATTTATCAATTATGCACAGCAGCCAGGCCTGCAGGAGTTTGTCCTGGCCCAGGGTTTGTGGGGGCAGCACGTTCCACACTCTCCTCTTTACAAGGCAAATCTCTCTTGATCCAGATGGATTTGGTGTGACTCAAGCAAGATCTTGTACAAGACTTCTATAAAGAGAAAAAAAATGTACAAACCCTGCCACAAAATGCACGATTTAATGTATATATAAGAAAAGGCACCGTGCCAGGTTCTCAGTTTCTGTCACAGCTTTAATGAAAAGTGATTTCAGCATTTGAAAAACCTCAAAAGCTGTCCCAGCCAAATGCCATGTTTCTATACATTTTCTGAGCTATGCATCTAAATTTGAGCAGGATATTCCTTACTTCAATTGATGAAAGGCAGCATTTAATAATTCTTTACTATGAAATTAATTCTTATTTATTATAGCCATAGATATACAATAAAATGTTTTAGGGGAATTTCCTCTGCATAGCAGAATGATCCATGGGGGAAAAGCTCTTAATTCAGTTTCTCTGAACAAACCTGTTATGTACTCCCTGCTAATGCACTGCAATCTTAATTCAGTGGATCCAGCAGTCTGCTTGGATAGTCAGGACATGTGTTTTCTCATCAGAGAGCCCAGCTCTAACATCCACACCTCGACTCTTAGCAGAAAATTGAAGCTGAAATGCCTGCTGTGTTTTGCATATCAGGAACCCAGATTATTCAAATTCCCAGCTCTGCAGCCGCCGGTGCCCGGCTGGCTTTGGGAAATTGAAGATTCTGTCCCTGCCCCGGAGCAGGGAAGGTTCTGGTCTGGCACCCTCAGGCTCTGTCAGCCCCACCTGTGCTGGGGGTGCCCCTGGGGGCTGTGGAGAACCCTTGGCTGGTGGTGTGGAGCTGGTTCAGCAGCCACACCTGCAGTCTGTGCTGCATTTGGGGCAATCTTTGGGGTAAAAGACTCTTTTCTCATGTTCAGAAAGCACCAATCCCATTTTTTTATCCATGAGCTTGGCTGGTAACCCCACAGCCACCAAGCAGCTGGTCCTGAGCACCACGTCCTCCCCAGGCACTTTCAACACCCACGGGCTCAGATGTGAAATTTGCTGTCACCAGTGGGTTTTCACCACTGCCTGGGGGTTTCAATTGTGAATTCAGCAGGGCTTGCTCGGGTCCTGCTGCCTCGGCCTTGGTGGGCCCTGCTCTGCTGAGAGCTGCAGCCTGTTCCTGCTGAGCAGAGCCATGAATTATTGACTCTGCCCTCATATAGCAACTTATTGACTACAGCATTGTAAAGTACCCTATTAATGTTTTAAGCATTTTGCTTTATTTTAATACAAGTAAATTATTTAGGAAACGTTGAAATGCTTTATGCTTTGACTAATGAGAGTGAAGAGTGTACGCAGCATCTTGTTTTAATTGGATGTTTACCCTATCCTGTAGAAATCGGGCATTTATTATTTCATCCTTAATTAACTGTGCGTGCAATCCCTGATGGATGCACGTTCAGTCTTTTTCCACATGATCAAGTCATTAAGAGGCACAAATGTGCAGATTATTTTTATTGGGAAATACAAAATAATCCTGGTTTTCAGGTTCCTTGGTTGGCCTACCAAGAGCCAGTTACTCCACCCAGTGATGTGTTGGTTTCCTGAATTCACGCGATGCAGCACACAAAATTTGAGATAACATAAGGTGATTCAAGGGGTGCACAACCCAGGCAGCCTGAGATGAGGGATGTCTTTGAGCCTCTCTTTTATCTTTGCTAGCACAACAATGGTTGGCAAGATCATTTCTGTTACGTCTGTTACATATGTTATATATATATATAATATTATATATATATATTACGTTATATTTCTGTACAGTGTATTAGAGCCATTTTTAGGAAGGCTGTGTGTAGACTTTGGGGTGTTTGTGGTATTTCAGCATTCTCCTGATTGCTTTTTGTGGTAAGGATGTGGAGCAGCCACCTTTGTTCTAAACCATGTCCATGCAGGACAAGCAGGACACAGAGAGATGGGATAAAGGGCCTGGCAGCAAATTTTGTTTTATCTCCCACCTCACCTCTGCAGGTTTTCTTTAGAGAAATCAGACTTCAATTTGTGAAAAAACAGCAGAATCACTAAAAAAAATCAGCCCCTATCCTATTCTGAGGACACGGCAGCCCCTGGCTTGAGAAAATGATGCCAGGATGATTTTGTCTTTTTTTTATCCCCCTGTTATGCCTGTTTACATTTTCTGCATTATTGGTGCTCTTTGCCCACATTCTGGGACTTGTTTGTCAGGGTGGGAGACTGAACATCTCAGCAGCTTCGCAGTGAGGGATCAGTGTGCCCAGAGCCCCAGGGCCTCTCCAGAACACATTTTGGAAGCTGAGACAGAACCAGCCAGGGGAAGGTTCCTTGGGGAGGGGGCTCCCTCCAGCCTCTCCTTGGGGAATCTTTGATAGATGTGCTAATTAGTGACACCTCTAATGGGATCCCAGATCTTTGGTGGGTGTGCCCTGTGGGGTTAATGGAGGTGCATTCGACCTGGACGTGGTGCACCTGAGGAACCTTAAAATAAATCCCAAGGGAAAATCCCTTTTCCCCTTCTAACTGTGTTTGACTCTTGATTTTAAAACCAGGAAAAGGCATCAGCAAAACTCACTTTTAGCTCAGTCTTGTTGTTATTTCTTTTCCCCCTGTTTTTATTTTGTGCCATAGCTCAGAAAAGTGCTGATTAACAAAGATTGGAGCTGATGCCTGATCCTGGGGCAGGGCAACTGGGGAGTGAGGAGCAGCTGAGTTTGAGGCCAGGCCTTTGACAGACAGGCTGTGTAATGCGCTGTAATGTTGTACCAGAGCAAAGCAGCCCCAGCTGATGACTCCAGGAAAAAAGAGAGCTATAAAAGAGCAGCCAGCAGATTCCTCCTTATGTATATTTGATCAGCCAGCTGTTGTGGTTGGGCTTTCCTACAATGGTTGTGTGTTCTTCTGAAACAAAGCACTTCAGGCTCGGTTTGGAGCAGAGGCAGATTCAAAGGAGCTCCTTCCCAGCCAGGGAGGAGGGGATCCAGGGAAAGGAAATGTGCAGGCACCAGGGGAAGGTGTCAGTGGGGGGAAACTGCTGGGGAATCCATGGATTGTGAGGATGAGGATGCCAGGCGGCTTCCACAGAAAACCAGCAGTGGCCCACGCACGCAATGAGGAAGGTGTTGTGTGGATTTGCATTTGAATGGAATTTTAATGGAATTCCAGATTGCTTTGGGTTGGAAGAGACCTTAAAGTCCACCCAGTGCCACCCCTGCCATGGCAGGGACACCTCCCACTGTCCCAGGCTGCTCCCAGCCCCAATGTCCAGCCTGGACTTGGGCACTGCCAGGGATCCAGGGGCAGCCCCAGCTGCTCTGGGCACCCTGTGCCAGGGCCTGCCCACCCTCCCAGGAAAGATTTTTTCCCAATATCCCATCTAAACTTAACTCTTTTCCAGTTTAAAGCCATTCCCTGGGTCCTGTCCCTCCATCCCTTGTCCCCAGTCCCTCTCCAGCTCTCCTGGAGCCCCTTTAGACCCTGGAAGGGGCTCTGAGGTGTCACAGCCTGGCTCCAGAGCAGAGGGGCTCTTCTCTGAGCACCCAAAGCAGCACTGATAAAGCAAAGTGTTCTCATTTCCCAGCCATTAAGCACCATCCCATCAGAACACTCCATGCCAGGCCCTGATCAGGTGAAGTGGAGGTCAGGGAAGTAACAGGAATTCTACAACGTTGGGTTACAGAAATCAAAGCAAATTAGTCTTTCCCAGCCTGCCCTATCACAGTGATTTTACTCACACCATCTTTCAAAAGGGCTTTCCCAGGTACCCCACAGGCTCCATGAAACAATGAGGAGTGCAAACAAACCCCACCACTGATGAGCTCATCACCCTCCAGACTCCCAATTTTTGGGTTGCCTTTGGGGTGCAAAAGTGAGGCTTGGCAGTGAATTCCTGCCTCCTCGTGCTGTGGGAAATGTCTGTTTATCGATGCACCTTTTACTTGTGTGCAAATTGTAAATGCACATCTCCTTGTTTGGAGCCAGTTCTGTCCCCATGGTAGCTGAGTTTTAGAAGTTTCCCAGATACTTCCAAATATTCCACTTTTCCTTTTCTGTGGAAAAATACATTTCTTCTCATGAGTAGTTATGAGATATGCTATTAGCCCAGATAGCATTGCTGGCAATAAGGCCTCCTGCTGAGGTTCCAGCACGAGTTTGATAGGAAGAAATGCAGCCCTGTGATAAAGGCTAAAATAAAAAGCTACATGGAGTGTTCAGCTCGGAAAGAGAGCACAGATATTTCAGTGCTGGCGATCTGTTTATTCCAGAGATAAAGCTGGAAAAATCCTGCACTGAACAGTGATGGAGTGGGATAAACCTGGCTGCTCCTTTCATGCTATCCAGCAGGAAAAAAGGGGAATTTCTTGAGGCCTGTCTTAGAAGAGGTTGAAGCAAAAATGTTTCCGATTAAATATTAAATTCAAAGAGTTTTTAGGGTGAGTGTTAGGAAGGAGTTGTTCCCCATGAGGGTGGGGAGGGGCTGGAATTCCCAGAGAAGCTGGAGCTGCCCCTGGATCCCTGGAAGTGCCCAAGGCCAGGTTGGAACAGCCGGGGACAGTGAAAGGTGTCCCTGCCCATGGCATAAGATCCCTCCAACCCACACCAGTCTGAGAATCTGTGATATTTCTCCTTATTTCCTTTGCATTTCAGAACTTTTGATTCCTCTCATGCCCCTGGGTTCACTGCTTCCCTGCCTCTGCACATTCCTTGGGTAAATTAGCCTGAAAATGCACTAATTGTGCCTGAACCCTTCCCGTGGCCCTCTCCCATCCCACTGCATTCCCTCTGTGCCAGAGGCAGGGAGACATCCAGCTTTCAACATCATTCCTAACTCATTTTCACACCCTTGCAAAGCTGCTGCAGAGTAAAGAATCACAGTTCTGCTCCGTATTAGCCCTTTGCAGGCAGCTCCTCCAAGCAGGATCCCATGCTAAAGATACCACGGAAAAGGTGCCAAGAGGAAAACTGCTCCCTCTTTATGGATGGGAATAAAAGTCACGCTCAGCTGGGATGAGCTTCTCTCTCCTGTGCTGTTTTTCAGGGGGTTTTCCCCCAAAATGTAGGTTTATTGCTTGAACTCTGTTGCAGACTCGAGCTCCTTTCCTCCTAATCCACAAAATAACATCCAGGAGTTCTGTGTGGCCAGAACTTTTGCTGATCTCACCCAGGCAACTTCTCCAAGAGCTTTCCTGTTTGTTTTCAGAAATATCGAAAAATGGGGACATAAAGAAAAGAACATATTAGCTATTTTTATCACTTAAGCCATTTCAGCCCAAATTGACTTTTTGGAGATGAAAACCCAGCAATCGAGATAGAGATGGATGAGGGGAAAAAACTATCCCACAGCAATTCTTTATGTCTTGAGATGTCAACAGGTTTATCACCCCTAGGGGAATGGAGTGCCCTGGAATAAGAAGGGGAAAGTGTTCTTCCAAAGAGTCATGAATTGTGGCTGAGGTGCTTAATCAAGATCACTGCAAATGCAGGTGGAGGGGTCTCAAAAAGCCATTTATTTCATATCCCAGAGATAGGATTAACCACATCATCCCTGTGCTTACAAATTTCCACTGATAGAGATCCCACAGCTTGAGAATGGAAATATTGTATTGCTTAATGGGTTTCCCTGGTAAAATGTATATTTTTTTCTCTTTTCCTTGTGTTCCTCCTTCATCTTCCTCCCAGATATTTCTGTGGCTGAGTGAAGAAGTTGTCTTTGAAGTCTGCCAATATGTTAAGTCTGTTCTTCCTTATTTACACCATAGCAAGACCAGGTTTCTAGTTAGAAATGTCATTTTAGATTGATAAAATTTGGTAAAATCCTCCACTGTGGATCTGGGTTTTTTCTTATAGGTGCTTATAGACATAAACCAAAGAGAAATGAAGGGGACATATACTTATATATTTATAGCAACACATACACACAAAGGTTTGACTATTTATTATGGCGAAGACACCCAATTCTGTTCATTATAATGTCATTTTCAGGAGCTATTTTTTACACCAGCCATATGGAGCTGTGAGGGATGGCTGAGCTGGCGGCGTGGTTCACAGCTTACTGTGGAAACGCTGCAGATTCTGGGTTTTACAGAAAAAAAAAAAGATCCCTCTGGCAGGGGGCAGGGCACAGCTCCTGGCTGGTGCCCTCCTTTGGGCAGGACAGAGGGATGGGACAGAGGGGAGGATGCCAACCATGGATGAGACAGAGGGAAAGGTCCTTCGGAAATGCTCTGGCTGTGCTGGCAGGAGGGGGGAGGCCCGTGCAGATGTGACAGAAGGAGGTTGGGTTTTGCAAGGCCTGGGATGGATCCTGTGGGGCTGGTTGGAGGTAGAAGCTGTGAAGCTGCTGGGGTACGAGGCAGGGGAGCAGCAGGATCACACTCAGAGCTCCGGACGTTCCCCGGTTCAAGAACTCCTCACTGCTCTCTGGAAAATAACCAGTTTTCTGTGCCTGGCCCCTCGGCACCCTGAGCATTTATCAGGAGTCCCTCAGGAGCTGTTCCCCCCTGGAACACCTGATAAATGCCACCATTATCACCTCACGTCTCCTGCCTGTGTCCCCCACAAATCACGGTGACACGAGTGAGCCCAGCGCCCTCGCCCTGCTCACCCCGGGGCTCAGCAGCTCAGGCATGAGGAATCTGGGTGATCACATGCAAAGAAAACCCTAATCCAGCATCTTCCTGGTGCCTTTTCCTGGTCTTAAAAATCAAGAGTCAAACACAGTTAGAAGGGAAAAAGGGATTTTCCCTTGGGATTTATTTTAAGGATCCTCAGGTGCACCACACCCAGGTCGAATGCACCTCCATTAACCCCACAGGGCACACCCACCAAAGATCTGGGATCCCATTAGAGGTGTCACTAATTAGCACATCTATCAAAGATTCCCCAAGGAGAGGCTGGAGGGAGCCCCCTCCCCAAGGAACCTTCCCCTGGCTGGTTCTGTCTTAGCTTCCAAAATGTGTTCTGGAGAGGCCCTTGGGCTCTGGGCACACTGATCCCTCACTGCGAAGCTGCTGAGATGTTCAGTCTCCCAGCCTGACAGACAAGTCCCAGAATGTGGGCAAAGAGCACCAAGAATGCAGAAATTGTAAAAAGGTGTAACAGGGGTATAAAAGAAAAGATAAAAATCATTATTTTCTCATCCCAAATTATGAGGGGGTGATGGACGGGCATTTGGCAGTGCTGGGTGGGAAAGGTGCTGCCTGTTGTGTCCTCTGAGCTGGTGCTCCTCTCCTTCCTGAGATGACCAATGCCAAGAAGAGCATACAAGGGACAATCCCTTGGCTTTGAAAACTGGAGCAGCAAGAAATGCTCTCAGGCAGTATTTAGGCTGTGGGACTGTGCAGCATCTCCTTTCCCTCTCATCCTGGGCCCTGCCCAGGATTTGGCCAGAGCAATCCCCGTTCTGGGAGGGCCCAGCTCTGGTGGGTAAAGGGTTCAAGTATTGGAACATATCAACACCTCTATTCATTTGTCATGATACAGGAGGGGGTTTTGCCTTCCTTCCCAAACACAACATTTCACATAAACCTAAAGATTCTGTAACTGTATCCCTGTGGACGATTCCATGGTTAAATCACAGAATAAGCTGAGTTGGAAGGATCAGACTCCAGCCCCTGTCCCTGCCCAGACACCCCAACATCCCCACCCTGGGAACCCCTGGTGTCCAAATGCTCCTGGAGCTCTGGCAGCCTCGGGGCCGGGACCATTCCCTGGGGAGCCTGGGCAGTGCCCAGCACCCTCTGGGGGAAGAACCTTTCCCTAAAATCCAACCTAACCCTGCCCTGGCACAGCTCCAGCCATTCTCTCTGTCCCTGGTCACCACAGAGCAAAGATCCGTGTCTGTTCCTCCTCTTCCCCTCACAAGAAGCTGGAACTGTGATGAGTCTCCCCTCAATCTCTCCAGCTGGACATACCCAGTGCCCTCAGACCATACCAGGAATGTTTTTCCACAGGCAGGAGGTTTTCCCACCTCACAAAGTTTTCCCAGGCAGAAAGATCACTCCGCGGCAGAAAGATCCACTCTACCTTTCCAGACATTTTCTGTGTTAATGTGAAGAATGTGGTTTTGACCGACCAGGCGAGATGGGACAAATCCCAGCATGATCCTTACAAACCTTGGCTCCTCAGTGATGCTCCCTCCTTCCCATCTTCCTCTCCCTTGGCTCTTGGGGTGTGCTGTGAGTGCCCCCACGATGGGACACACCAGGGCCAAGCCATGCCTGGGGCTGCTACAGCACACCTTCCCCTCAGAGCAGCCCTTGGGAACCTTAAACCGATTTTAACAGTGTCTGTGCTTCCTTTTTGAAGGAGAAAATGCCTCAGAGCATGTTTTACACGGCGAGCAGAGCTGAGCACAGACGCAGCTCCAGACGAAGGAAATGAGTGCTTTGTTTATGACAGATTTCTGTTTTTATTCCCAAGGTTCAGGAGTAAATTACTACAAAAATGCAGGCAGAACTTGTGATGTTTGGCTCGGCATTATTCATCCAGCAATCTGGGAGCTGCAGATCAGCGTGTGAGAGACAGCAGCTAAAATATGGGGCTGCTCCAGCCTCCTCTGCTCTGGTGTAAATCAAGAGTAACTCTCAGTGAAACCAATGGAGCGTAAAATTGGTGTAAGTGAGAATCAGTACTATCTCCTGTACCTATACGTCAGGGAAACTATTTGTTTAAAGTGTTTATAGACCCTGCTAGCATAAATTGCTTATTTTCTTACACATTAAAAAGATCAAAGGTAGCCAGAGTAATTTTCTCGCACGAGTAAAACAAACATGTATATTTATTGCCGCATAACTTGCAGGAGTCGCACTCTCGTTGAGTCTGAAGCCAAAAATAGTGATTGATTTTTTTCTTTTTTTTTTTCTTTTCCCTGGGTTTAATAAAAGGCATTGCGGCGCTCTTATGAAAACACGCATTCATTTCATTTGATTGGCACCTTCAATTTTGGATGTATATTCTGACTAATGGAATGAATATTGCAATGCACGAATCAATTATATTTGTTCAGTTGTCAGGTTTGGGAGGTGAGAGCTGTTTAAATTACATATCATCCAGCTGTCTATACATTAGGCTGTCTTTACACACAATGCTATCATCGATACGTCTGTTTTAATGAGGAGCTTATCAGCACCCCCAGCTCAGCTCTCGCCCACCGCTGTTTAGGGAACCAGTGGTGTTTTATCCTCAAAATGAAACATTCCTCACTTCAACACCAGGAGAGTACAGCTGATGGAGAAAGATTTGGTGCTGTAATTAACATCACTTAGCGTTATTGAAATCACTGGTTTGCAGTCCGTACTATTTATAATATTTTCACAGAGAGTTTTGCCCTGGATTTTAGGCAATATTCTCAAAATACTCCTCTTTTAATGCTGGGCTAATCTCTTAAGTTATGTCAGTATGGACTTAAAGCACCCAAGCAATCATTTTGAGATATAATTCAGCAAAGGAATGGCTCTTTGAGGAATCAGTACCAGGAAAAACATTGCAAAATTCTATTTGCTGTGATTTTCACTTTCTCGACCTTTCCTATAATTTAGTAATTTGATATTTATTAAGTTTTTAGAAAGAATTATCTGGTGAAAGAAGAATTGGCTGCAAAACTCATTAGACAAACAAATAATCCATGTTTCCTTATAAAAAGGGAAAGGATACATCATGTGGGATTTTGTAGGAGTAGTACTCAATATTTTTATTAATTATGTAAATGGTTCAATGAAAAGCTTCCAAATGTGTGTGACTTTGGAAGAACTTAGGAGTACTTTGTCAGATAAAAACTGAATTTCAGATTGCCTTGATTTCATACTCGGTAGTGTAGCCTTAATTTTCTGAAATTGTATTGTGGCCTGTACGTATTTAATACATTTCCATATTTTTTTGCAGATTATGTTAACAATTTGTGATATGAAAATGGCAAAAACATCACAGATCAGTGCAATAAATTTTTTCAAGGAGCTGGGTGAGTTCTCAGTTTTGCAATTTGAGTTACTTCAGAGATTTGCAGAGGATTTAAAGAACTGAATTTGGTAGAAATAGGATGAATTTTTGTTTGTCTGACCAGTAAGTTTGGAAAGTGTTTGAAAAGTCTGTTGGAAGTTGGAACTAAATGGTCTTTAAGGTCCCCTCCACCTTTATCACAGAGCACTTAAAATTTACAGATCACAGAGCACTTATTGCTCCTAAAAGATCAGGGAACAAGAAAGGAAATTAAAATTTCTTTGGTGCAGTCCCAGGTCACCATCCTTCTGTCACTAAATCCATCCTGAACATTCAGTCAAGGCTATGACAATGTTCTCCATGGGGCTGGGAACAACTGAAATGGGATAATTCCTAGAGTACAAACTGTCCTGCTTCTGGCTGCCAGCAGCCTCTAATTCCCAGCAGGAAGGAGGGATATTTCCATGGGAGCACATTCTCCTGTTGGCTGGAGACCCTGGCAGGGCGTTTTCCCAGGTTTTGTTCTGGTGTCCGTCAGAGAGAGGACAGGACATGGGGGACATCGGCCACCTGGTGATTCCTGTGCTGTGAACCAGATCCAGAGCTGCTTTTCTGACTGGAAAACGGCTGCACTGTGAGTTCAGAGATCCTTTGGCAGGATCCAGATCTGCTCACAGAGGAGGTGACGGGACGGGGACCAAGCCCGGCCTCCGTGGCACTTGCCCAACCCATCCAGCACCTCACAAACACCACATCCAATGGAACCCATGTTCTCTGTTCCCTGCCAGTCAGTGTTTTCCAGGGAGTTCAGGGCAGGAAGGTCCGTGGTTCTGTGCCACCAGCCTCTCGTTTTAACTCTGCTGGAAGTCTGGGGAAAAGTTCTTTTCTGAGGAACGGGCTGGTGTCTGAGCTCAGCCTGCTCCGTGGCCAGGAATGTTAATTCACACACGCGAGGGAGTTCTGGGGCTGATTCAAAGCCTTTCCTAAACCTGCAGGCGCCCAAGAGAGCCAAAGTGGTGTTTGTGGAGGAGAAAATATGCACAGGGATTATATTGGAAATGCCTTTTTTTTGTAACACTGACACTTTTTAACATTGGGAACTTACAAATGGAAGAGGAGCATTCATCTGTCTTGAGGTGGAGGGGTTTTTTCACTCACGTTGTGTTCTTGACAATATTCTCAGGGTACTAATTGGTTACTTTTAATGATAATTCTCTGTCCACATGAGAACAGGCATAGATCACACCCAGACACACACACACACGTACACTGCTCTCACCTGCATCAAATATTTATGCATCATTATTGGCATTAGGGATATCTGAAACCCAAATTTGTAGGAGGTAATTTTGCAGAAAATGAAATTATGGAATATTTATTCACCCAGTAAGCTGCCCCGAGTCTGTGTCTCCTGAAGAATTAGGGAGTTATTTATTTATGAGCTGCTCTCCTGCTCTCTCCCTTAAAGAGAACCCAGGTTGAACAGGATGTTTGTTGACAAATTGGCCAGAGAGAGCATTGTTCTCGGCTTGATTTGCAATGACTAACGAGCAACATAATTTTTAATCACAGCTCTCCCAGCCTGCCACGCTGACAGGCATGTCCTGCCCGCGTTCCACTCTCCGTGGATGCTAACGAGGGAACAAAAGCTGTGGGAGAAAGATCAATGTGCCAGGAGAGAACAAGACTTTTCCAGCGAGCGAGCGAGCGCGACGGGAGCGTTTCTCACTGAGGGTTCTCCAGGATGTGTTTTTAGCGTGTGCGCGGAGGACGCGGCTCCTCAGGTCGGGCTGCGGAAGGAAATCAGTTTGTCTGCGCTAATGAACCAAAGCCTGGCAGTCACCAGGGGTAAATAGAGCATGAGATCTCGGCATCGGGAGTCCTGCAGGCCAGCTCCGAGGACACCCCTGCCTCCACAGCGGGGAAGGCTGGAAGCAAATTGACGTCGACAAAGCTTTTAAGATTCCTCTCCCCGTGGCCCAGTAGCTCGACACGACAGATGCTCATTCGTTCTGCCACCTTCTGCACAAAGAGCCGGGCCATGACCCCTTCCTCTGCATCCCAGGGGATCCCAGGAACTCCCCTGCCCAAGGATGTGGCTGATTTCTGCAGCATTCCTAAACCAGCGACCTCGAGGAGCTTTGCAACCTCACGTTTCCCTCCCCGGAATTTGGGAAGAGCAAAAACAACTTCCCAAGTCCAAAAAAGGGATTTTTTCTTTTGAAGGTGAAAAATGGGAGAGGACAGGGCAGAACAAGGGTGTCAAAACACATCCTCAGCAGGTCCGAGTGCCAAACTGGTCAGTGCTCTGCTTGTCCCCTGCCCGTGTGTGTGTCCCCCGTGTCCCCTGCCTGGCTGTACACCCTCAGAGGTCCCCTCACGTTATTATTTCCCTAATAAAAATATACTGATATATACACACCATTATTCCTTGATAAACCCGTGTTTGAGTGATCATTAAGGTGGTTTCTCTAATACCCAGATAACAAAGCCCTTCCAAACAAGCTGCTTTGGCTTGAAAGTGCTTTTTATCCACTTTTTCTTAGTAACAAAGAGCCTCTTTAAAGTAGAGATGACTCTGATAGCACCGGAGATATTAACACATGTTGTTGCTGCAACCCCTTTAACACTTCCAGGAATTTAATTTTAATTAATTACTTTGCAGTGAGAAGGGAGAAAGTGAGAAATGGATCACCTGCTTTTCCGGGGAAGCAAAGCAAAGTTCAAGACTTCTCGAAAGACTCAGCGAAAGGGAAAACAAGACTGCTACATTTTCTGCTTCTGATTTAGGGCTGGGAGACACTTTGCATTGCATTATCAGCTCATTTTGCATCTTAATCTGCATAAATCCCAGAGGCATGTGCCAAGTGCTACCAGGAACGTGCTCCTCTGCTGCCACGTCTCTGACCGTGTGTCACAGGAAAGGCTCCCTGTTATGGCAGCAAACAGGGAACACGGAATAACGACACAGGATTTAGCCAGGAGCCCTCATAAGACAAAATTAAAGGTGCACCAGCCAAACTCGGCATTTTTAAAGGGCCTGGGTGTCCTCATTTTGGAAATGCTTGGGCAGCTTTAATGGAGGAGGATTGTAACGGTTTTTGACATGTGTTAATGGTGTGTGTCACGTTCTTTATCTGCTCCTAATGACACGGCTAATTTCTGATGGCATGTGTCACATTGCGTACGTTGGTGAAATGTAGGTCACGAGCTAAAAATGTGCACAATATTACCAAAATCTATATGATAACGACTTCATCTACGTCCCTTACCGCAGCAGCCACGACTGATCATAAATCTGGCTCTGGGAAAATGTTTTTTCAAGCCCTGTCTTAAAAGATGGCGGTGAAGAGTGAGGCTTTGGTGGAGTTGCTGCCGAGGAGAAGGAGGAATTCTGTCTCTGTGGAGATGGTGCCTCTTCCCGTGGAAGAAAGCTGAGAAATGCTGATCTGTTCATGTGGTAGTCACTGATTTATGTGGTTTGGCAAAGGCTGGAAACAGTTCCTGGGGGAGGCAGGGTGATGGGAGAGCCCCGTTTGAGGCTATCCTTGGAGAACAGCCGCTGGGCACTGCAGCCCTGAGCCCCCTGCCACCCCCAGGGCTCACTGATACCATTCTTCTTCTCCAGGGAAGAGCACCAGTGATAAGGACCCATTCTCCAGGTCCCACAGTTCTGTGATATGGAGTCAGAGCTGCTGCAGAGACAGCAGGTGACCGTCCCTGTGCTTGTTGTCCTCTTACCAATTAATTTTTGTTTTCCTGAGAATGGCCAAGTACCTTCAAGTGAGTCTTACAGTGCCCAGTCAAGATTCTTTCAACATTCCAATCTCATGCTTTGCCTCAATCTGACAGCACATTTTGATCTTGAGGCTTTTTCCTTTGAAAAAAGTTGAGAGAAGCAATGAACAAATCCTAAATCATCACTAGACAGAAGTAAATCAGGTTATGGGTGGGATGGTGGCCATGTATCTTAATAAGTCATTACCTTGTATTCTCATTAGAGAAAGCTCATGTTTACTTTGCTTTTGCCAGCTAGAAAACAAGGTTGTGATGCTTTTCAAGCATTTGAATGCTACTCTGATCTTTCACAACTGCTTTTACTGTTATCAAATAAAACTTCTCCAGTAGCTGCCAGGTCAAGCTGTGGGACTGGTGTGATTGACGGAAGTGGGAGCACAGCTTGCTTTTCCTGGCTGAGTAGAATTAGGAGCCCTAATGGACTCACGAGTGGTACCGAGAAACGAATATGAAAAATAGATAAAGTCAGCTCTAAAAGCCAGGTGATTGAGAGACAGAGAGATGGAGATAGAATATGTGTGTGTCCAGTGCAGCCAAGCTTTGAGTGAAGGAAACATGAGGAGATTGGATGGAAAACCATTTCATCCCAGTCAGAGCCCATCAGATCCCACTTTAATTTGATGGTCAACAATTGGAAATGAAATGGGGGCCTTGCCTCTGATGCAAACAGCTGAGCTTTCAAAGGGGCTTCCACAATTCAAACTTCATTGCATCAGAAATGAGGCATCAGGGGAGAAACAAAGTTCATCTCAGCCAAGACACCTCCTGAACTTGGTCATTTTACTCTAAAAGAATTTTTAAGTCATAAATCCCTTAAATTACAGCCTGCCTTGTGTCTGATCTGCTTCTGCCTGTGCATGCTCAGCTCTGGCTGACTGCTCCTGGTTTCCTCCTGATCATTTTTCTGGGCATTCCAGGGAGCAGGCTTTGCTCTCCCTCCCACCAGAGATGCTCCAGCTTTCCCCCTCTGCCAGCTCCTCCTGTGGAGAAAGCACATTTTTCCATGTTTGCCAGCCTTTGAGAGGGGAATTTGATGGCCGAGGACTGCTGCACCAAAGGCAATTATAATCTGCTGCATTTGCATGCAATAGGCTCCATAATCCTGCCTAAAATGAAGATGTCACTAAGAACTGCCCATGAGGTTGCTGAGCCAGAGGAAGCATGGCAACAGATAATTTCAAATCCAGACAAGCTTGAAGGAGGTTTGCTCTCTTCCTCCCCTGAAGTCAAGAAAGAAAGAGCTGCAAAAGCTCCTCACCTGAACAAACAACCCTCACTTCACTCTGTCCCAGCCTTAGTTTTACACCACTTATGAGAGGACATTTTGTTAATCTTTGAGAGACAATTATTAACCAGCTGATAAAGAAGAGATGGAAAATACCTGCACTATGGACAAACAAAAAGTGTCCTCTTCAGTCCCATTTCCACAGGAATAATGTCCCAGTGCCACCATGGGAAGAAAAACAATAAATCCGTGCTGGGAAATCAGAGTCACATCTTCCAAATTAATTCAGTGATACCACGAAATTCCATTTTAGCTGAAGATATTGGCAGCTTTCCACCTTAAAGGCCAGATGACTTCAAGAGGAAAATACTGAAGGCACTGGGTTTAAACATTTTCTTGGCTTTTGTAGGACTTGGATGAGTGACATGAAGGATGCTTTGTTTCTACTACATAAAGTTATCCATGATCAAGACAAAGATCAAGAATTCAGGCATTTTTTTCCCCATTCCCCTGCAATATTTTGGGCATGATTGATGCACATTTTGCACCAATCCCACAAATCATATCTTGCCTGTAAAGCAGAAGGAGGGAAAGGAGATTCCTGTGTGGTTCTTGCCACGGGGTTTATTCGTGTAAGGAGAAGTTGCTAAAACCTGGATGGGGACAGTGGGATGATAAAAGAGGAGCACAGACCATGGCAGAGAGGTGTCAAACCCAGGCAGGAAAAAGCAGTGTCCCTTTGTGACACTGCTGTCCTGCCTCATTCCTCCTTCACCTGTGGATGAGGCTGAAGGACACCCCATGACAGCTCCCCTCATGCTCTAAAGCTGCTGTGCAGGTTTTTTGTCAGTTAAGTTCTGCCTTATGTCAATAATTTTGAAACAGAGAGCATTGCCTTAAGGGGGGAAAAATCCCCAGTCCCACAACAGCAAATAATATATAAAAAATGATGCAGACTACGAAAAACCTGGAAATCCTGAGTTTTTATTTTACTAAGGAGCCATCAACACAAACACAAGAAACAAATTATTTTTAAAGTTCAGATATTGAACTCAGGAAGACAATCAAAACTGCTTTCCCTGCTGTTCTTTTCAATATTCACTTCATGTTTGATTTGGAAGTTAAATCTATCTCCACTCTAAAATGTGCTCCACTTTTATCTTAAGTATTGCTGTTTCCAAAGGAACAAAGACTGTTTCTTATCGGCGTCTTCCGGCCGGACTTCCTAATGCATCTGATTTCCAGCTATTAACCTGGGAGCTCTACACTCACAATCACTTTGTGGTTTCCCAGACCCCACAGGTTTAGAAGTGGATGGACATTCTTATAAAGATTATGACTTTGTTGTGTACTTAGCAGTGTTTGCCAATATACCCTTGGCTCGTGGCTGGAGCCCACCAGGAGATCAGCAAGTCGAACTCCCGTGCCTCTTCTTGTTCTGCTTTCACCTCTCTTTGTGTTCAGTGAACCCCTCAGAACACAAAGTTTTGGTTGTTTTAAAGCAGAAGTGTCACTCTGTTGTCCTCACATCAGCAGAGATGTCCACAAGGAGTTACTGAAATGAATTTAAAATCATAGAATCGTTGAGGTTGGAAAAGAGCTGTAGGATCACTGAGTCCAACCCTTAACCCCTACAATTGAAAGTAATTGCCAGAATTATCTCAAATCTGTCTAAAAACTGATTTAGAAGTAGAACTCCTCCTTGAAGGTTCTACTGTCGTGTCTGAGAACTGCTGGAG
This sequence comes from Rhipidura dahli, assembly GCA_013399225.1. NCBI lineage: Eukaryota > Metazoa > Chordata > Aves > Passeriformes > Rhipiduridae > Rhipidura > Rhipidura dahli. The sequence continues at coordinate 1,259,361 of VXAC01001781.1, forward strand.
TCAGTGGGGTCAGGTGAGGGTGCTGGTGGGAGTGGGGCCACAGCCCAACCAAACACCCTCAGGAAGGAAAATTGGGTTGTAAGAAGAGCTGGATTTGGGGGCCATAAATCCTGGAGCCTGCCCACAGCCCCAGCTCCCCCTGCCCTCCACAACACCCCCTCAGTATTTCTAGAAACTTTCATTTAGACCAGAATATTTCAAGTAAAAGTTAATACAGGCTGCTTTTCTATCACAGGCTAATTCACATCTCATTTCAAACCATTTGCAAAGTTTATTATGAACTTTCAAAACACATTGCAGTGCTTTCTGTGAAGTGGTAAATCACCAGTTTAACAGAATGGTGTTCCTTTGATTTTTTTAATGCAACTCTCAAATTTTCAGGATGGTTTTCCTATCTAAAATCAGAAGGGATTGGCCACCAACTTTCATTGAAAACTGTATTCTTTATTCCTGCTATGCTTTTATAAGTGTTTTGCAGATAATTCATTCAACTTGGATGGGAAATGCATGTTTAACAAAATCCTCAAATTCCAACCTGAAGTTTGTCTGCTTCAAGTTCTGTGGAACATAAAACTCAGGGGGGACCTTGTGGCTCTGCACAACTCCCTGACAGGAGGGGGCAGCCGGGGGGAGTCGGGCTCTGCTTCCAGGGAACAGGGACAGGAGGAGAGGGAATGGCCTCAGGCTGGGCCAGGGGAGGCTCAGCTTGGACAGCAGCAGGAATTTCCCCATGGAAAGGGTGCTCAGGGATTGGAACTGCCCAGGGAGGGTTGGAGTGCCCATCCCTGGAGGTGCCTAAGGAAGGGCTGGAGGTGGCACTCAGAGCTCTGGGCTGGGGACAAGCTGGGGATGGGGCACAGCTGGGACTCCATGGCCTTGGAGATCTTTCCCAAGGTAAGTAACTCCACGATTCTGTAACACCCCACACCTTCCCAAGGCCAGGCCCCTCTCGGTTGCACACACGCAGTTTAGTCACACTTGGAAAGCTCCTGGATTCCAATGGGATTTAAGGGTGTGCTTGAAGGGAAGCCTGGGACTAAAAGGGTCCTGGTACCAACCACTCAGCCACGTGAAAGAGCTCAGAAGAATGACAGGTTTTATCCTGATCCACATAAATGGTTAAAAAAATAGATATTCTTCATATATGTTTGATTCATCAGTGAAACACCAGGTACAGGCCCAGCCTTAAAGACTGTGAGTATCCTTGTGGTAATTGTTTCCAAAAATAGCTCTTCTTTGCAGCTGCCTGGTCTCAAAAGCATTTCCACATTGTGCTCCTGCAGTTTGGGCTCAGCGTGGGCCTTGGTGCTGGTATTTTTCCTGGAAATTCCCTTCCTCCAAATGCTCTGGTGTCAAGATTTTTAAGGCAATAAAAAAGGGAAATATCATCCTATTAATTGCCCCTTTTAACCCTTCAATTCAAATATCCATGGACTAAAGAAACTTTGTGTCATAAAAGGTTTTTTGTCTATTAACAGACTCTCAGACCAAACACATTTGTGCTTTCAGGGAGTCTCTATGTTTTTGGTGCATGGGTTTGGATCAAATTTTTGATTGTTTCCCCAAAAATATCTTTATAATTCTTTGGTAAACCTTGGAATCCAGGCAAATCGTTCAGCAAACTTTAGAATCTTAAAATTGGGCAACAAGTACCCCAACCTCACTTTGGAGTGCATCTATTGGAACTGGCCCCATTCCAATCAGCTTATTAGCTTTATAGATTTGAATTCTCCAGGCACAGTATCAGAAATAACACAAAGTTTCACACCTAGCAGCATTTCTGGCTAGGTACAGTCAATCAAATCATCATTTGCATTTAAAACTGGTATCAAATTCCACCTTTCCTTCTTCCAAATCCCTGCCTCTGTGCATTAGTGCCTTTTATGCATAACTTGCATGAACTCCCTGTGCACAATCATGGGAAGATTATGTTTAAATCAATGAGGAAAATATGGGCAACATCTGGAAGCGTTCACATTCCCACAAAAATCCTTTATCTGCACAGCCCATTATGTTGAAACCACAGGGAAAGTAATTTACCTCTCCAGCTATAAAATCTGTACAGTTCTAAAATCTTATAAAAAGAAAAAGTGCATTGTCTTATCTACAGAAGTGCTGGAAGCAGCGCATAATTATTTACCATAATTTGCTGTTATTACCATTTGCAGCAGAAAAAATAAAGAATATTCTGGGTTAATTACATAATGTCTAATTTTCTGTTGCTAAATCTAGACCGGCCTGCAGTGAACGCTGGACTGTGGGAAGCTGGGATGAAGAAAGGAGAATTTTTTTCAGCACAGCTGATTTCTGCTGTTCTTGGCAGCACGGGAAGGACCCTGGGTGGCTGCACACACCTTGCCCTTAGGTTTTCAGCCAGAAGTGGACTGGAAAAAGAATTTTCCCTCTGCCCATTCCCCTGACACCTGCTGGGCTCCTCTCTCTTGGACTGCAGCTGTGGGATTTGGGGTTTTGTGACTATTGGGAAATTTTTCCGCAGGGAAAGGGGGGTCAGGCAGTGGCACAGCTGCCCAGGGTAGTGCTGGATCCCCATTCCAGGAAGTGTCCAAAGGGGTGTGGATGTGGCTCTGGGATGTGGGTCAGTGATGAACATTAAAGGTTGGACTCAGAGCTCTTTTCCATCTAGCCTTGATGGTTCCACGATTCTGAAACACTTCAGGAGCAGCTCAGCAGGTCCAGCTCTGAAAACTGCCCTGAGAGGCTTTCTCCCCCTTCTGCACTCACAGATTTGGGGCAAAACCCCCTGTTTTGCTCCACTGATGGGAATTAATGTCCCATTAACCTCCCATGTGGTTCAGTCCTTTACTAATTATTGCTTTTCTTTCAGTGGCAGTGGGAGATGAAGAACTCCCCGTGCCAAGAGCTCTGCAAGAAGAACCCAGCTACAGGAAACTGCATCTTTGAGCAAAACTCTTCTATCCAGCCATCACCCCCCAGCCAACAGGCAGATCCCAACAGGAGGCACAGGGAAGGGTCCAGGTAAGCTGAGCAGCAGACTAGCACGTGGGATGCCTGATCTGCAATCGGCCTCCCTCTGTTTTTCTGGAGTGCAGCCCACAAACCGAACCTGAGATCCTCAGCAGCACCAAACAAAGAACACAGCAAAACACCCAGTTAGTCCTGCCTTCCCTGGGGGGGTTCTGAGAAAGCATTTCTCCCTCTCTTTGGTGCTTTTCTTGATGCCATGATGATTTTTATCTTTTCTTTTATACCCCTGTTATACCTTTTTACAATTTCTGCATTCTTGGTGCTCTTTGCCCACATTCTGGGACTTGTTTGTCAGGCTGGGAGACTGAACATCTCAGAAGCTTCACAGTGAGGGATCAGTGTGCCCAGAGCCCAAGGGCCTCTCCAGAACACATTTTGGAACCTGAGATAGAACCAGCCAGGGGAAGGTTCCTTGGGGAGGGGGCTCCCTCGAGCCTCTCCTTGGGGAATCTTTGATAGATGTGCTAATTAGTGACACCTCTAATGGGATCCCAGATCTTTGGTGGGTGTGCACTGCAGGGTGCAGGGAGGTGCATTCGACCTGGGCGTGGTGCACCTGAGGGTCCTTAAAATAAATCCCAAGGGAAAATCCTTTTTTCCCTTCTAACCGTGTATGACTCTTGATTTTAAGACCAGGAAAAGGCATCATTCTCATATATTTTTATTCTAGATGGGGATTTTCCCAGGTGTGTGTTTTCTCATTGCACTTCCATTCACACACAAAATCCCTTTCCTGACAGCGCAGGAACATTAGCAGCAGGAGCAAACTGGAAACTCGAGTTGGTGCTCCGATTCCTGTGAGGAGACACCCTTGAAGCAAGGCCAAAATTTGTTTCCCAGCATTTGCAGGTGGGAAGAAACCTTCTTTTACCTGTTGGTGCAGAAAAATCCTCCCAGATCCTCACAGCTGGCTCCTGTGCCTGGTTGGGAACACCTTCAGCAGCTGCACTGCTGCAAACGCTCTCAGTGTGCTGCTGCAAGATTAGTGGCCACTTTACCCAGCCCATGAACTCCAGATAAATCCCAGAACAGCAGCAGCAAGGAAGCAACATAAGCTCCAGCAGAAGGTCTCCGTTTATTGGGAATCCGCACTCTGTGCCTGCTCGTGCGGCTCCAGGGTAACAAACTGCTCTACCTGCCTCTCCAAATATTCAGGATCACCAAAGCAGCTGCTGCCCTGACCTCTCTCCATTGCATTTGTGCTGCTCTGCTGATTTGGAGTCAGAGTGCCCCAATTCCGCTGCTATTTGTTATTCCTGTTTAATTCCATTGCCCATGCGCGGTTTTAGAGGTGCTGTGTCTGGGGAAAGGGCAGCATGTGGGGGTTCTGGCATTTTTCAGGGTTTCCAGTTCATAGATTCCCATTAAAGGAAGCTGGAATTTCTGGTTTTAGCAACTGGGACCTGCAGCTGGTGTTGCTGGTCTCCACAGCCAGCTCAGGGTAAGCCCAGATCTTCCCAGCACCTCTGGGATTTTTGGCACAGCCTGGGCAGAAGCTCTGCGGGTGTGAATTGTGTCAGTGAATGTTTCACCAGAAGGGAATTCCAAGAGCTGGGCTTTGGGTATCCCTATGGGTCCCTTCTGGCTCAGGATATTTTATGACACTGTGAAAACCTGGCCTGCCCGAGGGTGGGGGTTTTTGTCAAGGTTTTAAAGGGTAATAAGGTTTCCCTTTCTTCCCAAGGTTTGATGTGATTACGCTGCCAGGGGAGCCACCCAGGCAGAGGGAAAAGCTGCAGCACTGGAGTCATCCTCCCGGACCTTGGGATACCCCAGCAGCCCCAGGGCAGGGGCAGCACTGTCCCCAGATGTCCTCAGGTGTCCCTGGGGGCTCTCAGAGCAATGCCGTGAAGGCAAGTGACAAAATAAACCCCCAAGGGACCCCACAGCAGGGCAGGACCCATCCCTCCTGTCCCCTCTGTCCCTCAGAAAGACTCACAGCGAACAAGAGGCCCCTTGGGGACAGGGTGAGGTGTTGGCAAGGAGGTGTAGATGGAAAACATCTTCCAGGGGTCTGAATAACTCAAGCAGAGCCTAAAACCCCCAGTTTGAGGGATTTTCCAACTTTTATCCCACTACAGGTCTACACCATGAGTAACACAGGTTTACTTTGGCTGCTCATCAGATGCTTCTTGCAGGTAAAAAGGTGATTTATGCCCCTCCCTGCCTTTGCTGTAGATTGTTTGGAAGTGAAGCATGGAGCCCAATGCTTTAGAAATGTATAACTGCAAAAAAAAAAAAAAAAAAAAAAAAAAAAAAAAAATTCCAAAAAAAAAAAAAAAAAAAAAAAAGAAAAAGAAATTCCTAAAGACGGGGCCACATTTTAATTGCTCATTTGTATAGTTTGATTTAGAAGATCTATTTTGAGCCAAGACACAATTTGAGATTTACAGATATTTGTGGGCCATGCCTCAAGGAAAAACTCTTTACTAATAGATACGGAAATTAATTAAGGTTTGCATCTTTTTGCACTAAAACTCTGATTTTTCCCCCCCTCACTATTTTTAGCTCAAGATGAAACAGCAGACTGGGAGAAGAAATTGAGGTGCAAAAGCGAGGAAGATTGCTTGGGGAAAGGACCATTCCAGCTGGTGATGGGGGATTTATCAAAGGATAAATCCCAGGAGAAGATTCCAACAGACACATATCCTGAGCAGGAGAAAGGAAAGTCATTTAATGTGCAGCATTTGATGGAGCACAAATGAGGGATACAAGGAGGATTCCTCTTCCAGAGGCCAGGTGAGGCTTTTTCCATGCTTCCCACACAGGGCAGCACCTCCTGGGTGCTACCTGGGAGTGCTCAAGAATTGGAACAGGCTCCCAGGGCAGAGAGAGGTGGAGGCACCAGCCCTGGAAAGGTTCCCAAAATCCAGCTCTGGCCCTCTGTGCTGTGGTTTAGTGGATGTTGGAAAAGCTTGGGCTCGATGACCTTGGAGGGCTTTTTAACCCTTAAGGATTCTGGGATTCCATGGCTAAACGGAGCCCTTTGAACTTCTGCTGACCCTTTAATTAAGGAAATAATCTGCAGCCAGCACTGACTCTGCTTTGGGCTCTGCTTTGAAGATACTTTTATTTGCTTTCCCTAGCAGGGACACGTGATTCCCACAGCATTCCTGCTTTTCCAGCCGTCCTGCAGGGCTGTACAAGGAGCCATGGTCTGAAAAAAATACAAATATCACAGAGCACAAGATCAAATTCAGCTAAATTCCTCTTTTTACCCTCCCTTTTCGTTATTCTAAGGCTCAATAAACAGTCCTGTGTTTAGTTCGCTCTTCCAGGAGCTCATTCCTGCAGATTCCTCTCTTTCTCCCATTATTTAGAGCCCATAAAAATGTGCCCAGACCAAGCACTAAATGTTACTTTTTGATATATCCCAGCAACCCAAACCCACAGCCTAACGAGGCTCCAATTAGAGGGACACTTGCTTTCTCAAGTCTGATACCCCACTACTGTTTCTTGTTTCTCCTAAACATTGCTTGGGATGATTAAAAACTGATCTCTTTGTTTTAATGGAGATCTCAGAATGGTTTGGGTGGGAAGGGAGCTTAAAAATCATCTATTTCCACCCCCTGCTAAGCAGGGACAGCTTCCACTGTCCCAGGGTGCTCCAACCCCGCTCCAAGCTGGGCACTTCCAGGGATCCAGGGGCAGCCACAATTTCTCTGTCCTAAGGAAATAAATGCCATGGAAAATCCCCCTGCAGCAGGAATTCAGCTGTCTGCTGACTGAAGCAAGAGCCAGAGGAATCCCTGTGGTTAAAACAAACCCAGTGTCCCTGTGATTAATCCTAATACTCCTGATATCAGACCCTCATAACCCTGATATCCAGCCCTAATGCCCCTGATATCAGACCCTAATAACCCCAATATCTGATCCTAATACCCCTGATATCTGACCCTAATAACCCTGATATCAGAGCCTAATAACTCTGATATGTGACCTTAATAACCCCTATATCTGACGCTATTAACGTTGATATCCAGCCCTAATAACCCTGATATCAGACCCTAATAACCCCAATATCAGACCCTAATAACCCTGATTTCTGATCCTAATACCCCTCATACCTGACCTTAATAACCCTCATGTCTGACCCTAATAACCTCAATATCTGATCCTAATACTCCTGATATCAGACCCTCATAACCCTGATATCCAGCCCTAATGCCCCTGATATCAGACCCTAATAACCCTTATGTCAGACCCTAATGACCCTGATATCTGACCCTAATAACCCTGATATCAGAACCTAATACCCCTAATATCAGACCATAACAACCCTGATATCGACCCTAATAACCCCAATATCAGACCCTAAAAACCCCAATATCAGACCCTATGCTGAGGTTTGAAAGTTCTCCTTTTGTGTTCTTTTCTTTCTCCCCTGAGGGATTTTTCCCTGGGTGCGGTGCAGAGAATGATGGCTGGGTGCTCACGGGAACAAAGGCGAAGGCCAAGCAGGCTGCCCCTCTGGCACCTGGGGGTGGGAAGGGAACTCAGCTCGGAGGGCCGGGGGGCACTCAGCGTTGGGCACGAGGNCGGTGCACAGTGGGTGGGGTTCTGTTTGCTGTCATTGTCAGTTATTGCTGTCTGCTTGTGTTGGTTTATATATATATATATATATATATTAGTAAAGGACTGTTATTCCTATTCCTCACATCTTTGCCTGAAAGCTCCTTCATTTCAAATTTGTAATAATTTGGAGGGAAGGGGGATTGCATTTTTTCTATTTCAGGGGAGGTTCCTGCCTTCCTTGACAGACACCTGTCTTTCAAACCAAGACACCCTAATAACCCTGATATCAGACAATCCCTCACCTCCACAGATTCAGCTGACTTTTGACAAGGCCCCAAGCCCAAACCTCACTCACTGGGAAGAACAGCCCTGCCAGGATGGGTCAGCCTGGATTTTCTGGATGCACCAGCTGTGGAGAGGGGTTTTATCTCCTCCCTCCCTGCCCCGTGCCAGAGCCCAGTGGAGGCACGCCAGCCCTGTGCCAGCCATCTGCTGAGCAGAGCCCTGTGCCAGCTGCTCCTCAGGGGCTGCAGGTAACACCAGGCTGGGGGACAGGAGCTTTATGAGTCATTTCAAGAGTTTGGGGTGGGATCCATGAGGGAAGCAGCATTCCAAGCACAGCCCCAGGGCTGGGACCACAGTGGGTGCATGCCTGCTGAAGCTTCTGTTGAAAAGTGCCCTGCATTTGGGGATTTTTGGGATGGAGAGGACTCAAACCTTGCTCCCTTTATGGTTCTGAACACAGGTCCTTTGCAGGACATCAAAATGTGCTCTCTGACACTTCCCTCTTTTGGGAATTCCATCCATACCCACAGAAGTCAAAGGGCTGCTTTGCCATTGGAATCAGGGCTTAAGCAGGGCTTTCCTTGCCCTGGATGGCTCCCAGGACTCTGGACTCATCTCCCAGCTGTCCCTGCAGAGTAAAATAACAGCTTGGATTAATTCCACACTACCTCTCAGGATGTCTTAATTTTATATTTATTATTTCTAAGCCAGGCTAGCAGGGAGTGGAAGAACCAGGGGAGTTTTGGGTTCAGGGAGCTGCCAGTCTGGCTTTGATTTTCAGAGTTAGCGGGGAGCATCCCCTCCTCCAGAGCCTGGCCTGATCTCTGTGGGGACATTGCTGGGCTGCAGCATTCAGCCTCATTCCCAAGAAATTTGGGCAACAAAGGAATGTTTTATCCGTGTTTTATCACTTCCTTCCCATCCTGATATGAACACAGCCCAGAAAATAGATATACAGATAACACTGCCCAATACCTGGAAAAGTTTTCCACAAAATCTTTACAGATAAAGAACTGAACTGAACTCTGTCCCCAGCCAGAATTGATTTGATTCCATGATTTTAAGCCTCTTTCCAGACACACAGCCCATCAAAGGCACACACTCACAAACATACCTAAATTACTTTAGTTCAGTTCTGTGTTTTCAGGAGACCTTTACAATATCCCTGATTTCCTGGCCAAAAAACCCCCACCTCTGCCCTGCTGCACTGTGTGAATGGCCGTGAGGGGCATGCTCTGTCCATCTCCTAAATCCTAAATTCCACAAAATCCTAAATACTAAAATTGCATGATTTAACCCAATCCAGCTCCTCTATCACAAAAACACACATTCTTTGCCAATGTAGGAACACACTGAGAGGTTTTTTTTTAAATATTTACATGCACATCTGCAATTTTCTTCATTAGAAACTCTGTGTATTTTGAATATTCACATTTTTCTTAGCTGATCCTTGTGGCAATTGTGCTCTGGTTGTAAAGATTGTTTCTTAGGAAGATGAATGATATCTGTGAAGACACTGGCTGCTCCATTCATTAGGATTTCTTCTTTCAAAGTCATCTTGAAAACAAAATGCTTTAAGCATTTTTTTTACTGCGTTAGAGTAACTTCCTTTACTGAAAATTGCTTTAAAAAAGAGCTTCACTCTTTGTATAAATGATACAGCTGCTGGCATGAGAGACCTGTGCACAGTCTAAAATTAAATGCTGTAAAACTAATCAAAATAAGACATCAATCACATTGAGACGTTAATTAGCAGACCTTGATATTTTCAGCCTTACATTTTGATGGCTTAAAGAGGGTAAAAGGATCAGCTGACACACATGAAATAATACAGGGCCTGAAATGTGGATTCCAGGTGATTTATAGTTTTGTCACATTTAAGAGACTTCAGGAACGATCCATCCATTACAAACACTGTGAGTGTGACTCAGTTTAAAGGGAACAAGTTCAGAGATATCTAAAAGTGGCTCCTTGCTCTCAGTATTTACCAGTCCTTTCCAAAACCACTCCTTAGTGTGGGTCTGTCCTATTTGTCTGGGCTATGAGGGCTTGGTTTTTTCTTTTTTCTTTTGGTTTATCAGCTTCCACAGGGTTATTTTAGATTTCTGATTTTACAAGCCAGCTGATGTAAGAGATAAACATCTCTTGTGTTTTTACCTAACATATAATTAGACCAGCAAGGGTCTAAGTCTTGCAACAAAGCCTTAAAAATGAAAACTTGCTTCCCAGTATGTGACTGAGAGATTTAAATCTTCTCTTGAGGGAGAGTGGAAAGTACCAGTCCAGATATTTGAAGATGAACAGCATGAAAATACATCAAATTCACTCAGGTAAGGTACAGGGATTGTGCTGTTATTAATTTTCAAACCTGCAATGGGACTCCTATAAAGATAAATTCAGGACAAAAGAGGCCAGCTATCAAACTTGCACAGGTTAGCAAAGCTCTCTTTGGGAGGCAGTGGCAGGATTAGAGATGTGTCTGGGAAAAAAAGAAAAAAAGAGAGCTGAAGGCTCCAAAGGTTTGGAAACATAATTTTAGTTTTATTATTTTCCTCTTGCTATTCTTTTTCCTGTTGCTTTTCCTTATTAATATTTATTGATAAGCCCAGATTCTTGTGCAAAAGAATTGAGGTTTTTTTCTCAGGCCTTCTCAAACCTCCTTGTCCAGACAGGAGGGAAGGGCAGGTAAATCCCACAGGGAGAGTACATGAGAGCAGAGAGGAAAGTGGGGTGGGTGCTGAGCTCCACATTGCCTGGGAGAGCACAGGGAAGGGATTTATTGGTGCCTTTGGAAAGCTGGATCCCACATCTGTGCAGACAGCAAGGATCAAATCAGGCAGCTGGGACCCTGCCCTGGCATCGTGTGCCTGGTTCTTGCCCCATTTGTTTGTGGGGCTGCAAATTCCACTTGAGCTCAGCCAGAAGTGTGCAGTGCCTCCCAAGCACAGCAGTAAATATCCCCTGCTGCTCTCCCAGGAGTCAGGGAACTTTCTGAGCGCAGTGAAAAATGACTCCATGGACCTGGCTAAGGATGGGCTGGCTGCCATTGAACCAGGCCCCCCACGGGAGCTGCAAGGTCACTCATTTCCACTGCAGATTTGTTGCAGTTCCCTTTTGGGTGCTGTTGTAGAAGTCTGACTGGTTTTGGTCTCAATTAAAAAGCAGAACCAGCTCCATGCACGTTTCAGAGACAAGCTCAGAACCCAAAGCTGACCAGCAGCTGTTGAGGCAGAGCAGAGTCAGAAGTCACAAGTGAAGAGTCTGTTCTGGACTTGCCTCTGGTTTTTTGTCGGCACAGAAAGTTCATTAATTGTGTGTGATGCCGGGTTTTTCATCCTTTTCTTTCCCACATGACTCAGTGTGTTTGTCCCAATCAATTCATTACTCAGCCGTGAAATGGGACATGCAGCAGAGATGTGCTTCAGGAGGAATTCAGTTTATTGTGACAAAGCACTTTTTGTGCATTGCTGGGGAATATCCTAAACTCTAACAGATGTGTTTGCACCCTCTGTGCTTTAGCAATGCTTTTAGGTTGACAAAAACACACCAAAATGCTGCTAAGCTACTGTGGGTAATGATGGCACAAAGGAGGACGTTCTCTCCCTTCATCTTTCCACACAGGAATTCAGATATACAACAAACAGCATCAACATAAATTTACCTCTGTATTTTACAGATATATATATATATATATATATATGTAAAAAATCAGCTTTGCCAGTTATCATCTTAGTTTGAACATACTCTGAAAACAGAAGCTGGAGGCTGAGCTTTTATCTGCTCCTCAGAGATCTCTGGCTTGACTCTTGAACTCCTGCTCACTCCTGTTCAGACAAGGGGCAATATTTCTCCTGCCTGCCATGGGAACAGGATTGGGCCGTTAATGCGTGTTTGACACAGCAAAGCAGAATAATTGAAGTCAAAATTGTTTGAGAGGTCTGGTTGGGTTGATTTTAATGAGGATTTTTAAAGCTGTCATCCTTCTCACATTTTTTTTTTTTAATTTTTTTTTTTCATTCTGAGAGTTTTTTCCTGGGCAGCAATGCAAGTTATAAAGTATTTAACCAGCCTTTTGTGTTTTCCCCAACACCACAGAATCTGTGCAGCTCACCAATTCTAAAAATAAATACAAATGAAAGCCAAACCCTTTCCCTTTCCCTTTCTTTAATCGCATCCCTCCATAAGCAGGGAGTGCTCTTTGCCCAGCTGAATTTCCCTTCCCTCCAAACCCCGTGCAAAGCAAACAGGAGTGGAGATGCATCTCCATGGCACAGAGAGCTCACTCTGAAATTCAAATGACTGCACAGGGGTTTTTTTTCATGTCTCTTTTGCAGATTTAAATGGCATCGGTGGCAAACGGTTCAATAACCAGAATTACAGCAGCCAAACTCCATTCTGACAATTGCAAAATTAACTTGTGTCCCTGTTTCAAGAGGGCATTTCCCCCTGGGAACAGGGCCAAGCCAGGTATGGGCATCCAGACCACCTTTCATTTAGCAGAATACATCAGTTTGATTAAAGTTAATAAAGCAAGGAGAGATTTAGCAAATGGAACTAATGTTCAGAGATAATTTCAGTCGGAATAAATGAACAAGAGATGGGGAGAAGTATTAGAGGAATTTGCTGAAGACTTCTAGGGTGAAATGCACATGACCACAGCACAGTGTGTGAAGGAACAGAATGAGAAGCTAAACACAGTAATAGGATCCCTCAATTATCCAGGAGGAAACTGGGAACAGCCCGTGGTGATGCTGCCTCTGTGTCTGGAGTAACACAGAGCACTTCAGAGAACCTGTGGGTGAGGGTTTGGGGGAAAATCCAGGAGCTGGGTTATTGTCAGGGTCACTCTGCTCTTCAAACAGCTGGAGCAGTAAATTTGGTTGTCTGAGGGAGGTATCACCCAACACCAACCCTGATCCAGCCACAGAGCAGAATCCCAGAATCCTCAAGGTGGGAAAACTCCTCCAAGACCTTGGAGTCCAACCTTTGACCCACCACACCTTGTCACCCAGAGCAGAGCACTGAAAACCAAGTGCACTGTTTGAGGACTTGCAGTTTTACTTCATTTCCTAGAATGTTGAATTAATTTTCTTCTAGAGTAGTTTTTAGAAAGAAAGAGTAATGGTAAACAGAAGGATTTTAAGCCAGAAAGCAAATTTTTAACTTTTGCTCCTCTTCGGCTGCTCTGGATTCCAGCACAGTGGCACTTGTTTACTCTGATGAACTCTGACTTTGAAAGACTCTGACAGGACTTAGCTGCACTCTTTTAATCTAAGAGTATAACCTGTAATCAATAAGCAAGGCTTTTAAAACCATCAATAATTTATTCAAAATTATTCCGTTTCCCAGCCTTCCAGGAACACCGCTCACGAGTCACCGTCATTTCAGCATAAATAACATGCTAATTTCACCCTTCCCCAGCGCTCCCGTTGTTGCAGCAACATGAATTAATCCTGAAAAGCCACAATTCATTGTGCTGGGTGAAGCACAAAAAGCCTGCTGGGTTCTGGGTGCTGTCGTGGTGCTCGTGGCGCTTTGGAGCTCGGCGCTTCCTGGGGCAGCTCCGACCCAGCAGCTCTCAGCTCATCCCCGTGGGCTGCCAGCACGAAGGGGATCCCTGAGCTCCTGGAAAACGCTGTTTTGCAGGATGTTTTGCAGCTCCTGAGCTCTGGAAAACGCTGCTCTCATCTGGAAAGGGGCTGTGTGCAGTCGTGGGCACTGAGGTTTGTGGGAGCCGTGTCTCGGCGGTGCCCGGACAGATGTGCTCAATTTGTAATTCAAGGTTGTTTCCTCCACAGGCACACTCAGCAAATTCAGCCTCAAATCAGCACTCCAAGCTCTTTCCTTTCCTTCAGCCCTTCCTTCCATCCTCGTTTCAGTCCTTCCTTTCACTGCTTTTCCTATAATTACACAGATTCAGATGTGTTTTCATACCTCAAAAAAACCCCCACGTTGTGTTTCCAACAGGAGTTGCTGTGGTTAATTTACAAAGCAAGTTCCAGCTGCACCCCTGACAAGGAATCACTGCGAATTTCCTGTGTGCAGGGAATTTCTGTAGACCCAGCATTATTTTAGGGAGGTTCATTTGTCTGGCTGACATTTTAAAATAGATGTATAAGCAGATATCATGGGCTACTCTTGTAACAAGCATAAAAAAATCTATTCTGTGCTTAGCAGGAACTTGATAAAAAAATATAAGGGAATACGACTGGGAGACTGGAGAGCTGCTTTGGGAACACACACAGGGAAGGTGATGTCCTCAATGGAGCTACTGAGCACCAAAAGCACAACATTCCTGGATTTTTTGCTGTGGATGTTGAGCTGATGCATCTTGGTCACAAGAGTAAGGAGCACAGATGGCTGTCTCTATTTCCAGCCCTAGGACTGGCCTCATTGGATCCCATTTTCCCTCGAGATTGCATTTGCACCCTGCTCTTCAGCTAAGATAAAAACAAACGGATGGGTCACAGCATTTTGGGGGCAGATGCAGCCCCAGTGCCCTGCAGGATGTCCCCCCTGCTGTGGTGGCACTGAACCTCAGCCCACCCCAGGGGCTCTGCAGCCCCAGCAAGGACTGAAATCCATTTCCTCTGGGAGCTGATTTGCAAAGGTGAAGGTTTCACCGGGGATGATGTTTTTTGAATGAGGTTTTGTGCTCCATAACATTTTCACTGATCGGTTTTCCACAAACCACAGCTGGTTAGAACTGCAAAATGCAAAGCATTCCAAGATTAAAATATACATAAGATTTATCATAAATACACGGTTTCTCAGGATCTGGGCCTTGGAACAAATGTACACAGTGCATTTAAAAAATAATTCCTTACAAAAATGGATTTTTCATTTTGAAGATTTCCAAGCAACAACTAACAAGGACAAAAAAAAACCCCAGCCCCTCATTCCACAAACAGGTTGAATGCAGAAATGTTCCTCTGCCCATCCTGCTGGATTTTTAGGGATTGAGCCTTGGGTTTGCTCCTGTTTTGCTGTCAGTGATGGATTAACATGAACCCTCTGATGCTGCTGGCAGGGCTGCAGCTCCCCGAGCACCTGCAAAGCCCCACCTGGGTCAGCAGCTTCCACAGGGATCCTCCCTGCACGGCCACATCTGCTCCTTTGACACCGAACCCTTTCAAGGACAGGGGGCAGGAGCCTTGATTTTTAAAATAACAGAGAAATCTGAGCACCCAGAAACAATATTAACGAGTTTCCATTCCCCAGGGGCGGCAGTGAGAACAATGATAGGTGCAAAAAGGAATTTTGGGGGGTTTTACCTCCCCACTGCCTTCTTGTTTTGCTTTAACCTGCAGAACTTCTCTCCATTGTTCTTTCTTTTGTGTGGATTACACAATTAAGTGACAAAGGCGTGTTTTTGACATCTGTCTGATTTCCATGACAACAGATTATGAAACCAGGTGTAGTGAGCATGTGAGATGAAACCTGAGAAAAATGATGAAGCTAAATGAAGATTTAATCAATGTGAAGAACAGCAACAAAGCAGGGGAAGGAAAGACACAACAAAGGTATTTCCTTCATGGAAGACACATATTTTTCTATCTCTTTTATAAAACAAATGTATTTTTTCTATTTCCTTTATAAAATAAATGTATTTTTCTGTCTCCTTTATAAAATAAATGTATTTTTCTGTCTCCTTTCTGCTATCCAGGCATTATAGGTAGAGGAATAACCTGTACTCATTAGGGAAAGGCAACAGGAGCAGATTTTGAAAGGAAAGGAGCCCTGCTTTAGTTTGTGGCCCTCACTCTGGGTCCTTCCTGCAGGAAGGGAAGGATGGTGCCCACATGCCAACCACCAAAATTTTCCTTCTTCCTCGGATGAAAATCTGGGAAGATGGAAAGGACTGTGAGTGCCTTTTGTAAGGCTGAGTTTCAAAAGGCTGAAAGGACACTTCTGGGAAGAGGTGAGGCTGCTTTCCTTGCCTGCTGTGGGTTGGACAAAGCAGTCATGAATCCAACTGCAGTGAGAGAGATTTATGTTTTTAAGAAAAGAGTATCTCTGTGTTTTGGAAAGGTAGTTAGTGGAAAAAAGAAAAACCAAAAAAAAAACAAACAAAAAAAAAAAAAACCACCAAAAAAAAAAAAATAGATGTAAAGGGAATCTGTGGGCTCTCCATAACAGCAGAGAAAAGCAGGTCAGAGAAGCATCTGTCCAGCCTGGCCCAGGGAGAGCTGCTCCTCACCAGGAGTGGGAAGGATTCCATAGCTTTCCCAAATATCTCCAAGCCCGGTTTTGTGCCATCCTCAGCCCACAAGCACTGAGAGCTCCTGAGTTGTTTAGCCCCAGATTTCAGCTCCAGCAGTTTGCTTGCAGCACTGGCTTAAGTTCATAAACTATGTCATAACAGGCTAAGCTGGACATCTTGAAAGCCTGCCAAAAAAAAAAAAAAAAGGGCGAGCAAAGAAAATAACTGTAATCCACAGCCTTTGGAAAAGGAGAGGCATAAATAAGTTTTAAAGCCATGAGCACACAGAGACAGAAATCACGGGAAGAGCCCTGACTGAGTGAGCAAAGAGCTGGCATTTAGGCCCTGTGTTGGTATTCCACATATTCCAGTGGATATTAAGGGAGAAACTGATGTTGCCTGATTCCCAAGGATAACTCACGCACATTTCAGTGGAGTAATTCTGAACACACCTGGATTTCCTTGTGAAATGTCCTTCCTGCGGGCAAGGGGGCTGCTGGGCAGGACTGGAACCAGCCCTGGGAGGTGTAATTCACAGGCTTGACTTGCAGTGGGGACTGGGAGAGTGGTCAGGGAGAAATCCATGTGAATTTTGGAGCATTTGTCAACAGTGTTAGGAGTTCAATTTGGCACAGGCAGGGGCATAATAACACTGGAGTTACTCTGGGCCCCTCGCAGGCTGCAGCATAAATCTTAGAGGAGCTCGATTTGTGTTCGTTTTATGTGTGAAACATTAATAGATTTTTAATATACTGGCACAAGATAGAATGAACTTCAGCAACATCAGAAAGAAGAATGGACTTCGCACAATGCTCAGGGAAACACTCTGGTGGTGTTTTACACTGCTCTGGGAAGCTGTGTGAGGGTCAGGGTGGGTGAAACACAGGTTACACAGCCTCCAAGATTTGTTAGCTGTACTAAAGAGTTGTTTAGAGGAGCAGAGACCAAGAAGGGCAGGTTTATGTGCAGCTGGCAGCAGCTGAAACACGGCAGGGCTTCCAAGGCACCTTAAAGCCAGCCTGCACTGGCTGCATTCATTCTGTCTCCAGCACTTAATCCAAATCAATTCTAAATCTCCCCCTTTCTATGCTGGGTTATTCTTGTAACTGACTGGGAAGTTAAAACCACTCAGCTTGGCTTTTAAGGGTGTGAAATCACTCTCAGGATGGAGATGGGGAATGACCTCCTGGAACCTGCTGTAAACATTGGCCACTGACAGGGAATTGACAGATGGGAATTTTCCTCCATAGGGAGAGGTTTGCTTGTGGACTGTGAAAATCTATAGGACCTGTGGACAAAATGAAAGGTAAAAACTGAATATTGGAGCACTAGATTTGGGCACTTTCCTTTAGCTGGGCTGTCAGCCAGCTGAGTTCTGGATTTATATGGCTAAACAAATGAGGGGTTTCCCTGTGTTTCTTCTTCCATCATTGCCATCACCTTGCTTCTCAGTATTTCCCATTTTCTGCCTGCAAGCTCCTCTTCCTCAGTTTCTACATTGCCCAACCAAGTCTCCATCCTGAGGGTTGATGCTGAAATATTGAAATGCTGTTATTCTCTGCTCTGCCCAGTGGCCAGGAGCTGCTCCCACCTGTGTCAGAGGAGGAGCAGCCTTGCAGAGCAGCAGGGCCGTGGCACGGGGTTAACTCCAAGCCCGGCATTATTTTGGGTAGCTGGTGGTTTACATGCAAACTGCATCACAAATGTTAGATGGAGTTATAAAGTTAATATAAAAAGCAGATGGAGAGAAATTAAAAGAGATAGTCAGGGGAGAAGAGATGAGATATAAAAATAGATGGAACTGGTGAAGCATGGAAGTTGCAGAAAAGCTGTTCCAGATGCCAGGAGCTACTCCAGAGAGAAGTCTCATCCCGGTGACAGGGAGTGGTAGGGAAGTACACAGAGCAATTTCAGGGATAAAGGGAAGAATATGCAAAGATCCCTTAATTTACCTCAAAAACCTGCCAAATACTGCTTTGAATTCTCATGTCTGGCCAATTATATCTCGAACTTAAAAGAAGCAGCAATACTCACCCTCAATATCAGTAGTTAAACAAAATTTCACACCTTATTTATTAACATTTTATCTGGAAAATTTAGAAAGATATTTGTCATTTAAAGCCAGCAAGCAAAAGCTGTACCTGCTTTATCCTGCACCCACAGAAACTCTTTACATTTGCTGAATTTGTTAAAGCTCTTAGCCCATACCCATATTTATCTCATAATCCATTTATTTGGCCAACTCTGGGATTAAAGGGTGTGGGTTCCATTGTTCCTGCACTGCACCTGCTGAGCAGCCCCTCCTGAGTGAGACACACTCCCTTCAGTACTTCCGGATGGAAAAACGTGACTCTGTGCTTTCATCCAAATATTAATTATATTATAGCTTTCATCCAAATTTCCAATCCTCTCCTCTGAGTGGTTAATGAGGGTGGAACAGGAAAAATGTGTCATTCTGTTCCGAGCTCCTTGGTGACACTGATGAATACAACTTTATTAGGAGGAGCAGATGTTGTCATGCACCCTGGAGGTGTCTCTGATAAGGAGCATCGCCTTTCCGAATTTGCTGATGAATATTATCCCATATTCCAATCTCACTGCTGCCCCCGTGTTCTCTGTGTGTCAGACAATGAGCCACGAGCTGGCAGTGATCTCAGCACTGTCCTTGTCCCAGCATGAGCCAGGGCAGCTCCACAGGCCCTGCTACATCAGCAGGCTGGCTCTGTGTCTCATCCAAGGCTTTGCAGCACAAGGTGATCCCAGATGGAAACAGGGAATGGGTTGGGTTGGAGGGACCTTAAAGATCATCCAACCCCATCAACTGTCCCAGGCTGCTCCCAGCTCCAATGTCCAGCCTGGCTTGGGACACTGCCAGGGATCCAGGGGCAGCCACAGCTGCTCTGGGAATTCCATTCCAGGGAGAAATTTCTTCCCCATATCCCATCTAAATCTACCCTTTTCTGTCGCTGTTGCACTGTGGACGCGCAGAAAAACCTCACCAAATCCAGGGTCAGATAGGAATGGTGGCATGAGCTGGTTTAATGGCTTTCTCCTGAGGTTTTTATATGTTAGTTCACAAAAAGTGAGTTAAATGGCATAAAGTAATTGGTTCTCTGGCCATCCACCCCTCGAGGGGATTGGCCCAACTCTAAGATGTCTGTTCCCAAGTGTTTTTCTGGTTGAAACCACAACAATCTGGCAAAAACAAGTCACAGATGTGGATACTTTATAAACTACTAACTTTGTTTTTTTTAGCTTGCATGGGAAAGACAGAGCTCTCACAAAATGCTGGAGAGCTGAAGAAATTCACTGCTGAAGCCCTTTCAACATCTACCCTTTTCCACCCCACAGCCATCCCCCCTTGTTCCATCACTCGAAACCCTTGTGCAAAGCCCCTCTCCATCCTTCTTGCAACCCCTTTTCCGTACTGGAAGTCAGATATCCTGCCTAGAATGGGCAATCTCCAGGCTGAAATGTGTTACATTCCTTGGGAGCCAAATTGCTTCCCAGAAGATTTTTTAGGCTGTAGAGGCTCTCTGGAGCAGTCTCCCCATCAATACCATGCTCAGCCAAAGTAAGAATGTAGCAATTAGATGACATTTGTGGCCATTACCATCAAAGAACAGTATATTAATGATGTTATACAGAACCATTTCCCAGTATTTCCTTAGAAACTCTTGTTGGGCCTACCCATAAATGTCTCATAAAAGCTATAAATATTCAAGAAAGGAAGTCAGTTACATGTAAAGACCTCTAATAGGCACTATGAATGAATTCTGAACCATATAATAGCCAGGCACCTGTGAAAAATGGCAAGAGGATGTGATCTATACATTATATATGAGGCACTTTGCTACAGCTGCGAAGATTTCGAGTTATTCAGCAGGGCTAGAAAATTAAAACAAGAGAATACGACAAGAAAGCCATCTGAATTAAGCCCTGTGCAGAGCTGCTTCTTACTCAGCAATCATTACAATAATTCATTTTGCACAAAATAGATTTATAAAAGCTCATAAATTCCTGGTAAATGCAAATTCACGTTGCTGGTATTTATTTAACTTTCTGCAAGTTGTTCACACCAGGTCTGTGACCAGAGTGGGTGAATCATTCCAATCAAATGCAACAGGCAGAGCTGGACACTGAGATGTCACCGAGCCAGAATTCAGTTATGTTGTGGGTATTTTTAATACACAGCCAATAAAGTCATGGTAAAAATAATATTTTAAATGATACTGTACTTTTAGAGGTTTTCTCTCTCTCTCCTCCCTTCATTCTTTTCCTTTTAATCAGCAGAAGCAAAACTTGCTGCAGGTCCTGGGCTTCCACTGACACCAATAAAAATTTGTCATGAGCACTGAGGAAAGCAATTCCTGGCTGCAAAAGGCAGCAGGAAAGGTCTGGGTTTGGGGGGAGCTGCCTGGCACAACCTGCAGATTTACAGGATTTGGGGCAGGGGGCCTGGACCCACAGAGCCTTTTGGGGCTGATGGACCCTCAGTGAATTACCCCAAGTGAAATGTTCACTCCTGAGCAAGAGATTTGCCCAGAGGTGGCACAAGATTTGCATGTGAGAGATCACCTGGAGCAGTTCCTGGCTGCCTTCAAAGCCTCCAGCAATGGTGCTGCACAAACAGATCTGTCCTGGCAGGGTGCTCTGGGTTTGGGATGTGACACTCCAGGGATCAGCCACCCCCCTGAGCCAGCTGTACATGAACCTGCAGCAATGCCACCTCCACCCTGCTGGGCAGCTGGTGAAGGTCTGTGCTTTAACCTGCAAAATATGCCTGGAAAAGAAAAAAAAAAGGAAGAAAAAAAAAAAAAAAAAAAAAAAAAAAAAAAAAAAAAAAAAAAAAAAAGAAGGGACTGTATTTCCCTCTTCTGCCTCACAGATCTGCCTTAGGCAGGCCAAGAAAATTCCTGGTGGCTGGAAAAAGCGGCTGTGGGCAAGTCTGTTCTCCACTCCACAACAGCATTGCAGTGCTGAGAGTGAAATTTCACCATAAAACCAGAGAAGCAGCTGAAGATTTCCCTTTTCTAGGATCATTTCTCCTGCAGCCTGACAGGACATCTCTCTAAGAGGTTTCAGTCGCTCCTGTGGCTGGGCAGGCTCAAGGAACTCAAGGTGTCTCTGTGCTTGTAGCAGAGGTCAGACTGGAGAGGCTCCTTGTCCCCAGCTGTGTGACACAAACCCCTCTCCTGCTCTCCCGGGCACAGGTGCCTCTCTTTTTGGGAGCACCACCCCTGGGATTCCTGCTGAAGGGATCCTTGTGCAGAACCTGAGCACTGATTGAGTGGGAGAAAAGCTCTCTCTACGCCTGAGCATCCTCAGAACTCCCTTCAGCATCAATGAGAATTCCAGCACCCACAATTGAGCCTTCTTTCACTTGGTGTGATGCCTTTCCCTGGTCTTAAAATCAAGAGGTGAACACGGTTAGAAGGGGAAATTTTAAGGATCCTCAGGTGCACCACGTCCAGGTCAAATGCACCTCCCTGCACCCCGCAATGGCCACCACCCTTCCCCTCCTCAAGATCCAGTCTTATATCCTAGGTCTTACTAATTAGCATATCTATCCATAATTCCCCAAGGAGAGGCTCAAATGAGCCCCCCTTCCCAAGGAACCTTCCCCTGGATGGTTCTGTCTCAGGTTCCAAAATGTGTTCTGGAGAGGCCCTTGGGGTCTGGGGCACACTGACCCCTAACTATGAAACTTCTAACATGTTTAGTCTCTCAGTTTAACAAACAAGTCCAAGAATGTGGGCAAAAAGCACTGAAAATACAGAAGTTGTAAAAAGGTATAAAGGGGTATAAAAGAAAAGACAAAAATCATCCTGACATCATGTGAGAGGAGCCGGGTTGGTCTCACTCCCTCGTGTTTCCAGCCTTCCTCACCTGGTGGGCTGTGGCTTCTCAGAGATGAGCTGGATAACACATTTATATGCTTTGGAGGTACAAGGGAGCCGTGTAGCAGCACTGGGAAACAAGTGCCACAAGCAGAGGTCACAGTCATCAGGGTGTGTTTGAACACCGCCTAATGAGTTACTCTCCCCGCCAAATAAATAATTAATGGCTGCATTTGTGGAAGACAAACGCTGTCAGGATCCTCAGGCTGACACCGGGGCTGACAGAGCTACATGAGAGGATGTGAGCATTGTTACAAGTGTCCTTTCAAATGTTGGTGCTACGGGAAGCGACAGCTGCAGGCAAGCAGCCCTCGGCTTTTTGGTGGGGAAGAGACTTTCCAAACCTTCAGCTTCTTTTTCACCCTTTGGGAATGAAACATTTTCTTTTGCTAATGCAACAGTTGGGGGGGGGGGGGG
>VXAC01001781.1:1281720-1318309 GCA_013399225.1 Rhipidura dahli
CTGCATGGCCACAGGTTACCTACAAAAAAAAAAAAGTAGTTATAAAAAGTTTCCACTTCCAGTGCACCTGAATAATTTCCGCAGTTTGGCTTTTCTGGATGCCTCAGTGAATTGGAGCAGCCCCTTGGCGAGTCTTGTTCTCCTCTTTCTCAATAGATTATTCATCTGTCTTCCAAGCCAAGCAGAAACACAAGCTGCAGTCCAACCTGCTGCCACCAGACCCTGCTCCAAGCAGACACACAGCATTCCCTCAGGGACCAGCCCCTCCGGAGGAAGGAATAAAAACCCACCACAGAACGTGAATATTTATCCCTGCTGCTCTGCTGCAGGAAGAATTTCCATCTCTTTTTCTATTGCTGGAGTAAAAAGGGGCCAAAAATTCTCTTTTCTGTGCTAATGGGAAGAAAATACAACCACTACAGCACTGGAGGAAGTTCTGGGTTCATCCCAAGGTGCAGCACTGGGAGTTGGCAATGCTGGGGAAATGCACTGTGGGTTTTTGGGGTCACACCTGGGGTCAGTCCTCACCTGGAGGAGTCACCAGCAGTCCAGGGACCAGGCTGAAGCCTTGGCTGGTGTAAATCAGCCTGAATAGCCAGGCTTTGACTCCCTGTGGCTGAGAATCCAGCTCTGAGTGTGACAGCCTGGCCTTGGGAAGGCTTCTCCAGGCTATGGAGATGCTCTCTCCACGCTTTGGAGCAAAGTAATGAGCACTCAGGGAGGAATAGAAAGAGAACTGAGTTCATTTTCAGATTTGTAAGAGTCCTTTATCATCCAAACTCCAATGGAAATGATCTCCTTGAAGATTTTAACACTCAGACAGAAGCCAGGCACGGCCTGGCTCTTAATCGCTCTCAAAATTGATATAAAATACAGCACAGAAGCTACAATATTAAAAATAAAAAGCTTCGTAAGAAGATCATTCTTAAGCAATTTTTGGCTTTGATGTGAGGAAGATATTTTATGTGTCAAAAAAAAATCTGCAGAGCTGGGTCTTGGCACCAGTCTTGAGGGAAAGGATTATTCCATGGCTGTGGGTGTCCATCAGCCACCGAAGGGAAGACCAAAGCTAAAATTCGGCCTCTCCCAGTGGCACCGTGTCGGGTATCTGCGGATAATTCCTGCAGCCCACATGCCTGTCCATATGTTTTCCTGGGAAGGGTGATTAATCCCGCTTTTCTTCGAGACAACACGAGGTTTATGCGGGCAAGGGATCTTTACAAGGTAGAATTCCTGTGGAACGGGAAAATGAAGCTCCTAATCCCGCCCTTCTCCTGGAGAAATCCAGCCCAGTAAATGGCATCGAGGTCTTCATTTCCAGGAGTTGTTTGTAGGTGAGAGGACGAACCCCAGGTAAGGCAGGGCTGCTCAAAATCTGCCACCTGGCCAGGCAGCAGAGCCCGGGGCTCCGGGGAGGTTTAACCAGGCGTTGTTTTTAAAGCCTGGCTTTTCCCCCCGGCATTAAATCCTTTTGGAGAGGGAGAGCAGCCCCTGCTTGCTGCGCTCAGAGCCTCGCAAAGACCGGCACCACGCTGCCAGAAGCGCCCGAAAACTCGGGATGGTGGACGCGGGCAGAGAATTCCCAGGTTTCTTTAAGCAGGAGCCGCCTCCAACTTATTTCCTAAAGCCTTCCAAATCCGTGCTCGCTGCCGGGTAATGCACAAAGCGCCTGTTTAAAGCCTCAGCCGGCTGTTTTGAGGCGGCAATTCCGTGCCCTCCCTGACCAGCCCACATCCCCACCTGCCCCTGTGTTCCACCAGCAGGGAAAACAGCTAAAAATTACAGTTATTAGTCACTATTCTCCCCTTCTTCTGTGTCATTAACATCAATTACTAGCCGCTGCATTGTCAATTAAGACTATCACTTGCTGCTATTCACTGCTAATGTGCTAATTGTCATCAATTTACTGCCTCAATTATGTGGTCACACATTTGCCTCGAGGTATAGTGATGTGATATAAGGATCTGGAGGAGAAACAGGCTCTCCCTGGCTTTAATGCAGGAAAAGAAACCTGGAGGGAGTCTGAACATGCTGGATGGAGCTGCAGAACTCTCCTAGAGAAAAATTATTCTAACACACGTGATAAGGGAAAAAACCCCCACAATTTAAGCTGTTTTACAAGACTCTTTTCATTCCTGACCCTTCCACTGAAAATGTGATGTTATTTCACCTGCAATAGATTCACGGATCGTGTTCACTCTGTAATCATGTATATATTTTTGCCTAATTATACCTGATTGCTTAGTGCATGTTGTACTTTCTAATGAGCATTGAATTATTAATCTGCTGCCGAGTGTTTCTCAGCATACAAAAGGGAAAGGATGTCTGGTGTCACTGAACACAGCCTATTGTGTTCCCTTCAAGCAGCAGCAAACTTCAGGATTCAGCAGTGTGCCAGATTCTTACTACAAACACAGCCGAGTTCTCTTTGACAGGTTTTAAGTAATATGTTTTTGGTGTGCTTTATCTGACACTAAGCTGCCCTGAAAATAGTCGAGTAAGTCTGCTAGTGAGAATAAAATCAGACGAACTCCGAAAAAAATATATAAAAATCCCTCCTGCCTCTATTTTTCAGTCCTTAGGCAAATAACCTTGTAGGCTGCATGGAAGGGTCTGATTTCTTTCATGCAGCTGCTCAGCAATCCAAGGAAATAAAGCAGAGATGCTTTTCCAGAGCAAGGGTCCAGGGAAAAGATGGATCCTTTTCATAGCAAAGAAACAGGGATATTTCACCCAAAATTGTGATGGGCATTTGATTTTCATGTGCAATATTTATCTGTGATGGAGGTCTGGGGGTGGAATCCTGATCCAAACCATCCTTGGCCCTGGCACAGGGTGCCCAGAGCAGCTGTGGCTGCCCCTGGATCCCTGGCAGTGCCCAAGGCCAGGCTGGACATTGGGGCTGGGAGCAGCCTGGGACAGTGGGAGGTGTCCCTGCCATGGCAGGGGGTGGGGAAATGAGCTTTAAGGTGCCTTCCTACCCAACCCATTCTATAATTCCAGGAGGAATCTATACTTTGATCCCAACAAACCCTCTCTTTGGCAGGTGCTGCGCTGTTGGTGCCTCCCAGGCCAGCCACTCACTGAGGGCACCCACCTGGGGGCTGGCAGGTCCCAGAGGAGGGGTCTTGGATGGAGGGGGGGACACACCCAGTGCAGGCTTTGAACTGAAACCCCTTTTAAATCGCTTTCCCTGGAGAGCAGCTTCCACCAGCTGAGGTTTGGTGGCTCTCCTGCTCCTCCAGGGTGCCCAGGGACCTCTGGCCATTTGTCCTCACCCAAGTTCCCATCAGCTGGGTGAAGCCTCTGGCCTTCTCTCACTCATGGTATCAGTTCCTCTGGCACAACCTGCACTTCCCTGGTGGATTTCAGCTCTGTGCATGCAAAAACCTTTGGAGCATCTCTTTGGCTGTGTCAGGCTGTGGAGGGTGGGGTGTGCAAGCTGGTATTTTTAAAATATTGATGTTTTAAATGTTGGTGTTTTAAATGGTGTTTAAAAAAAGGAGGAGTTTGGTTTTAAAATTTTGAATTGGCTCCCAAAATCTCTTCTCTTAATGCCCTGCTCATGCTGGACAAAATAAATGTCAGCTTTGGCAGTTGGCATCGCTGTCTCCTGGTGGCTGTCCCAGTCTAATGCTGAGGCTGATTCCCATCTCTAAAGATATTCCAGGCACAGTGCGTGAACTTAGATTTTGGCAAAAAGGAATGGAACCAATGTAAGCCGTGAATAGTTGTGTTGGTTTGTTTAGAAGCTTTTTAGATGAGCTCAAGGAAAATTTGGGGAAGAGAGATGAGGCTCAAATGTTTTATAACCGTGGGGTGAAACATTTCTTTGGCTCCATCACGACTGGAACTTTGGCTTCATTTGAACTGAGGGGCATCAGTTTGGGGTGTCTTTTCCATATCTAGGTTTTTTGTTTGGTTTTGCTTCTTTGTTCTCTTATCTCTGTTCTCTGACAAAAATTTCTGGGGGAGAACAGCCCAATAGAGGCTGCAGACTCTGTGCATTTGAACTGCTGCTTGTTGAAATCAGTTTAATATAATAATGACTTCTTTTTCCAAATAGACTTTTTAATGTGAAGTGATTCAGGAATGCAGCTGTCAAACGGGAGGGGGAGGAGGAGGAGGGAAGCACTGAATAATGAGGTGGGAACGATGCTCGGTGCACTCAGTGTGTGAGGGCAGCACTCCCAAACCCACCCCTGTGTCCCAAGCACAGCGTGCCAATAAAGCTCTGAGTGCCCTTGTCCCAGCGTGAGGTGGTGCTGGTGAGTTGGGACATCACTGCAGCCTCTGACCTTGAAAATGCAACTCAGAAAGTCAAAGCAGATCAGCTTGGCACAGCCAAAGGGAGCTTTAACACGAAGGTAAAGACTCGTTTTGTTGATGTACAAATATCTCCCAGACTCCCTGAACTGACTGTGTAAAATTTCATGTCTGTGGTCCATTCTCATTTTCTGGCACTGCTGGGGAGAACCCCAGACTGGGATTGGAAGGGACCTTAAAGCCCATCCATTCCCACCCCTGCCATGGGCAGGGACACCTCCCACTGTCCCAGGCTGCTCCCAGCCCCAGTGTCCAGCCTGGCCTTGGGCACTGCCAGGGATCCAGGGGCAGCCCCAGCTGCTCTGGGCACCCTGTGCCAGGGCCTGCCCATCGTCCCAGGGAGGAATTCCTCCCTAACAGTTGCAAATCTTTAGCACCTGGATGGACGCAGGGAATTGCAGGTGAGGTGGCTGGGTGTGTTTCAGCGTGACAAACCTCCAGACCGATGTTCTCCTCCTGATTTTGCTCTCCCAGTTGTGAAGTCCTCTTCCAGGTGTAAGAGAGTTGTTCTTTCCATCCTCGGGTCTTGCAGGACCCCACCTGAATTCCAATTAAGAAGCTGATTTATTTGAACTGTAGCTATAAAAGTGGAGACCCTCCTTTATTAATGACAGGAAAGGGGAGAGATAAACAGCCCATAAATTACATTAGCATCGGGTCCTCAGAGGGGAGCTCTGGGTAGATCTCAAAGGACAGAGACAAAAGAGAGGGAAAATCAGGTGTTGTGGTTAGAAAGTAGCTGGGAATTGTTGGTTAATTCAGAAACATGAATAATAAGTAATTGCCGAAGTGCCAGTTGGTTTTGGGGTCTGGTTTGAGGGGTTTTTTTGGAGAGGGAGAGCTTTTCTCCCTCAAACCACCTGCTCTAGACCTAGAAATTATTTCAAAAAGTTGAATACGTCTCTTTTTCCTCTTGCAAACTTCCATCCAGTTTTATTATTTGGGTAGGTAATACCACAAATACAGATGGCATTTACCCTTGCCTTGTTTCCTCCCAATCTGTTCTCTTTTCTGGGTTAATACCTTCTCCCACTCTGCTCTTCTATTTCAATGTAGTGTTTAAAAATAAAATGGCAGCTTTCTCTTTGCTTTTCCTCTCTGTTTCTTCACATTTATATTTTGACTTTGTTACCTTTGGCTCACCTCATCTGCCTACATAGAAAGCTTTTTTTGTTTGTTTGTCAGAGTCGTCTACATAACTTTTCCTAGAACTCAGAGGGAGCTGTGCTTAAGGACCAACTTTCATGCCTTTCAACCCAATTCATTTTCTCTTAGTACATTTTCTTCTTTATATTTTCAAGATTTATGACTTACAAAGAGAAGAGAAGCAAGGAGTTAAAGGAGACAAAAACAGGAGGGTGGGAAAAATAAAATCTGTGTTTTAGTTTGGGTTTCTGCCTAAAATGATGACACTGGGTCCATTTTTCTCCAGTACAATGGAAGGTATTGAATTTGGAGATTCATGCATGAACTAAAAATTGGCAGGAAAAAGATCAGTTTAGTGAAATTCAAAGCAAGTTCTCACAATAAAATTGTGTGGGGAGTGGGGGTGTCAGGTTGAACTTTAATAGAAATTTTTCCCTTAAATTTTTTTTTTTTTTTATGACAGTATTTTATTAAAAAACCCACGAGCACTTCAAGAAGAAAACATTGCTCACAGTGTAAAAGTTCAAACGTAGCACTTTGAAAACAGGAGTGAAACTCTTCTGTCTCCTTCCACACATCATCCTTCATTTTGGAAGTACTCCAAAAGAAATCATCTAAGCCTTTCAAATCAGCTTGTTTTACTTTCTTGTTCTAAAGGCATTCTTTAAGCCAGACTCTATTTTGAACACCTTCGCTCTCCCTAATAATCATCTGCCTGATGGCTTTACCACAACTACAGCAGAAAAAATCAAATTCTCCAGCTGCAGCTGTGATGCTTCCCTGTCCCAAGAACACACACAAAAAAGGTTCCTGCCAGCCCATGCTGTCATTTGCAAACTCTTTGTCACATTTTGTCACAGCAGGGATCAATATTTGCCACGGTGCCAGCTCCATATGCCGCCTCTTTTTGTGGAGGGCACGCCAAAAATAACACTGTGGTGCAGCTCCTGGGGGAGGTGGTGCCGTGGCCATGGACAAATGGATCTGGTCTCCTGTTGAAGCATCCCTGGGCACCCTTGTGTCGGGCTGAAAGGCAACCAGAGCTTTGCCAGGGGTGGTTTGGGGCACAAGGACTCGCCGTGGGTCTCAGCGGGAGCTGGGTGGGTGTTTGGGTGTTTAGCACCACTCCAACATTTCTGCTGGCTGATTAATCCACCAAAAGCTTGTAATTATCCCAGTGTTTCCCTCTGGACTCCTTAGCATGTGTTGGTGTCTGGCTGCCTCTTTGTAGCATATGTTCCCTCTTCCCCAAACGCATCCCGAGCCTCTCCCGGAGCGCTTCCGCGGGGTCGCGGCTGCTGCGGCGCTGCAGGGTGACCTTTGCCCAGCATGGTGTTCCTGGGGTTATGGGGTGGCAGTGCCATGGCAACGGGAGGCTCTGGCTGCACTGCTCACCACCCAACATTTGCTAATTAAAGGTGGCTCCACGCTCGTCTCTCGCTGCTTCCCGAGCGCAAAGGCGAGAGGCGGCGGGCGCGAGTTTGGCGCGTGAGGGGAGGTGTGGAAGGAGGCACTTTGTGTGCTGCTCCTTTCCCACTGCTGCCAGAGCCATTCCCTCAGGAACTCACCTTTCTGAGAACCCAAATGGAAGCACAAATGTTCCCCTTGACCCAGGGAATCTCGTGTGCCTGTCTGTGTCTAATAAAGGCAACGTTATGACCAGAGAGGAGCTTTATTTACACACCAGTTGGAACAAGGGGTTTTCTGGCGGCTGTGGGTGTTGATTTGTTTTCTAACCGTTGATTTAAATGAATACTGAATTTCCAATTGCAACTATTTTCTTGTATCGAAGCTGCTTTGGAATCTGAGGTGTTTAAGTTCTGGTGAAGTTCTTGGGATTCTTTTTGCCTGACAGGAAATGGAGGACAGACATTTGCTGGGTTCTTCTGTTCTTCAGGCCAAGTCCGCGACCTTGTGCTTTTCACTTTTGGAAATTACCCCAGGCACTGCATACCCGTAAAATGTCTTTTCTTTCTCTCCTTTCCACACCCTGTGATTCTCAGTGAGGTGTGGTCAGGCTTGGCTTCCCAGGCAACCACACACGTCCAGCCACAACACGCTCTGGAAAAGGACTTTTCTCTTTGGGTACCTCATGGTGTCCTTCCTCATGGATCAGGATTTTCCTAGGAGCACAGGACATGATTTGAATAGGAATTTCACAGAAATGAGCTGAAAACTGTGGTTGGTGGGTTCTGAACACAACCCATCGTTTCTTATTGCTGCAACACCTCTCCTCTGTGCCTCACCTCTTCCTTTTCCTTCTTAAACGAGATGCCTGACGTGCACAAATAGAGCCAGGAGCTGAATACGCCACCCCAAAACTCCTTGTAGAGCAGGCTGTCCTGGGAGCTGCTCCCCTGAGGGATGGGGTTTTGCCCTTCCCAGGCAAAGGAAAGAATTGATGGTGACTGTCTCAAACTGAGGGCGGGATCTCACCAACTCATCATTTTCCCCTCTGTATTTTTGTGGTTCCAAGCCTTAGCTTTCTCAGTCCTTTTCCTTAAAAAGTACTTTTCACCTTACATTGTTTTATATCCCATTTATGCTTGGTTTTCACTGTAATTACTCACCAGCTTTCCCCAAAGCAGTGGCCTGGGAATGTGTGACCTCTGGAAATCCCTTCAGGGAGATTATTCTGCAATAGTAACCTGGCAGGCAGGGCCAAACCTCTCTGGGCACGCAGGGAAGTGCATCATCTCGGATGTATTAATGTGATTTGATGCCATCATTTAAGCAACTGGAGATGCAGATGAGGAAGAATCTGTGCAGACAGAAAATTAAATTGTATAGATCATGAACATCTCAGGGTTGATTTAATGAAATGAGAGTGCATTTCCTCTTTCATACAGAAAGAGGCTTAACATTAAAAAAAACCCTAATCTTTTCTAAGATAAAGTTCATTAACACAATGATTATTCATTTGGCTTTTATAACGATACTGCTGCTTAATCACCAGAACATTGCTTCCTGTGCTCTAGGAGAACCAGCAGGAAGCATTTGAAGAGACAGAGCTGGTGCAAATGCAGGATGGAATCACAGTGCCTTTCATTTGAAAAGTGAATTCCTACTCAGGTTTCTAAAACCCCACCCATCAAACAGCAGGAGCTTTAAACCCAACATTAAATTTATACAGCAGTGACGCCTCAGGTTTCCTGTTTCTACACAGTTAACATCTAAGTTTCCTCCTGGGTCCATTCCCATTATTTATTATATTATTTGCCTAGAGTAGCACCCCAGAGGAGCATTGTAATCAGGAACTGAGCTTGTGTTGGGAGAAATACAGTGCAGTCACTCCAGAGCTGGCCTGGCCTCTTGGGTTTATAATCCTAATAAACAAGGCAAACAGTAATAGAGATAGATAAACAAATGCTGGAGGTAGTTGAGCTGTCTGTTAATGACTTCCTCTCGCTGCAGCCTCCATTCCCCACCTCGTGCTCCTGCACTGTTCAGACCATTTCTCCCACACTCCCTGCCTGGCTCAGTCTGAAACTCTAGGGTCGCTTCCTCCCACTGCTGAAGGTCTTTGTTTCACCTTTCCCTCAACCTTTGCTTATCATTCCTGCTCCTTGTTGTTATCTTCCTTCACCTGTCTCCCCTGGCAGCTCCTCAGTGCTGGTGACCAGTCTGTGACTGCCCCTCTGGCATCAGGGTCAGGCTGGTGTCCTGGTGCCACTTCAGATGCCACCAAGCAATGGCACTGCCTCTTCTCCTCCCTGGCAGTATTTGAGGGCAGGAATTGGAACCATTTAACCCCTCTCTCTTTTCCAGGAGTGTTTCTCCTCTAAGAGACAGGGTGCAGTGTGTGTGGGGAGTGTGGAGGAATGGAGGAAGGAATTGGGAGGTGCCTCCAAAGAAAGGGGGAATATTTGGATGGCAATCAAAGAAGATTTTAGGACCTGCTGATGTTGTCAATGTAGGGCAGAGGGGTCTGTTTGCAGGCTGCCCTTTCTCCATAGTGAAAGCAAATGCCCCAGGAGTCAGCACAGGCTTCTGCTCATCAGCAGAAGGGCTCAGAAAATGCTCTGTTCTTCAAGCTGCTGCTCACAGGCATCTGTTTGCTTGTTCTTACTTCTGCCAGAAAGGGAAGTCCTATAAAGAACCTCATTCTTGTTCACAGATACAGGGATAGGGAAACTGGCACACACCTGAGCATCTGCCCCTTACTGCAAGGGCTGAAATCAAAGGGGCTCCGTCTGAGCCCACCCAGTTTTAGGGAAGAGAAGCTCTGAGCCTCCCTGAGCAGCCTTTCAGCCCTGGTGTGATCTGACCAGGCTGCCAGGCTGCCTTCTGCTTGCTCTTATCTTCTTTTTGGCAAGCAAGAGCAGCCAAACCTTCCCTGTGCCCCTGATGAGTGCCGAGTTTGCTCTGGGTCGTTCGTGGTCAGCTCTGCTCTGACACCGGGTGTGACAGAGAAAATCTCCCCTCACCACACTGGGATCCTGCTGCTTTCCTCGAGAGCCTGTGGGATGGAATGTGCACTACAAGGGGGGATTAGGAAGTGGTTTGCTTTGCCTAAAAGTTTCTAAAGCAACTCTCATTCCATTTGTGCCATCCACTCCTAATTCCCTGGGGATGATTCTGTTTGGCTCAGCAGGGACAGCGAGTCCTTTTCTTTCTCCTACCTGCTCAGTGCAGCAGAGGGAAAGCTGGATAAAAACAATCAGGGAAAATATAGCAACACTTCTGCTCTAGTAGGAGCTGTTCTAATCCAAATTAGCTGATAAAAGCATCCTTGAGAGTGGTTTGGTACTGAAGTCCACAAAAAAAATGGTTAAAAGGTTACATCTGAAAACAGAACTTGTGAGTGCAGATTGTTGCTGCACAAATGCGTTGGAGTATCTGGGAAGATCAGGTTTAACACTCTGCCTTGTTCTTCCCATTTCCCTCTCGGATCCTTTTGTATCCAGCTTCTAGAGGAGTCAAAGGAATGTGGCAGTACTTTTAAATTGAGCTGAGGTGTGCAAGCAGCTCTGATCCTTCTGTCTCCACAGCCACACGCGTAAGAAAAAATATATTTACTGCAGGTCATTGCTTCTGCATTTAATTTTGTATTTATTTGTTTGGTAAGACTCCCCAGTCAGATGCTCTGGGCACTACTGGCTATTAATTGCAAGCTCAGCATGCCATGCAATTAAGGGAAACAAAACAGGACTGGAAGGCTTCAAAAATAGGTAAGAAAAGAAGAAAATGACAA
This sequence comes from Rhipidura dahli, assembly GCA_013399225.1. Classification (NCBI taxonomy): domain Eukaryota; kingdom Metazoa; phylum Chordata; class Aves; order Passeriformes; family Rhipiduridae; genus Rhipidura; species Rhipidura dahli. The sequence continues at coordinate 1,292,387 of VXAC01001781.1, forward strand.
CGGCAGATAGGCAAATCACAATATCTGTTTGCAATCACTGCAGAAGTCACCAAACCCGTGTGTTGGCACAGGAGATGAGCTGTGAGAGCAGGATGGGGCAGGGAGGACACACTTTCCTCAGGGCAGGACTGCCCAGCCCTTCCAGGAGTGGGGACCAGGCAGAGAGACCTGAGCAGCATCAAATCACAAACATTCTTCCAATCTAAACAATCCCCTCTTAACTTCGACAAGAATTTTGCTCACAGGCAACTTTGGCTCCCAAGACATCTCCTCCATAGTTCTTACTGCATAAATAGCCCCTCACTGTTCAGTTTTAAAGCAAACAAATGATGCTTTCAGCCCCGTGCTTTTCATTGCCCGTGACTGATATCAGCAAAGCACTGGCCCTGGTTATGTCTGCAGAGATAGAGCCTTGCAGTGCAGATGTGTTATTTAAATTACAATGCTGGGAATACATTTGTGTCAGTAGCTTTCCATCTCCTGCACCAGGCATTGAAGTTGTGAGGGGAAGAAAGCCCTGCTTTTTCCTGAGCACCACTGTATTTTCCTCTTTTCACAAGTCACTTGGTTACATCTGAAGAGCTTACTCATGCATCTCCATCCAGCTCATTTTTATTACAGCTCTGTGTTTGTTACAGATAAGCTCCGAGGATGCAGCTGAAAGCTGGGCTCTTTCCAGTTTCCATGTATTTTTTTTTCCCCCCAGGTTTTAATCGTTATATAACATTGTGTTATGACACAACCTCCCTCTTGCTGAAAGAAAATTGCTAAACTCGGCTTATCGAATGTTTGAAGGGTACAAAGTTCAGATAAGAAAAGTTGCGATTGTAATCAAAAATGTCAGTGAGAATTATAAGTTTCTGGAAGCATAAAAGGGTGTTTCTTGTATTTCTTTCCTCTTTTCCCCCTTTTCCTTACATTATCCTGATTTCCCAAATACTCAGTATTTGGAGAAATCCCTTTTCCATGGGCTCTTCCTCTTTTCCATCCCACTTTTAAGACAAAACCTGGCAGGTGCAGGCTGTGTACCAGCAGCCAGTGGTCATTTTTGGGTGGTCATTTTTGCACCTGCCCTCAGTGGCAGCTCCTGAGTGCCTCAGTTTCACAGCAGGTGGGAATCTGAGTTTATTGCAGAAGACAGGGGAGGTTTGGGCCAGCAGCTGCTGCCTGATGAGTGACACCAGAGAGGACAAGGGCAGATCTCTTCCTCGGAGGCACAGACCCAAAGGGCAGCCAAGAAAAAGCCACAGGGAAATTCTTGTTAAATATTAGGGGGAAAACAACCTTTACAATGAGGGTATTGGACACTAGGACAGGCTGCCTTGAGGGGGTGTGGGTATTCTGCAGCCAAAGATGATCAGAATTCAGCCCAAACTCGAGCTGCAGTCAGTGCTGGTCCTTCCCTGAGTACTGAGCAGGGACCAGATGACCCTGAGGCTCCTTTCAACCAAAATTTCTCCATGGTTTTAATGCCTGGTGGGTTTCTCTCCATGTGAAACAATTATTTAGCACCCACAGAGCACAGTATTGGTAATTTCAATCCCTTTTTTTCCCCCTTCTGCACCTTTTTTCATCTACACAGTCATTCCTGCAGATCAATCATGTCTTGCTGTCACGGGAGACAATCATTGCCATCATTTACAGAAAGAATCAGCATAATTCTGAGTGTTTCACACCCTGGAAAAGGGGAGGATGACAAAGTTGTTCTTCTGTCCCAGAATTGAACTGCCAGTCTTTGCCAAACCTCACCCACGGGCAATTAGGCATTTATCAAACACTAACACTCACGTTCCTGTGGGGTTTGAAGGGAATTGGTGCAATCTGGGTGTCGTGGTGTCTGTCAAAGGCAGGATAAGGCTTTGTGGGGTTGGGGGTTTCCCATAGGAACTCAAGGACCAGCTCCTCAGCATTGCCCTGCTGCCAATTAACTTGGATTGTCCCTCATGCCACTTTGGGGGACGGTGGGGCTGATGTGGTCTCAGGGAACATTGGAAGAAAAGCTCAGAAGGGCTGAAGGAAAGAGGGTTTGTGGTGATATCCCCCAGCTGATCTCGTCCACTGAGAGGCCAACATCTCTGCCAGGAACATCTGAGAGCCAGAGAGCAAACATCCTGCGTGCTGGAAATCAGCATTTCCCTGCACCTGATGGGAGATTCCTGGCAAATTCTCCAGGATCAGACACACTGATGCATTTACTTGGGGATTCAACCAGGTAACAGGAAAATCAGGAAAACCCTGCGGGTGTTTTTGGGACACCCCACAGATCCCATCCCTTTCACTGAGGAGGTGGAATATAAAAGCTGTGATTCCTTAGATGGTTATTTTTTATCCCAAGTAGCCAAGGAAAGGTTCTAATCATTCCCACATATCTGATTTTTCCTGGAATCCCACTGTCCAAGCTGACTGTGCATCCAGCAGGGGATGAGTGGTGGGCCAAAATTTTGTGACAGACTTTGAGCCAGAGAAGGAATCCTCTGAATGTGACCCCTTTGATATTTTAGCCCTCTGTAAGTGTAACACGGCCAAGTGAAAGGCCAAGAATGGATACATCAATATTTTTTTATGGCCATGCCCATTTCAGCCAGGACAGCACTAAATTCTGGGTTTCTTCCTCTCTTCCCAGCTTCTGCTTTGTTTCATTCCTTTCCCTCCTCTTTCTTTTCTTTATTGAGTCTAAGAGGAGGAATAAAAGATAGGTGTAAGGTGGGAAAAGGAGAATTATCCCAGAATACTCTGTATTTCTGTGATTTTTGTTCCTATTTACACCGTGGTTCTCTGCAATCCAGTGGTTGAAACCCAGCTGAAGAATAAATTTCAGGGAGAACCTGAGCCTATTCTTGTTCTTCTTCTATTATTCATGAATTCTTCGGTGGTAAATTGACTGAAAAAATGGGTAAAACTAATTTGATAATTATAAGTTAATAAAACCTCGATGCTGCTTACCCAGGAGTCAGTAACCATAGATCTGCTCTGTTTAAGCAGTTTAAATACATAAAACTGTTAATTACTAATGCAAATTCATAGTGGAGGAAATGATGGCACAGTTACACTGAGAGAATAAAAGTTATATTTTTCCTGCAAACAATTTTTAGTGCCATGATTTTAAGAAATTCCAATATTGAGCTGTGCAAAGCCATTATGGGGCCTTTTGTATCTAGAGTTGAGGGGTTGAAAACCAGTTATGTAAAGGTTTTTTTGGACTGGCAAGGGGGATTAATTAGAGCCTTAACAAGGCAGAGGGTGAGGATTTTGACAAATCATCAGAAAAATTGTACTGAGCCCTGGGGCAGAGGCTGAAGCAGGCCCAAGACACATATATTTTTATATATTTTTTTTCAATTTATATATATATATAATAATAATTTCTATATTTTTCTATGTTTATTTGTTTATATATATATACTTGTAGTTATTCCAGGTGACTGGGGACAAAGGCCTGGATTTGCAATATCTTGGCAGTTGAGGATCCGAGGCAGACATTTACTTTGCCATAAAAAGTGGGGCTGGAATCGCTGCAGACAGGAGAACAGATTCCTGCAGCTCCTAAATTCTCCCCTAAGCTTGCTCAGGTTTCAGCAGGGCCCAGGGTGATATCACAAATCTGCTGTGCCTCGCTGCCTTTCACTGGGTTTGCACACAGCCAAAATTAAAATGTTACAAGAGGATGAAAGAAAGAAATAAAGTGAACTTGGAGGCCCGAATATTTGATATTCTAATATTCATTAAGAGGCAGTAATTATCTGATTGCATCTATTAATTCTGGCACGTTACGTTGCTTCGATCTTTAAACTCCACATAAATTTTATGCCCATTAATTAAAATAAAAGGGGCTGGGTTTTATTCACCTTCTTTATCCTTAATCCTTTGTTCCTCTTCCCTGAGTGTGTTCCTTTCAAGTAGGGGGGTTGTGACTTATTGTGAGTCAGGCACCTCCCAAGTGGGATGAACTCTTGGGAAATGAGACCAAAAAAAAAAAAGGAAAGGAAAATATTTCATGTCTCACTTTCATCTTCAGAGTGCTGATATTAATAAGTGAGCACCTAAAAAGAAACACCTGCATCTTGAAATTAAGGATTTGAGGTACCTCTGGTAATCCAGTTCACCTGTGGCAGGAAGTGGAAAGGAAAAAGCACCTTGGAAATAATATTGGATACTGAAGGGCCTGGAGGTTGAACTGATTTCTTAGGTTCATAATTAGCTGCCTTTGAACCACAAGAATCCAAAGAAAAGCAAATAAAAGTCAGGGTTTCCCAGGGAAACCACTGCAAACTGGATCCGGCATTGTGCAAAACCAACACGAAGCATTCAACCCAAAATATTTATAATAATTATATATATATATATGTGTGTGGATATCTATAAATTCCTGCATGGAATGATTCATTCAGACTAATTAGTTCATATTGAAAGATCTGAGCTTTTTGGTCTGAGTTCCCACATGGATTAAACGGGGATAATAACGATCCTGTGCTGATTGTAACGAGCACTGGAGGAGCGCCACGGAATTGTGAGATTTTATTTATTTATTATTTCCTGGGAATCTTGGCCATCCCCAAAATGCAGCCACCAAAGGGGTGGAAGTATGGTGAAAAACCATTTTTTATCTGCAGCCCTACCTGACACAACCTTTTGGATAAGGGCAAGGCATCCAAAAAACCCACTCATTTTCCAGTTAAACCTCAGGGGGAAATAGATAAGAAAATTGTCGGATCCGTGTTTATCAGGGGCTGAATGTGATCTCAGCACTTACATGTAATTTGTTCATTTATGTCACAACCTGCTGGACAAATATGTAATTTTAGTTCACATCATCACTGTCACAAGTATTTAAAAGGTCTCGATAATTTAGCATTTTTGGTATCTGTATATTTTATTTATATATTACCGGGTCAGAAACTAAAGCAATGGCTCAGTGAAAAATCTCTGAAACAGAGACATAATCTGTGCTCTGATATCTACCTCAAATTCAGGAAATCAGCTTCCCTTTCAAAATATTTCAAAGATGATATTCAAAGTATTCCAGAAATGCTTTGGATATCATTTTGAACACAGGTGAGGTGATACCCAGTGAATTTTATATCCGAGATCTGTGAGCTTCAGTGAACTGGATTCCCCTCCTCTCCATGTGTGCTGCCCTGGCTTGGGCTCCAATTTGGATATCTTGGCATCAGCTCATTTTTAATTCATTCGTTCTTTCTTCTGACTGAGAATCCATACAAATATTCCTGTAGTTAGGACTTGCAGTGAAGGAATAATTCCAGGTCTGCTTGCCAGGAACCCCACGGAAGGAAATCCTGCCACATCAGAGCTTTTTTTTTGTTGCCGCCTTCTTTCAGCTCCAACCTTGCTGTGCAGTCCTTGCAGTGGAAAAGCATGAAATAACCATTTTATGGGAACTTTTTTAGGAGCTGCCCATCAAAAAGATGGAGACAAGGGGAGCTGGGTTGTAACAAACCTTCCCTGGCACTTAAATACAGAGTTGGAGTTAAGTCAGTCGATAACATTTGGGAAGGGTGAGAGGAAACCTCCCTGAAAGCAGCATTAATTCTCCCAGAATTTACACAGCTTTGCCATTTATTTTCCAGTTTTGAGACTAAACATGAGAACACCCAAGCAGAGACAATTGAGCAGATGGAGACAAAGGTAACAGGGTGATCTCCAGCAGGAAGGAGGGGCAGGGTTGTGAGGGGAGCATCACGTAGCTCATTCCCTCTTTGTTTGCACAGGTCAATACTTTCCCTTTCCAACAGCACACAAAAGGAAAGTCTCAGGAGCCTTAAATTACTTCTGAAGCCTTTACAGAGCACCTCTCCAAAAGCAAAATGGATGGGATCTGCTGGGCAGCCAAAAGGAAAAGCCCATCTCAACACATTTTGTTCTGCTCAAGACAAAACATCCTGATCCCAACCCAGCCCTCTGTTGCTGCTGCTCTTGTCTGGCTGGAGATTTAGAGCTGAGAGGGAGAGACCAGGCAGCTCCTGGGGAAACGAGGGCAGGGTGGGTGTTTGGGAAGAAACAGCCTGTGGGAAATGGGAATCTGGCCTCAGCTGCAGGAGATCCTCACCCCAGTGCAGCCCAAGATGTTGAAGGCGATGGATTTGCTCTCAACTCATGTTGGGCAATCACAGGGGGAATTAAAAATTGGCCCAAAGAGAGAAGAGTGAGTTGGGTGAGCAGCAGTGGGGTTCTGTAAGCTCTGCCTTTTTGGTTAAAAATGATGCTGTCTTGGTCTGGCAGCTCATTTTGGAGCATTGCATAAATAGTCAGACTTGGATTCATGGTTTTGAGTCCTAAACTGTAAAAAAACCCCAAACCAAACAAACCCAAAACCCAACAAAAATCCCCACTGCAAACAGCACATTTCTGATTGAATGGACTAGATTCCCAATTGTTTTAATAGGACTTTTTTTATTAATTTTCGTAAAAGGCCAACTAAACTCAGCTGGAGCACGTATGGGCTTCATGTATGGCAACCATAACAAGAAATCCAAATGACCCCTGGTATAACAACTCAGGAGTCTCCAAAAACCACGTTTCTGTGACCTCACATACACCCTCGTCAAAAAATTCCTGTCAGAGACAGTGACAAAGGTGGTACTTTAACATTTAAAACCATTCTATGATTTTCTGATTCTCAAATCAAAAGGCAAATGACATCATTGCTGCTGCCTTTTCCCCCAAGGGTGAAACCACCACTAAATGGTTTCTAGAGGTGTGGCTGGAAGGTCAGTGAGGTCAGCTGCCAGCTCAGGAAAGCACAATTCACCTCAGAAAATCAAAATTTCGTTGAGAACTGATGTGCAGGGATGAGGACTAGTCCATACAAGTAAAAGTAGTGCAGTGAGACAGTCCAGGCAGAGCTCAATGAAATAAAGATGAGCTGAGCTGCAGTTACTCATTTTTACTGGAGGCTTCAGAAATAGGACCTCATCTAGTGAACAAATCAACTTTCTGCATGAATTTTAGATTAAATTTAATCAATTAATGGTGTTTCTTTTTTTTTCTTATTTTTGCCAAAGACCAACTGAGTGGACTTTTCCGAGGAGTCCCCGAGCTACCTCTTTAATCCTGGAGAGATAGAGAAAATCAGGAGACATGGGCTTCTTTTAATTGTTAACTCACACTTTTAAAGGCACAGAAGTGGCTGCATGGGAGGTATTTCATCTCTTCCAGAGCGAGCATGTAATTCCTTATCCTAAGGCTCAATATCCTTGGACTGGTCAGCTCGGGAGCAGTCAGGGGAGGTGGTACAGTACAATAATTGCTTTTTGAGTGAAGCTGCTGGCTGGGAATCTTTAACTTTCCATTTGAAGCACGGATGAAACCATTCCTGCACGGCTCCCATCCTCTCATCTGCTCCGCTTCAGCGCTGGCTGCTGGTTTTACAGCTGAGCCTTTCAACTCCGGTGTGAGCCGGACAGAAAGTGCCCCGTGCCAGGGATAATGACTGCTCAGGATCCCCAGCCTCTCTGGCAGGGAGGAGGGGCAGCTTTGGTTCCTTTTTTCCCATTCTTTGAGTGTGGGATGCTCTGTGCTGACCTTGCTCAACCTCCCTCCTCTGTCTGTGATTCCCACGGCAGGACAGCCATTCCTGTGGCCACCTTGATCCCCTCCTCAGCCTGCGTCCATCAAATCCATGAGGTGAGATGTGGATTCCATGAGGAAAACATTCCTTGAAAGGCTGGGCTGGGAGCAGCTGCTGGAGCTGAGGTTAAATCAGGGTAGGGCTGTGGATGAGCTCTTGGAGCCTCTCTCCTGCTCCAGCACCTGAACGAGAGTTTGGGGACCCAAGTGTCTGGTGTGATAACAAAGGGACCACTTCCCAACACGGCTGGGACTGTCATTTCTACCTAAAAAACTTTTTAGGGAGTTTCATGAGGGTTTTTTCCTCCTAAACTTAACTATTTACACTCTACTTGCCTGGTGCTGGTATGACATCGCACCAAAACACCCCAGAAACTCAGGGGGGAAAAAGAATCAGGAATATTTCAACCTGCACTTCAAAGATCTCAGAATCTTCTTACTTCCCTTGGACTGGATAATTCTAATTTTCATACAAGACAAATTTGGCCCTCAGCTTGAGGACCGGGGGAAAAGCTCTGTTACAAAGAGGGTTTTGTTCTGGAAGGAAAGGCAGAGAATGGTGACGCCTGTGAAAGGCCCGTGCAGAAAGACAGATGCTTTCAATACAGCTGCTCTGAATTTTTTATGTTCTCCTTGCACTTCAGGTGCCTGGATGGAAGGCTCTTTTCCCACTGGAGTTTTGGTGCCAATGCGATAAGAACGTGAGGACTGATCATGCACACTTTCCTCATCATTTATTTATAACCACTTAATTAAGTTATTATGGACTCTTCTTTTTTTCTTGCTGGCAGTGAGGATGAAATTAATTTTCTTAGCCTTTCCTTTGTCGCCAGGATCTCTTATCGTTTCTCTGCTAAAACTGTTCCTTTTCAAAGGGCATTGTATTATCCAGAAGAAATTCTGGGATGACCAATTCAAAACCCACCTCAGGTAAAGCTTCACCAGTAACAAAGCTTCTTTTCTTTAATTTATATTCACTTCCTCTGGCAATATCCCTGCTGTATTTCCTTGCTGCTTCTCTATTATGCATTGCAAGACAAAAAAAAAGGCCTCATTTTTTTGTTTTCACTTTTCTTTCTTTTGTGTCTCTTACCTGTTCTAAGTCTCCCTTTAAGACTTGTTCTCCCAAGACCTTTTTCCTTTAATTATTGCCACTTCTGGGTCAGAAAGTACAGGGCAAAGCCTCTGACAGAAGGTTGGCACTTCCTTTGCCAACAAAAACTGTCTTGGGAACGACAGAAACCCTTGGATTTGCTTCTTTGGACTCCCCTACCCACGTGGAATACATCATCCAGCTGCTACAGATGATACAAAAAAGGAACATCTGAGTTCTAAAGACAACAAACAGCAGAGTTGACATTCACTCCATGCTTTAATGCCTCATTTATTCTGTATAGGACTCCTCAGTTGCTGCCAAGAAAGATTTCCAGGTTTTAGGGCTAATATTTAAAGGTTTTCTCCTTCCTTTACACTGCATTTTTCTAAAAGGAAAGATTCCCTCTGGGCTTTCCAGGTTTCTCCATCCATTTGCTCTCTGTTACATCACTCCCACCCAGCTCAGTGTGATTCTGTTTTCCCACCTTGCCCCAGCTGGGCTCAGATTAAGCCATCCATCAGTTTATGTTCTGCTTGGCAAAACCACCACTCTTCTTAAAATATTTGCTCAATCCTAAGGTGAGAGAAGGTGCATAATGCTCTGACCTGCCTGGTGAAATATTAATAAGAGAAATCACTTTGTGAGGGGTGGAAGCTTTTTTTTTTTTTCATTCAATGAGGTCTCCTGAGAACAGCAGAAAATAGAAATTTTGCTGCTCCAAACCTGACAAAACCCAGCAACCAGCAGGGACCTTTTTCTCTGCAAAACAGTCGGTATTTATCCACCTACGAGAAAATAGAGTAACAACAAGTGTCTTGCAAATAGAGTGCTTGACCCCTTCAGGTACAGAGGACAAAAAGCCAGTTCCTATTTCCTCATTTGGAAATTCTAACTTGGCTGGAAAGCCAGGATAAAACACCCCAGATTATCAAAATACCAGGCACTCCTGTTATTTAATTTCCTGTAATGTCAGCCTGGGTGTGTTTAGTTTATTTTTCCCACAACCTCTTTTTTCATTTTCTCCTCAATCTCAAGCTCATAAATAGATTTGTACCTCTGCACATCTTGAGGATGTTAAATCCCTCAGGGTGGTGCCACAAAAACTTCACACTTGACTTTAAAAGTAGGATTGGGCTTAAAACTAATCTTGGTCAATCACTGTTTTCATGGAAAAGATACAAATATTAAACAAAAACACTCTTAATGCAAATATTTAACACAGTAAAATCCTGTCAATGAGATGTTGATTAGACAGCAAATGTCAAAATATTTTTTTTATTATTCAAATATGTTTGCTGAGTTTCTACAAAATACACTGGTGGGTAAAAATTCTCTGAGCAGTTTTGGAGTTTTCAAGAAGGCAGTTTAGAATTAGGAATGTTGAGATTTTCAACAACCCTTTTTTGGATAAGCTGCTTTGGCTTCAGGGTCTCATCCTGGATTTGTGGCGCTTGCCCTAGGGCTGCATCACTTCTGGTGTCAGAGAATTCTTTAGGTCGGAAAAGAGCTCCAAGATGGTGTTCAGCCAATTGTCTTTGGTCAAGAGTGACACTGGCTTTGGTCTGAAGTGCCCCCTGTCCCCAAAGCCACCGGCAGGATCCTGGTGCAGGGAATGCTCAAAGGTTCTCCACCGGTCTCAGCTTCTTGTCTATACTCAGATCACAATTTTAATCCCATATTTGCCTGCTCTGCTGGCTCCCAGAGCATCCTAAACCCTCCTCCCCACATGCTGCCAGCTCACCAGAACCTGGCAGCATCCTGCTAGCTCCCTTGGGTGCTGCTGGACCATCATCTGGGGAGATGCACCCAAAAGATGCCGAGGAAATCAGCAGAGAACAAACAAATGGAAAAGTTTCCTTACAGCTCACCGTGTGCAGTGCAGGCTGATTGCCTTAATGGCACTCTCAGTAAAAGTTCTTGCTGGGAAATGCTATTTTCCCTCTCTTTTGGAATTCCCTGCGTTAATAATTAGCAGCTCTTTTTGGAAGTTGTTTACAGGAGGCATCGCTCGTGTGTCACTCAGTGCCAGACAACACAGAAAGTGCTCCACAGGTGTGTGCACAGGGCAGAGCTTTTAATATCCTTAACAAAGAGAGGAAACCCAGAAAACTGCCCCCCATCCTGCCAGAATTCCCATGTTGCAGCAGTGAAGTGTGTGATGCTGGCTGTACCTGAGCACAGGGAGGGAAATCTCCCCGCAAGGCTTCCAGGGCTTTCCTGGAGCATGGGAAAAGCTCCTTGACCTCTCCCCATCCTGCAAAATCTTTGTTTTCCAGCACTGTCAGCCTGGCCTCTCTATTTAATTGCACATGAACACAGAAATTAAAAATATGAGGTTTAGGTCTTTAGGCTGGTGCCAGGAAAAGCCCATGGAAAGCACACAGCAGCAAAATCCCTGGGGAGGGAAGGAAGCAGTGGGGGAGTGCTGGGAGCAGCCTGGATGGGGCTGCCAGGCACTGGAGAGGGGAAAAGTTGAATTTTAAATAGAGAGAGCAAAATGTGGGATCACCTGGGAGAACAGGAAATTGCCAAGGAAGGAGCAAAACATGGAATCACTTGGGAAAACAGGGAACTGCCAAAGAACTGAGGCCTGGAGGAACAGCTGCATCAGGCAGGGCTGGTAGTGAGCAGGGGGTTCAAGGGTTTAACCCCTGCACCTCTCCCTGCATCTTCCCTGGTGGGGTCAGGTGAGAACAGGATCCCTGACAGCCTTTTAAAGGCCATCATTCATCCCTGGGAAAGCAAGGCATCAATCCTGATCCCTGTTTTCCAGGCAGAGCATAGTATTTGTGTGGAAATACATATGTGGCACTGGATAAGGCTTGGAAACACAAATATAGCAAAAAAACCTAGTAAAGCTGGAACACTCCAGATCTTTGCTCCCTTTCCCATCCTTCTGCAAATCTGTCCTGGTTATTCCTCTTTCCTTTCTCCCCAGGAAACAAATGCTTTTAATTCCATCTTGTAAGAGGCCAAGATGCTTCCAGGGGAGCAACCTCTGTGCCTTCTCTTAGACACAATCACACAGAACAAAGAGAAGAATGAGCTTGATAATATTAAGTAATTATAATTATAATTAGCACATATTTAGTGCTTTTCATTTCCAAGGCTCTGTACAAATATTAGCTAATGAATATTTGGTAAGCAAACATTTTGAGCTTCTGGAAGGATTATTACAAACCATGAAGAAAATACTTCGCAATGTTTGGCTGACTTTTTCTCCCCTGCTACACTTGCAAGGTTTTTATTTGCTACACCTGTAACTTAATCATGGTGAGACATTTTGCATTAGTTATTTTTGCAGTATTTAAGTGCTGGTGTCTTTGATTAGACTTTAAGGATTTGGGGGTTGTAGATACAAGCTCTTTAAAGCATTTTTAAAAGAATACAGAGGGGGCAATGTGGACAAACAATGATTTAGTGGGGACAAATATTTTGCCTGCATTTTTCCCACTTGTTTTAGTGGGAATATGACCAGCCTCAGGTCTGGACTGCTCCTCCCATATTGTGCTCGTGCTCCCCTGCAGAATGACCCAACATCACCCAGACCCTGATGTTTTCCCTCAAGCTGGCACAAGGCTCTCCAATCCATCCCACATTTGGCAACTTTGGGGATTCTCACTGGCCAGGGATGCTGAGCAGCCCTTTAGGCCAACTGCTTTGGTTGGAGGGCACATCCCACACTTGGTTTTCCGGGATTCCCACTGGGAGGCTGCAAAAAGTGGGATGGGCCCACTCCAAGCAGTTATTTGTAGAGATATCCCAAATCTTGGGGCAGTCATTTCTCTTTTGTCACAGCTGGAATTGTTTGTGCTTCCAGGTGTTGGTGCTGAGAGGAAGAGGAGATGCACAGACACACAGACTGCTCCCAGACCTCTCAGAACATCCAGCAACTCTTTGAAGTTCAACCACCCAAGTGTTCACTGAGCCAAACCCCTCAGATTTAAACATTCTGCTGTGCACAGCCGAGCTCTTCTAATGAGCTTTTCTTGATGGCTGTCACTGGTCCCGTCTTTCCTTGGCTTTGTCCTTGGCTTTGAAGTTTGGATTCATTACCTTGTGCAAATTCTCTTTTCCAACACAATTCCAAACCAGTGATTCCCTTTCTGTTTGGACCTGTGGTGCCTTTTGGAAGCTCACATGCTCTTAATTCTTTGTAATCAATTTTCTGCTTCCCAAAAATCCCCACTTTGGGCACCTGCACCGCCAGCTTCCCTCGCATGAAGCGACTCGGGAATTCAGCTGGCTCCTTTCTTCCCTCACCTTGTCTGCTCCAGTTTGTGCTTTGAGCAGCAGCCAGCCACTGGATACATCTTGCTCCTTAAATTCTGCAGATCGTGTGTGATCTCTGTATTAGTTTCTCTTCCAATTGCTTCTGCCTCGCTCTCCTCCCACAAGATGCACTCAGCAGCTGCTTCTGCCACTGCCTCTGAAGGCACAAGTGATTTCTCCTGCCAATTTTCCACTTTGCTCTGCTCCTCAGGCTTGATCTCGTTGTGTGCTTTAAAGTCAGTAATAATACAGTGCGTGTGACACGTTACTGAGCTGGGGATGAAACAAGGAACACGGGCAGAGCAGCCAAAACATTTAATAACAAACTGTGATGTGCACAGGGCTTGACAGGCCTGGGGAACCCCACACTGCTGGAAACGACACCCAGCTCTGCCAAGGGGCAATCCAGGCCCCAGGCATCAGCCCAGGCAGGAAGGGACTGGATGTGGAACCAAGCACTGAGCTGGATCTGGTTTTGTGACTTTTTTTTTAATAAACATTTCTGGTTGACCAAATTTTAGTTATTTGCAATTACCACTGCACAGAAAAGTGATTTTCCACGTATTTTTAATAGAAAACCTGTTCTAAGTTGCAGGCATGCTTGAAATTTTAGAAAATTCAGTGTCTTGAATGTTTGGTTCCCATCTCACAAAGGCTTGACACATTTTAATTCCTGTTTAGAGTGTAAACTTTTCAGGCTGGGAGAGCTTCTACTGCTTATAGGGAAAAATAAAGAATGCATTGGAATTTATGTTATTTGGCAGCAATATGTAGGTTTAGAGTAGATTTTAAGGAAATTGCTGCCTGTGAGGCTGGGCAGGCCCTGGCACAGGGTGCCCAGAGCAGCTGGGGCTGCCCCTGGATCCCTGGCAGTGCCCAAGGCCAGGCTGGACACTGGGGCTGGGAGCAGCCTGGGACAGTGGGAGGTGTCCCTGCCATGACAGGGGGTGGAATGAGATGAGTTTTAAGTTCCCTTCCAACCCAAACCATCCTGGGATTTTATATTGTGTAAAGACAAGGCACACACAGGATGGAAACTGATTTTCTCTCTAACTTGACTCTACATAAAAGGTTTTCCTAACAGAAAAATAAGTTTATTCGGTGCCTGGCATAGTGAATCCTCAGTTTGATGTAAAAGCTTTCAGGCTCTACGTTGCCACAAATAATCTGTCACAAACAGCTGAACACTTTATTTTCTGTAGGGATAGAACTGAATGTGAACAAAAAAATGTAGCTAACCAAAAACCAAAGTGAACAATCAAGCCTAAGTGGTGTGTGGTGCTTTTGTTGTTTTTTTCACATATAGATTGATATTTCCCAATATTGTCATTTCTCCTCTACTGTTCTGGATGTCACCAGTGCCCATTTAATGCAACAAGGTCACCTTAAATTAAGGCAGGGCTCCTCCTTGCAGCGTTTCCAGTTGGTGGGGAATGGAAAGCTCCCTAAGTGCTGAATCAAAAGCGATGTCTCCGAGTGCCTTTTGGAGGTCTCGGGGAGCTTTGCGAGTTCCCAGCTCCCGAGAGCTCCGTGTCTGCATCTTCATCCCCACCCAGCAGGAGCAGTGCTGGCTGATGACAGAGTGCTGTAGGATTCCAGGACGAGGCACCAACAGGGGATGTGCTCCCAGGTTTGGGAGCGGGAACCACGCAGAGGCACTCGTGGGAAACAGATTTCACTCCTTCTGCCAGGAGCCGGGGTCAGGCTCAGGCTGCAGCCTTTCAGAACCTGCCAAAAAGGCAAACTTGAACCTGCTGAAAAAGCCCTAAACTGTTTAGATGGTGGGGATCATCAGGCTGCTTCTCAGCAGGGAGCTCTGATTCATCAGCATCAGGGTTTCCCCTCAGCTTTCTGCCTACATCTTCTACTTAGCTTGGCAGGGACATTGTCAGAGAATAAAAGGCTTCTTCCTCGTGTCAAAGGGCTGGCATTCATCAAAATGATAATACTTTTTACCTAGAGCACCTTTCAGATGAGGTTCATGAAGCCTGTAAAGATGACGATAAAGAGAAAAATGTTGCAGGATTTTTTATTATATTTTTGGCACTAAAACTGCTACTACATGAAATGGGAGATTTTTCTTTCAGAAGTTTCCTTTAGCTTTAGCTTTATAAATATTCCTTGGTTAAGGCAGTGGACTGCTTTTCACACAAAGCCTAATCCAAAGCTTGCTAAGGTCAACAGAAAGCTGCTTATTAATTTCAGCAGACTTTTGAATCCAGCTCCAAGTGCAAAACTGCTCCCTGAATCAAACAAAAAGTTTTTGGAACACAAAGGAGAAATTTGCACCTCCTAGGATCAAGCATTCATTTGTGTGGATGGTTTCCTTCATTATGAGGATGGTTTAAATTCCAGTAAGTCTTCTGGGAATTTCTTTCATGATTGTGCAAAGGTGTTGTGTCCAGTCTCAAATACTGAGGGTGTTCTCTGACCAGTACTGGCCACTTTCACCTTCAGGGAAAATGGTAAACGTGATATCCCTAAAAAGGGGCATTCCCAGCCCTCCATGCTGGAGTGATGAACTGTAGGGGGAGCAGAGAGTGAAGTTTGGGCACAGCTGAACTTGTTCCACTGTCTGGAAGCAGCCACCAGAGATGGAGGAAGCAATTTTGGATGGTGGTGGTGGCATCGAGACCCAGCAGCGCTTAAACCAAACTGTTGGCCAGTTCTGGAGAGTGATCCTGAATATCCCAACAGGGAGCAGGGAAGGGCTGGTGGGAAGTTGCCCTGGAAGGTGCCAAGGCCAGGAGATGTAGGGTGGGAGGGGCTGGAGCTGCACCCCAGCTCACGGATTTGGGGTCACCTGTCTGAGGACAGGATACAGGATTTTCGTGCAATGACCTGGCCAGGTGTTCCAGGCTGATTTAAGGAAAACTGGAGAGCTGCTGGTTTGGCTCAGTTATTCGTCTTTTTCAGTGGCAAGCAGGTAAATTTTGCTCCAGAAAAACCCAGTCTAAAAAACATAGAGATTTATAGGAAAGCTTTGAGAAAGGGGGGAAAGTGACATGCAGAAAAGATGAATTCTTCCGATATTTTTCACTGGTAAAGGCGCTCATTTTTTCACATCAGGGAGGAAGCTCATGGAATATCCCTGCCTCTTGGTTAGCACCAAACTGGACAGGCTGGTTGAGTCCTCTCCACTGGCCAGGAGCAGCAACAGAAAGAGAAATTAGGAGCTTGCAGATCCCTCCCCCAGCTGTGCTCCCAGATCAGCTGTTCCATTGTGCTGGAATCCAACACACCCCACGCTTCCATCCACTCCTTCCTCCTTGCATGGCCAAGATAGTGAGAACTTGGACCTTCTAAATGAACTGAGATTTCAGTGAGGGTTTAGAGGGCAGCAAAACCTTTCATGGGCAAATGCCTCATTTGCATGCTCTGAGTTCACCTGGGAACCTTGGATGTCTGCTCTCTGCAGGCCAAAGGCACACAGGAGAACAGGGGGTCACTGGATGCCAAAATACACACAACTGTCAATTACCCAACTGTGACTCACTCTTCTGGTGTCCATAAAAGCCCTTGAATCACTCACCCCGGGCTTACTGTAAATGTAATTCCCCATAAAGCTGCTGGTTAAGTTTGTAAACTTAATTCCAAACCCCAGGGAGGGTGGAATGAGTTGATCTTTAAGGTCCCTTCCAACCCAAATTCTATGATCCCGCAGTCCCTACTACTACTGGGATTCAACCCTGACCCACTCCATTCTCAGTGGCACAACCTTTCAGGGACAATATTAGGGAACCTGATTCAAACACCCATTAGCTTAAACAACCTTAAATATAGAGCTGTTTGCTTTTAATTAGCTATCTCTGTACACCTGCCCACATCTGCAAAGACACAGAGAGCAGGGTCTGCTGGGGTTTTGAGAAATGCCATGAAAATAAAGAATAAAAGACACAATTAGTCTCATTAAAGATGGATCTCTACCCCCAGCTCCTGCCTGTGAGCTCTCCAAGCTCTCCCAGACCGGTGAGGGGAAGGGATGTGTTCCCAAAATAGGCTTTCCAGGGAATATGTCCTTACTAGCAGAAAGAATGAGCTCATCCTTCCCAAAGACAGAAGAGTTGCTTCACAGTGGATGATGGAGGACAAAAGGAACACCAATAAATAACACTGAAGGAGCCACAACCTGACTGTACAGAGCTCTCTTCCTTAAAAAACACCTGGGGAATCCAGGAGCTGGGAGCATAAAGCTGGTCTGTAGTTTTTCCTGTGGTTTATCACCCAAACCTTGTCCTCCAGAGGGGAAAAGGCTGTGATGGAATAACCTGGATGAACTCCTTGACCCTTCTTGGCTTCCTCCAGCACAGCCTTAAAAACCTTGGCTGGAATTGCCAAGGGAGCAGCATAAGAGAGGGCTCAGCTTCTCAAAGGGGTGGATATCTGCATTTCCCTTGCTTCTAAATCACTCAGGGAACCCAAAATATCTGCTCTGTCACATATCTCCCAATCTCCACGAGGAGATACTCACACAAAAATGTTTTAAAATATAATCTTTTGATCACTTTCTTGAATGCAAATATTTACTGCTTTGCTCACTCCACTCAGCGCCTGACATTTCTCCCGCAGTTTTGTTTTTCTGACTTTCCTGCTTCTCCCATCCCAGCCTGTCACTGGGCAGCCAGCGAAAATCACGGGATAAAGTGAAATAAAGTGAAATGCAGTGCTGCTGTCCGGGGAAAGAAGTCTAAAAGCTTTCCAAAGCCAGCAGTCCGGTGCCTCGGCAGATGAGCACCGGCATTTGGCACTTTGTAATGGGTTAGGAGCCTCGAAATTTATTGTGAACTTAATGCAGCTTTACAGCCCATCTTCAAAACATTTACACAGCCAGTAAAATATGATGGATATTTTCAGAGCACTCCTCTTCCCCAGCAGCTCCCGTTGCTGTAACCCTGCACGAGCTGCAGTGATTTGAAATATATTATTTATGTATCTTTGAAGATTTGTTATCTGATCCCTCATGTTTATTGCTGGTGCGCAACTGGCTCCGAAGTGTCCTCTTCTCAGAGGCAGGGGTGAGGAGATAGGATCAGGGTGATTGTTGTTTGTGTTATTGGTGTTGTGGGTAAGAGGCAGCAGCCCAGCAAGGCTCCATTGATTTAGATCCCAGACAAAGGCTGGGATAACAGAGTAGCTGCTCTTTACATTTCCCTTTTTAAATAAAACAGGGAAACAAGGGCAGAAAGGAAGAGATACAGGAGATAAACAAGCAGCAGAGAATGAAGGGCAGGGGAGATAGATGTGTGTCTGCACCTGTGCAGATAATGAGAGCCATACTTTGCATTTAATGGCAGCCTCTCAATTGACTCCGTGGTGATGGAAGGTTGGAGAGGTGAATGAAGAGAGACATAATTAGATACCAGTGCAGAAATCCAGCTCGGGAAGGTGGGCAGAGTTATAGGAAGGTCAACTCTTCTATGACTATTGGATCCTGGATGTTTTGCTACTCCACATCTTCAATCTGACTTCACCCATAACGCGTTTTATGGATTATGTGGCTCAGGCATCACTCTCTTTGCATGGCCTTATTTATTCCTTCTAAAGCCAAGAGCTGGACCAAACTTCCAGTGAAAAGCACAATGGGTTTCCTGTTAGAGCTGATGGAAGCAGAGGCCCGGGATGTTTCCCAGCCCAGTTGGACGTGAGCAGGCGTCAGCTGCACAGGGAATGTCCCGCCGGACCACAGCCGCTCGTGAGGATAACTGATGCCTTGAGAGGCCTCCTAGAAACAGAGCCCAGCCAGGAGTAAGGGAATAAAGGTGGGGATTTATTGGAAAGGCCTCCAAAGGTACCCCTGGGGAGCCAGAGGCTGCTGCCGAGATGGGCCCCGAGATGGACCCTGAGAGGCCACGAGTTCTTCACACATTTATAGCTTTGGTTCATTTGCATCTCAGGGTTCATTCTCCAATTAAAGCTGCAGTTAATGATGGAACTGCCCTCAGCTTGCCCCCCTCAGAGGCTCTTTGGTTGATACTTTTTGGGCCCAGTTTGGGCTGGGTGTCCTTGGAGAGCAGCCCTGGAGAGGCTTTGCTGTGTGTGCCCAGCACAGAGAGCAGCACTGAACAGGGAACTCCAGAGTTACACACTGGGCAGGGCAGGGCTTGGAAAATAGAAAAGTTAAATCCTAAGACATCAGAACTGCAGAGTGTAAATGGAACAGCATCTTCCCATCACAGAATGGGCTGGCCAGAGAGTGAAAAGGAGAACGACCTGAAGTGTTTACAGAGAGCAGAGGCTGCTGCTGTTGGATGGGAGGAACACGGAATTCTCCTCTAGCAAGGGAACTCCACAGGAGAGCAGCGCTGGTTTTATAAAGGTGACAGGTCCAGCTGATAAGTCCTGATTTTCTTACTCATTCCAGAGAGTTCCTCATGCCTCCAAACTCTTAACTGTGCTTTCAGCTCTTGACAATTTGCTCAGTAGTTCTCAGTTCAGGTTATTTCCAACACTTGGTGCAGATGCAATAGCAGCTTTCAGCGCCCTGAACTGTTGGAGATGCTCACTTGAGCAGTTCAGCACTGGCCCAACCTATCAACAACCCAGTGCTGGAAATGAGACAAATCCCTGAGATAATAAAAGCACTTCTGTGCCTTGTCTGCCCCTGCAGTGCTGCAAATGTGGTGAGCACAGGACATGCTCAACTCTCAGGGGGAGCTCTGTTCAGCAGGGAAATAAATGTCTTGTTCCCCATCCCAAGGGTTCAAGGCCAGGCTGGACAGGGCTTGGACCACCCTGGGACAGTGGGAGGTGTCCCTGCCCATGGCAGAGGTGGAACTGGATGGTTTTCAATGTCCCTTCCAACCCAAACCATTTTATGAGTCCAAGATCTTCTTCTGTGGGGAATATCTGCTGCATTTATGTGCAGAAATACAGTGTCATGTATCCCAACACTCTGTCCACAACGAGCCTCCTCGGAGCTCTCCCTCAGGCTTTCCACATAATGCACCCCTTCTGTTTGCTGTTGGTTTCTATTTTTATTAGCACTTCAAAGCACGGGCTTTAAAAATCTCAGACATCCCAAAACATTTCTGCAGCCTTTAGGTTCCCAGGCACAGATTAATCAAACCTATATATAACCTGAATGTGGGTAGGTACATATAGATATATAGATATATATATATAGGTGTATCTTACAATGCTCTGGGTTAAAATTAAAAAGCCTTTCAGTTTGTGATTCCTTAGAATCATAGAATATTAGAATATTTTGGATTGGAAGGGACCTTAAAGCCCACCCAGTGCCACCCCTGCCATGGCAGGGACACCTCCCACTGTCCCAGGCTGCTCCCAGCCCCAATGTCCAGCCTGGCCTTGGGCACTGCCAGGGATCCAGGGGCAGCCCCAGCTGCTCTGAGCACCCTGGGCCAGGGCCTCCTCACCCTCACAGGGAGGGATTTCTTCCCTAAATTCCATTTAAACCCACTCTCTGTCAATTTCAACCCACTCCCCCTTGTCCTATGACTCCAGTTCCTGATGAAAACTCTTCTCCAGGTTCTCTGTAGCTCCACTTCAGACCCTGGAATGCTGCTATGCCTTCCTTTATTGCCTTTCGTCATTCCTTCTTTTATACTTCACACCTTTAGGAATGATACCAAACATCCCCAGCCTCTGGGTATTTTTATTCTATTTACTCCCAGTAGGTGACATTTGAGTTTTGGCTTAATTGTGGCCAATTCCCCTCTCAGGGTTCATAGCTGAGTGACTCCAGCAGAGCTGCACAGGACTTGATGCTCCACCAGTACCCCAGAGTTGTCAGGACACACCTGGATTTTACAGAAAATCAGTTTTCAGGCAGAGCAATCACATCCTCAAGCTTTGGACGACTTGGAATTTAATCCAGGAAGGGCCACAGCCATGTGCTTAATAAGTATATTTGTGCTGGAGATGGTTGCCACAAGGTAGTACATTAAAATTGCCATCACACAAGGAATTAAAATTCAATATGGTTCTATACCTTTGCAAGGTGGAATCTCTGAGCATGTGTGCAAATCTGTTTGTGCATAAATTCTGTCCCAAATTAGATCTGACTTCCAGCATGTCTTTTCCATTCCTGGGCTATTTTTAGCTGTCTGGGTGTTGTAGTAACAGGGATGCATTTAAAATGTGATGTTACAAAATGAAATTATGTCTCAGCCACCATCTAAGTTCATAACTTTTTTTTTTCTAATTGCTTTGAATTTTTGAAAAATATTTAATGTTCACTGGTGGAGTAGATGGAGCTGTGAACGCTTTCCTTCACAAGAATCCACTTGGGTTCTGCCTGGTGAGGGTGCTTTGTTTCTTTGTTATCTCTTTAAATAAAACTCAGGCTGGAAAAATAAGAACTTTGCTATTTTCCAAGAATTCTGGGCTCTGAGGCAGACTAAGCACTATTCAGGGACAGGTGTGGGGAAATTATTGACAGTTTGGGATTATTCTGCAGTGCTGTTTCTAAGGAACAGCACCTGACGTGAGCAACGGGCTTGAAATCCAAACGCACCTAAAAAGTAGATTTTCCATTTGGTCCTACTTTTTTTGCTGCTGAGTGTAGAGAGTTTTGTTAATTTCATATTACATCTGGAAAACTTTACCAAGAAAAAACAGTTAAGTTCACCTAAGCTGACTTTCATTTCAAATAACAATGGGTGTGATTGTTACTGTGTGGGCAATTTTCAGCTTCTTTTGCCAGTCTGATAATACCCATGGTATCTAAATGTTCCAAACCATGAAATTCAAACAAAAAATAATTGCAGGATGCCATAAAATACACCAGAACACTGTTTATCATAAGCCACTGATCGATGGCAGGGAACTTTGTGTGTGTATTTAAAACACCTCAATAGTTACAAACTTCTGCCACGACTTCCTGCCAGGAATTCTGTGGAGACACGAGCCAGAGCTTTGCACCCTCCAACAGCATGAGTTTCTTCATCCCAATGCATGGATTTCAGAAATAAGGGGAAGATTTCCAAGTGTGAGGCTCAGTTTTAGGGACAAAAGCATTGATTGCCCACCAGATGGGTGCTGGTTTGGTTTTACACTGGGAAGAAAACCCGTGGATAAATTTGTTTTTGTTCCTCCCAGCAGAAACTTTGGACTGTTTAATTAAAGGCCTCATTGCCCCATCGTTAAATTCAAAGAAGCAGATCTAATGCAAGCACTTAAATGTAATGTCACTTATTAGTCTTTAATGACGAGAAACATCCTTTCTCCGAAGAACAGCTGCAGGAATAGTGCCCATGTCACCCACAAAATCATAGATTATGGAGAGCATTAATGTGCATTTAATGCCTGTAAAAATATTCCTTTCTGGAAAGGGCTGTGTTCTTCCTTGCTCAGCTTCACTCGTGAGGGAGGTTAATTAAAGCCAGAACATCACAAATTCTGTAGCACTCCAGGTCATCCATCTGTACCAAAGTGGAAAAGAATTCTGCAAAACCTCCCTGACAGGGATGACATAAAACTGTCTGCTCCACTGCCTGGGAGAGATCCCTGGGCTGGGAGCTCTGCTCAGGCTGTCAGGATCCAACAGCCACCAAATCTCCTGTTAAATGTGAGATTTATCAAGCCCCTTTCTGATTATTCCCTGCAAATATACCTATATATGTATATGGAGGTACAGAAAGTGTTTCTGTGGTGCTGGGGGAAAAGAAGGAACTGGGAGATGGCCAAGTAACCTCAACTCTGAGATTTTTGAGCCCCTCCAGTGTGTGGCACAACACCCCAAAGCGCTGGCAAAGGTCGGGGTTCCCTGCAGGCAGACAACTAAGGAAGAGCTGGGCTGGCCAAGGAATGGGGGGAACCAGGGAAATGCAGCAACTTCCAATTCTGGGTTATTTTTGGAATCAAATATGACCACAAATTCAAAGCAATTTGTCACTCACCGTGCCTTGTTAAGAGCTTTGAGGTTTATGAATGGAAAATATTAAATAAAGCTAAATTATACATATTTTAATATGGGTATATACTTAGACAATATGGAAATGAGGCGGGAGAGTAGAGAATGTGACAGCTGAGTAGATAAACACGGACTTGTGTTTTCATTTACAAAGACCTCTGGTATATAAATGCTAATTTTTGCCTGCATTATAAGGCTGTGAATTCCAAAGAGAGATTTCAGCAGTTTGATGCATGATACGAGTGTCTGTTGCTGAACCCACTCCTTAATGGGCTGTGTGTCAAGTGCTTCCAAAGGCAGCTGCAGGTCCCACAGCTGCCCAGTTCACCTGAGATGCCAAGTGGCATCAATCAGGGCATTCCCAGTCAGCACTGGGCACGCTCCCCAGCACACCTGATTTGACAAGCCAGGATGTTTTTATCACAGGCCAGCAAATCTGTTTCCTCTGTGACATCTCCATCAAAAGCCAGGGTTGAAGCCATTCTTATTTTACTTGCATTTATTTCTGTTTGTATGATGTTTATTTATTCCCCATAAAAGCTTGCCTGAAGTAGACCTGCAGCCTCCCTGTAAAGCCTGCAGTGTTCCCTGAAGCACCTGCACCCCACTAGAGGAGCACATCAGGGAGGTTCCAGCTTCTTGCAGCTCATTCCCATTTGCTCTTTTCTCACCTGCAGCTTCTCTTAAACCAGTCCCTGCTGGGCAAGAAAGGCCCTGAGGCAGAAGTTTTAGGGCTGGATGGATGGAGGGTAACAGGGTGGGTAACATTTCCTCTTCCAGCCTCCCACACACAGGGACAACGTGTAGGATGCTCAGAGGGGACATTTATGCCTCACATCAAATGAGTTTTGAGCACTGCAGCTCTTTGTCGATGGAAGATCCACTTTTCCCTTTCTTTTTTTTTTTTTTTCCCCCTGGAGCTGCCATCACTAAATTTCCCCCGTCTCTTGTATTTAAATTCAATTTTATTTACATCTTGGTGCATCTCATATCTTAAGTGAGCAACACCACCAAGTTGTCAGGCAGAATATGAGATATAGAAATGAACTGGGTTTTTTTAGGAAATCAAACAACCCATTGTGCAAAGCCGGTCTCCCTGGAATTCCTCCTTCCTTAGGCAGCTGTGGTGGGTGCAGAGCAATGGGTGCCGATCATTATCAGCCTGTTGAATGCTTAACTGAAGTAACAAGAGCAGGGCTTTGCTCCCTAAGGAAGGAAATTCCCACTTTTCTGGATGCTTTCTTACCATTTGTGCAGCTGCCCCAGCCCTGCAGAGTTGGTGCTTGGCTCTTCCCAGGGATCCCTGCCTGGAAATCCCAGGAAGGACTGGAGAGAAACTGGGAGAATTATCCTTGATTAGAACGAATCCAGTTGTTCTCAGTGGATTTGGCTGCCCCAAAGCCCCTCCCAGTGATGCTACTCCGCCCCAAAACTCTCCCTCTGCCCTGCAGACTCAGCCCTCGGGCTCTGGGAAGAAAGAACCTCCATGGCTGCAATAATGCCACTGATCACCTTCTCTTTCCAGGGGTTTCAGTTTGGTGCTGTAAAATCCAAAGGAGCTTTTCGAGGTCAGCACATAAAAAGCCCTCTGGGTCTGTCCTCTGGAGGACTGGGGCTTATTTTTTCCTCTCTGTTATGTCTCTCCCTCTCTAAAGCCTCTTCCCCCAATTTCTCTTTTTTGTCTCATCCTTACTCTGCTTCACTCATCTTGCCTCCACAACTTTGTGGGTTATGAGAGTTTTCTTTGCTCATCTGTTGGCTTTTAATTGTGGATTCAGAGCGAGTAATGACAAGGTGCTGCCTCTGAACTACCCAGTGGCGAGTTCATAAGCTGCTTTCCTGATGTCCTGGAGGGTGTTTGCATTCAGCATTTTCCACGCTGTAAAACTCAAACCTGGTTAATAGGAAAATTGTGACTTGAGTTGTAGAGCTGCTAATGGAAATGGCATCACTTGCCACAAGATATTCTAATTTACGGCTCTCTTTAAAGAACATACTTGCCAATTAGTGTCTTTATTAGAATACTTACTTTTATCATCTGAAAATACGGCTCTTAATTGGGACCAGCTTTGCCTAAGGGAGAAACAATTGTTAATAAATAAGTGAATAAACCAACCCTCTCCATCAGTGTCCATGGAGGGAACCAGCTCATCCCATATAGACACCCCTATAGATCATATTACTTACTATTCTTAAACCCCTTCAATTACTGAGAAAGAATTTCATCTAACTTTATATTGTCTTCCTGGGAAAAATATAGGCAGGATATTGGAATTTGTTTGTTTATTAAGGCAAGTAGCTCGTTAGGCATCATTAAGACCAAAGAAACAAGAGCATTAAATTTTCATATCACACCATCAACCCAATAGCTCCAGGAAAGGCAAGAGCACCAGAGTTGCTCCATCAGTAAATTGATCAGGTCAGTGTAATTAAGGTGCCAATTTTGTTGGAATCTGAACACAAGATGAGGAGTGTTTAATTGTTTTTCACTTCCAAAATGTAGCAAAGAAACTGTCTGAAAAAATATAATTTAACAGGATTGGAAATGCCACTCTTCAGTGAAGGGACAGATCTGAACCAGGATGTGGCTCAGGATGGTACCATGGGGACATCGGTGTCCTGTGCTTGTCACATCCCTGTCATTGTGATTCCTTCTCCAGTGAGTGGTGAGAAGTCAGAGCAGGGGGAGTTACAGCAAAACAAAGATAATAAAGTGAGGGATTGTCCCACTCTGTGCTGGAGCAGCCTCAGCACGAGTCCTGGGAGCAGCTCTGGGCACCACAATAAAAGATCCAAAGCTGAGGGACAGTGTCCAGAGGAGGGACAGGGAGATGGGGAAGGGTCTGGAGAGGCCTCCAGCAGGAGGACACAGAGGGCAGAGCTCAGAGGGGGCTCCTCCCGAGGGATCTCTGCTCCCTGGGATAGGGACAGCACCCAGGGAATGGCTGGAGCTGGGTCAGGGGAGGGTTAGGTTGGATTTTAGGGAAAGGTTCTTCCCCCAGAGGGTGCTGGGCCCGGCCCCGAGGCTGCCAGAGCTCCAGGAGCGTTTGGGCAGCGCTGCCAGGGATGCCCAGGGTGGGGTTGTTGGGGTGTCTGG
>VXAC01001781.1:1318489-1338641 GCA_013399225.1 Rhipidura dahli
ATAAAATAAATAAATAAATAAATAAAAATAAAACATAAACGAAAGTAAGCAAATTAGCAGTCAAATCCATCAAACCAGCAGCGCTGTTTTCTGAGCACTGTGCCTCACAAATTCTCTCCCAACCCCACCTGCTCTCAGATCTCCCCAGCCTGGCCATCCTCCCTCCCATGACAGAAGAGGGACAGATGGGGCTCAGAAAAAATCTGAGCAAATAAATGGGGTAGGAAGTGCCTGCAGCCTTTTCTGAGCAGTGTCAGGGCAGCATTTCTCTTTCTGAGGATTTTCCTTTCCCCCCGTTTGAAAAATAAACCTGCAGGGACACGAGGTGTGAGCAGGTTTGGTTCCCAGCTCCTGTGTGAGAACACAAATGTGCTGCAGGTGCTTCTGGGCAGGGGCTCAGCTCCCTTCCACAGGCCCCAACGTTGCTTTTAATCTGCTAATTGCCTGATCAATATTGCTATCTGAAACTGATATGGAACTGTGGGGAGCTTCCTAGGGGTAGCGATGCTTCTGCCGTGCTGCAGGACTCCAGCAGCAGTAATTCCAGTGATTAGGCTGCTTTTCAAATAAAGGCCAGCCCCATGGATACATGACCAAGATAAATTATGCCCAGGACGAGTTTATATTTTGCTGCACGTGTTTGCCCTTTCTGTGCTCACGTAGGGAAAGCCTGAATAAACATCTTTTCTTCTCCTCCTCCCACCCCACGACACATCTGCACCCTCTCCAAAGCTCTTCCCTTCCCCTAGCACTCCATATCCCCCACCAGAGGTGACCTTACTTTTGTCCTTTAGAAATTATTCTTTTCTTGTCAATGGTTTTTTTCATTTGTGGATTAGTTTACGGAATAAAATTAGGCAAAAAAGCAAAGGGAAAAATCATGATTTTCCAGTGAATGTAATCCCCCAAAAAGCAAGATATGAATGAAAGCAAGCAAGATCAAGAAAAGAATGCCCTTGAATTTATTTTTTCTTGCCTTTTCAGTTATTTTAGATCATCTTATTTAGAGCTTATTCTAATAATTTCTTGTCAATGTCAAGAAAGAGAATATAGAAAATTGAAGCAATTATTTGTGATATAATTACGTGGCTATCTCAAGAAGCACCAACACTGCCAGAGAGCTGCAGTTTGTCAGCAGGAATTTGAGCAGAGAAATTGAATATTTTTATATTTTTTGTGGACCTGGGCACCAGCAGAGCCTGCATTATTGACTTTGGGTTTGGCAATGCCATGGCTGAGCTTGGGCAACAAAATCTGGTTCACTCCAAGCATGGAAATTGTCCCGGGATCAGCTCCATGAGGGACACAAGGAGAGGCAGGCAGGGAGCTGAAGTTTTTTCCACTGGAATCTGCCCCTCACCTGGCTGCTGGTGGGGCAGCAACTGTGGCACTGAGGAAATCCCAGAGCTCCTGTGGAGGATGAGCCACAAAGTCACTGTGATGCCCCAGGAGAGTGCCCTGTGCTCGTCCTGCGGGCAGAGGGACAGGTTGGGCAGGGCTTGGAGCAGCCTGGTGTAGTGGAAGGTGGCCCAGGGTGGCACTGGATGGTCCTGAAGGTCATTTCCATCCCAAACCAGGCTGTGAGTGTGGTTTTCACTGAGGAGCTGTCAGCGATCCTGGGGGTGGAAATTGTGCTCGTGTGGGGACGTTTGGCTCCATCTGCTCCGTGGTGCTGCTCCCAAGCTGAGCCTAAAGCAACTGATGCCTTAAGAGGCCTCCTAGAAACAGAGACCAGACAGGAGTAAAGGGAATAAAGGTGGGGATTTATTGGAAAGACCTCCAAAGGTACCCCTGGGGAGCCAGAGGTGCTGCCCAGATGGGCCCCGAGATGGACCCTGAGAGGCCACGAGTTCTTCCCACTTTTATAGGTTTGGTTCATTTGCATCTCAGGGTTCATTCTCCAATTAAAGCTGCAGTTAATGATGTAATTCCCCTCAGCTTGCCCCCCCTCAGAGGCTTTTGGTTGATACTTTTTGGGCCCAGGAGGGGCTGGGTGTCCTTGGAGAGCAGCCCCGGAGAGGCTTTGCTGTGTGTGCCCAGCACAGAGAGCAGCACTGAACAGGGAACAGGCAACTCCAGAGTCACACACTGGGCAGGGCAGGGGTTGAAAAATATAAAAGTTAAAACCTGAGGCATCAGAACCGAGCTACCTCAGCATGCACACACCCCAGAGCCCTCCTGCTCGTCACCGGGGAGGCAAATTGTCATCACAAAGAGTCACCTGCGCTGGGAAAGTTCCACTCAGAAATCAGGGGGATGCTCACTTGGAGATCCAGCTGAATATTCAGTGGCAATCAGGGCCGGTGATGAAATTCCAGATGCAGATCTGCCTGGAGAGGCTTTTCCTGGGAGCTCAGCCCTGTCTCTGAGCTCCCCTGTGCTGCAGCAGCAGCACGGGCTCCTCACTGTCGCTGCTGTCACACATTCCATCCCTTCTGCTGACCCAAACACTCCGGAGCTCAGGCAGCTGAACTTTCCAGTTACTTTGTTTCCATGTTCATGTGGGGTTTTCTTAATGGTAAATATAACTTAGCACAAAATAATCATTGCTAGAGTCACTCACGGATTTTATTTTAAAAATCTGTTTCCTACACTTGTTCATAATCCTCATTGCTTTATATTTCCCATAAAATATCCAATTTCAGTGAGAGAAAACAGTGGTTATGAGGGTGTCTGAGCACTGTGTATGACCAGAGATTCAGTACAGGTGAATGCACAAGGGTCTCAGTACAATGAGTCACAGTTCCCAAAGTCCCATTAATTTCAAAAGATGCCAAATGCTTCCTTTCATTGGATATCCTAATATCTGAATTTGTATATATTTTTTTAATTTTCTATTTTAACCCCACAACTTTATGGAATGACTTTGCTCAAAATAGACCCCAGGAAAAGGAGTAAAAGCTGAAAGTGACAAATGATGTTGATCCCTTTCAGCTTTAAAGCGTTGGAAGCAGAAGCTGCCATGAAGCTCTGTTCAAGGTCCAGCTGTATTTTTGATAGGAAACGTGTTTTGATTTGGGAATTATTTGTAGGCTTCATTAAAATGTAAATTGCTCCATGAAGAAATCTAAAGGAGATTGAGTCCAAAGATATGTAAATACTCAAATGTAGTTGGGGTTCAAGCCCTACATCTCTATTTCTGCCTGAACAGTTAGAACAGGGAAGGTTTTCCACCCTTCCCCCTGAAATCCAAGAAAATGTCTCATGGAATCCTGGAATGGTTTGGGTTGGAAGGGACCTTAAAGATCACCCAGTTCCAACCCCACTGGGTTTGCCTCCAAAAGCAGTCCTGAGGCACGAAATTCAATAAAAAGCATAAATTGGCAGGCTTGGAGGATTGGAAGAGGAGGGATAGGAGGAGTAGGCTCAGTGTGGAAATCAAGATGTGCTTTGGGTGGAGCCATTCCCGGTTCCTGCTGCAGTTAAAGGAGCATTTGTGAGGCTCATTCTCACTCTGTGCCCACCTGCACAGAGCCAGGACTGCCACCCTGGGCTGGCCCAGCACCCCCTCCCCATCCCTGCTCCCTCCCCTGGAGCTGGGCTGAGCTCAGCATCCCAACACAGCAGCAGGGAATGGGGGCTTGGGGAACCAGGAGCACTTCTTGCCTCCCTCCCCCATCTGCCAGCCGAATCTTTGCAAGTTATTTCAATTGCTTACATTCAATTCCCCAGCTGCAAACCGGGCACAAATCCTCCTTGCAGGGATGTAGCCAAAGAAAAGAGTCTATTCATGATTGGGGTGTGTTTGGACACATTCATGCCAGCAGAAATGACTTGGTGGAAGATGAATCTCCTTCTAAATCGCTTCTCTGACTTGTGGATGTGAAACCCCAGGCAGTGGTACCCAGCACAGCCCCTCACCCTGTGCCTGCAGGTGCTCACAGGGCCAGCCCTGCGTGGATGGACACAGAAAAACCCACACTCACTCTTGGAAATCTGCTCCAGATGTGTAACAAAGTGACACATCCTTTGTTTAGTAGCTTCTGAATGATTTTCAGCTATTTCCAGTCTCGTGTTTTGGTAATTTCCTGTTATTAACATGTGCTGAATCCAGTGCTGGAAGACGAAATCCACACAAAACAAACACGAGCTGCTTCATCCTGCACAGTGCTGGCTTTCAGGGCTGCCACTTTTATAACATAAAAAATATTGGAGTAATTATAAAACATACATTAATATAATGACAGCCTTGCTTATGGCCAGGACACTGTTGAGGAACAGACTTTCAATAATCGCTGCTCCTTTTACACAGAAATATTTTATGAGCTTAATCAGGGCAGGCAGTGAAAAGATCACCTTCAATTTGTTTTAGAAATATGAAAGATCAATAGAAGAGGTTGTTGTTTGAACTCCCCCATCACCTGAGCCTTCCAGATGAGCCCAAGTGCACAAACGGCCAAATCAACACTTGAGGGGGAGGCTGAGAGAAAGCAGAGCTGTGCTGGGAGAAAAACCTGCCCTCGAAGAGCAGGGAGCTGCTGCTAGCATAAAAGGCAGTGCTGTAAGATTCCTTGCAGTGTCTGGAAAGGGGGGGATGAGTTGTCCAGGTGAGGTGGTGACAGGCTGCTGTCAGGAGCTCTGACGGAACCACCGCAGCACCCGTGCAATGCTCCAACCCCCCCGAGCAGCCAAGGTCACTCAGCCCTTTGGTTATCTGCTGAGGAAGTGCTGGTCAAGCAAACAGAAGGAGTTTGGAGCAGATTGGCCAGATGCACCCCATTTATCTTGGAGTTCTGCACCTTCCCCCCCTGAGCCCTGCAGTTCTGGGGACACCTTCGAGCAGGAAGAATTCCCAGCGAGGCAGGTGCATGGGAAGGCTGCCTGGGGAAGATGAAGGACCCTGAGAGAGGAAACTCAGAGAGCAAAGTGTGGTTGGATAACTAAAAAAAGGCTGGACACTCACAGGTGGGAGGGATGGGACTGCTTTCCCTAAACACCCCAAAGCAGGGATGTTGTTGAGCTGGAGAATTCTATGGGTCTGGAATGGTCAGCAAGGAAATCAGGCTGGGAATCAAAAAGCATCGTAGGAATGAGGTTCTGGGACAATCAGGGGAGGAGGCACAATGAGATCCAACTGCTTTCCAGGTGGGGTTGGGTGCACTGAGGAAAACCACGGCGTGAGGGGGTTCCTGAGGGTGTCAGGGCTGATGAAGCTGCAGCAGGGGCAGGGTCCGAGGCTTGGCCGTGCTCTTTTCTTCCCCAGAGCTCAAGAGGAAGCACAGAAAGGTAGAGCCACATGGGGAAGTTAATGAGAAGCCAAGGCAGTGGCTTTCCCAACAAGTATGAAATAGAATTTGAGTTTTTGGTGGCAGAAGGGAATTGGATTTTGACACTCCTGCTGGAAAAGCAAAGGCTGATCTGGGAAATGGCAACAGGGAAAATTCAGTAGTCCACTTATATTCCTGGTACCTGGAGCTGTTGCACAGGCTGCAAAGAGCCCCAGTAGGATGAAAAAAGGGCAAAATCCCCTCTCAAAGTGCCTCCACAGAGTCTTGGACCATCCAGGCCGTTTTAAACTCACCTCTCAATTTTTCAGAAAGCCCTCTCTAATTCCATTACTAGCTATTCATAGGTGCATTAAAAATAGATGTCACTCCATGGCAAGGAGGTTCTTCACGTGAGCTCTCCCTGTTTTCAAAGCCCAGCTCAGAGCGGGTCATTCTTTATCATTTATATATATTTATATATGTTTACCTGCACCGTGCCCAGCTGGCCTGGGACAGCACAGGCAGCCATTTCAGCCCTCGGGGCTGCATGGGGAGAACATCCAAATGAAAAAAAAAAAAAAAGGATAATGCAGTCTGGAACAGTCAAAGTGCTGGCAGTTACTTGTTAATGGCAGCTAATTTAGGGGCATTGTTTGGATGATGATCTGAGGCTGTATCTCTGTCATTAGCTGATGTGTCAGCCCTCCAGAGCTGCACGCTGCCATTATTTTATTAATCACTCCCAATAAACCAAACTTATGTGGAATTTAATTACCGGAGCCATTTGTTTCCTTCACTCGTGTTTGGGGGGCAAGGCTTTTGAGGAGGATGAGAGTTATGCCTTACTCACAGCATATGTTTTTCTTTAGAATCGGAATCAGGCAAATTTCATTAGAGTATTGTTGCAATATTCACATCAATCAAGTTTCCACTTAGACTGAATTAAATTGTCATTGTGTGGGTCTTTGGTTTTTATAAAGAAATCGGGTAAAATTCACTAATTTGATGGAATTTTTAAAGGAGGCAGCAGGGATTGGAGCAAGAAATTCCACACAACATGCAAGGGAGAACCAAAACAAAACTTAGCTATGTGTCTTTGATATGTTGACAATTCCCAGAGCTCAAGGTAACCTTTCTCTGCAACACCCCAGGGTTTCCCTTTATTACTGTCTTTTTTAATACAAGAGCAGTTTTATGCTTCAAGCGCTTTTTCTGGTGAGCAAAAACACAAAGAGCAAAAGCAACGGAGGAATGTAATGAGCTGGGGAAAGACAGGCAGCAAAAAGCAGATCCCCCCACCAAGGTGAAGACCCAAGAAAGGTGACAGGAGCACTGAAGTCTTGCCTTGCTCAGGTTGGGATTCCAATGTGGGTGATGGATAGGAAGGAATCTGCTCTTTCCCAGCAGTTGTATTTCCTGGCTGTGTAATGGATTCCATGGAGATACTTGGCTGCCATTTTGATATTTTAGTCTCTGGATTCCCTTTGCTTGGCCTTAAACCCAAACCTGTGTTTTACACCCAAAAATGTCCACGTTAATCTGTTCTTGATGCACCAAACAAGTCAGTTGGAAGGCACACAGGATTTAATTTGGTGGTTGCCCACATCTCAAAGTAAATACTGTTTAGTTTTAGTTAGGAAGTGCCCAAGGCCAGGTTGGACACAGCTTGGAGCAGCCTGGGACAGTGGGAGGTGTCCCTGCCCATGGCAGGGGTGGCACTGGATGGGCTTTAAGGGCCTTCCAACCCAAACCATTCCATGATTTCTATAAAGAGCAAACAGAACCACCAAGAGGAGGTTCAAGGACTTGGAACAATGCCATGAGTCCTCTGTTTCCCAGCTTTCTGGGCTCCTTGCACTCCATGGAGGGCTTGATTGTTCTGATTTTCAGCTGGTTTATTTTTACAGACTGAGGAACTTGTACATCCTCGAAGCACAACAAACTGTTCCCAGCCCCGACAGGTACTCCCGACTTCTGACAAAGATAGATTGGTTTCCTGCATTTTAGGAGGCAGAGCGATTTTTGTTCCAATGCAGAGCAAAACCAGGTCTTGAAAGGTTTGCCAAGCACAAGTGTTGCCAGCTGAACACCAGAAGAGGT
Organism: Rhipidura dahli; assembly: GCA_013399225.1. NCBI lineage: Eukaryota > Metazoa > Chordata > Aves > Passeriformes > Rhipiduridae > Rhipidura > Rhipidura dahli. The sequence goes on from VXAC01001781.1 coordinate 1,325,797, forward strand.
TTGGTTTTAACTGCAGTGACTTTGTGAGGCTTGGCCATACAAACACAGCTACAGGTGATGGGCAGGTGAGCATGGAAACGATGCCTGCCTGACCTTTGAATTTTGGTTTTGTGCTATCTCTGGGCTGCTGTTTTTCAATAAAGTAAAACAACCCCAGTAGATGTTACCAAGAAAAACAGCAGTGGCTGAAAGGAAAAATATCCTCATCCAAGTTTTGAGCTCTGACGTTTTCACAATCCACGTGCCCGTGCCAGTGCAGGTGAAGTGCATTTGGAAGTGTTGGGATTCCCAGAGAGCCTTGGTGTGCTGGCACACTGCAGCACAGGTACAGACAATCCCAAACTCACCAGCCTCCCTCGCAGGAGTGGCACAGTTTGCTGTGCTCACTGACCCTCACCATTTCTTGTTTCTGGCTGGTGGTGTGACGGCGGGAAGTGGCTTCAGTGAGCTGAAGCAGAGAAGTTGGGAAGGTACTAATTCAGGGCCCTAAAAGGTGTCCTAGGAAATGTAAAATAAAGAGAAAATAATTCCCGAGGGAATGCAGCCCTCCTGTTTCGATTACATCTCTCCCCTTTACTGCTGCATGTTCTGCTCAAAGCACAGAGCACAGCAAACATATGTTGAGAGATGCTGCCTATTTATAAAGCAAACACTGACAACAAGCAGAAAACAAAAGATGAATGAGGAACATGTTTTGCACACTAATCAAGTTGTCTTAGTTGAGAAAGTGGTGAACATATGACAGCAAGAAGCTTTTAAAGGTCCAGCCAAGGAGTAGGAAAGGGATTCTGCCCCTGTGCTCAGGTGAGGCCCCACCTGCAGAGCTGCCCCAGCCCTGTCCCAGCACAGGAGGGACCTGGAGCTGCTGGAGAGAGCCCAGAGGAGGCAGCAGGATGAGCAGAGGGATGGAGAGGGAGGAAAGGCTGGGAGAGCTGGGATTGTTCAGCCTGGAGAGGAGAAGCTTTGGGGTGAGCTCAGTGTGGCCTTGCAGGGCCTGAAGGGGCTACAAGAAAGATGGAGAGAGATTTTGGACAAGAGCCTGGAGTGACAGGACGAGGGGGAACAGCTTCAAACTGACACAAAGTTTAGATTGGATACTGGGGAGAAATCCTTCCCTGGGAGAGTGGGCAGGCCCTGGCACAGGGTGCCCAGAGCAGCTGGGCTGCCCCTGGATCCCTGGCAGTGCCCAAGGCCAGGCTGGACATTGGGGCTGGGAGCAGCCTGGGACAGTGGGAGGTGTCCCTGCCATGGCAGGGGTGGCACTGGGTGGGCTTTGAGGTCTCTCCCAACCCAAACTATTCCAGGATTCCATTATTCAATTGGTCCCCATATTTCAGATATTTCTGTGTAATTGCTCCAGACATATCCTGGGAGGGGACCTGGCACAGTTTATAATGTTGGTACCTGAATTGAAAAACGAGACTCACATGAGCAGAGAAAAGAAAAGGCATCAGCACATGTTCCCAGGAAATCTAGTTCAAACTCAAAATAAATCTTTAATAAAACAAACCGAGCAGTGTCCTTGCATATTGCTGGGGACACTTTAAGCCAGCCTACAGATTCAGACCAGCTTGGGCAAAACACTCATTGGTGGAGGTCAGCCCAGGCTCAGCCAGCGTGTCAGGAGGGTTAGAGATGAAAAGTTTTCTTCATCTGCTTCCTTCACTCCAATCACAAACATCAGCAGTGCTGGAATTCACCTCTGGCTGTGCTCTCCCTGCTGCCTCCCCAGCGTGTCAGGAGGGTTCACGGGCTGTGTCACCTCCGTGGGCGTGCAGAACCAGAAATGAAAGCCCCTGAAATGCAGCATTGGCTGAGGTGCTTCTTTCAGCAAGATATCCTTCTTCAAATACAGCTCTCAATAAAAATATTGCAGATAGTGGTTTAAATTCCACTGCTATTTGGAGTGTGTGCTGGGCAAAATGACAGAAGAGATCCAAGCTGTTCTGATCTGATTGTGAATATCGGGCTGTAAAAGTCAGCAGATATGAGAGAGTGACATCGTTTTCTTATTTTATTTTGCCTCAGATGAGACAGCTTCACTTTCACTTGTGGGAGGTTATTGTTGAGGAACAGCAGCAGATTCCGACTGCGGGAAATCAGACTTTTCCCAGCATTACTCTTCCTTATGCATTCCTAGGGAATCCATGGGGGAAGCACGAGTGGAAATGACCCAGAGCAGCCCTGCTGACCTCCCTCTGTGAGCAGGGAGCAGGGCTGGGCTCTCGAGCTCTGCACACACAGGTGTGGGAACCAAACTCCAGCTGCCTCCGTCCACTGCTGGCAGGGAGCTGGGGCAGCAGCAGCTGTGGGGACACCGTCCCCTGTCACACCCCTGTCCCCTCTCACACCCCTGTCCCCTCTGCTGGGAGAAGCTGGTTCCTCCAGGGCCTGGGTCCTGTCCCTGCCATGTGGGATGCACCTCCTTCCCTGCTGATTTCCCTCTCAAAGCCAGCTCTGTCCACCCCTGTCCTGCCTGCAGGGCATGGATCGTGCCCTGCTGGGCACTGGGAGGTGACATTCCACATGGCACAGCCCTCCCTGCCCCACTTGGGCAGGAGAATCTCCTGGCACCTAAAAGGATGCTCTTCCAGGGCTGTAAAATCTCAGCAGGCTCGAGGTGAGGGGGTGGCAGTGAAGATGTACAATATGTTGCCAGGGAGTGGCGTGATTTTTTTCCCCAGCCCCTCCTGTCCTGCTCTGTTTTATAAATCCACGATGCTTAAAAATACCAGGGTGAGTGCCTGTGTCTGCACACACAGGGCTGTCCAGGCTTAAGGAGAGCAGAGCTGAGCTGGGACTGCTCAGATTGACTTCACTTCCAGAGAGGAAGTGGCTTCCACTTAAAAAATAGCTGGTTTGGGTTATTTTATTTCATTTTTGCTACTATTTATGTAGTACATATACCAGTAAGTGCTCAGTTGTTCATAACTGTTGTGTTTCTACAGAATCATGGAATCCCAGACTGGTTTGGGTTGTGAGGGACCTTAAAGATTGTCTCATTCCCACCCTGCCATGGGCAGGGACACCTCCCACTGTCCCAGGCTGCTCCTAGCCCCAGTGTCCAGCCTGGCCTTGGGCACTTCCAGGGATCCAGGGGCAGCCACAGCTGCTCTGGGCACCCGGTGCCAGGGCCTGCCCACCCTCCCAGCCAGGAATTCCTTCCCCATATCCCATCTCTCCCTGCCCTCTGGCAGTTTAAAGCCAGCTCTGAGACATTTCACTGATACAGCTTCACAGCCCAAAGCTCCAAGTAGGGCAAAAATAGGACATGGTCCTTTGTTGGCTTTTTGACTGGGAATAAATTATTCCCATGGAATGTAATGCATGTTTTTTACTCATTTATGGTCTCTGCCTCTCTCCATGTGAGACAAAGCCTCTGTGATGTGCTTACAGCAAAGGTGCATTATTAAAGTGCCCATGTAAGTGGTAGTTGGGGAAGAGTGTAAACAGGTTTTGACACTGATTTCCAACAGATTAACATGCAGGAATAAAAAGGGAAGGGAGAGAGGGAGGAAGGCAAGCCAGGCTGATGTGACAGCCGTAACTGAGCCATAATTGCCTGTAAAATCAGAAGGGAGTTGAGTTTCAAGACAAATGTCATGAATATTACCATAGCATTAAAAAAATATCCAGCTGCTTGCCTCGTCTGCAGCCTGACTGTGCCCAGGTGTACGTGGGCTCCGTGTGACGGCTCTCAGGTGGGTGTTCCGTGGGGTGGAACTTGGGAGACTTTCAGGAAGCTCAGGAGGATGGAGCACCAGACCCGTGCTGGGTTTGTGCTGATGCCTTAGGTTTTAACTTTTCTATTTTTCAGACCCTGCAGTGCCCAGTGTGTAACTCTGGAGTTGCCTGTTCCCTGTTCAGTGCTGCTCTCTGTGCTGGGCACACACAACAAAGCCTCTCCAGGGCTGCTCTCCAAGGACACCCAGCCCAAACTGGGCCCAAAAAGGATCAACCAAAGAGCCTCTGAGGGGGGCAAGCTGAGGGCAATTCCATCATTAACTGCAGCTTTAATTGGAGAATGAACCCTGAGATGCAAATGAACCAAACCTATAAAAGTGGGAAGAACTCGTGGCCTCTCAGGGTCCATCTCGGGGCCCATCTGGGCAGCAGCCTCTGGCTCTCCAGGGGTACCTTTGGAGGCCTTTCCAATAAATCCCCACCTTTATTCCCTTTACTCCTGTCTGGGCTCTGTTTCTAGGAGGCCTCTTAAGGCATCAGTGGCACGAGCCAAGCCCTGCTGCAGCCCCAGTTCTGCCTCCAGTGAGACAGAAACACAACCCGCAAACACCTGGTAAAGAACAACCCCAGTTAGGCACAGCTAATTGCTGAGCATTCCTCAGCTCTAAAAATAATCCAGAGAGGAAGATGCCAGGGAGACAAACCACACTGAGCCACACACAGCGCACAGCAGAGGAACCTGCAACAGGCATCAAACACTCCCACATGGCTGCATCGGCTGGGTGGCTCTGCAGGAGAGGAAAGGCTGGCATCCTTTGTTCTTGCAGCCTTCTTCCCCTCTTCTTTCTCTTTATTTATCATCTGTATTTTTCAATCAAGACAAGGAGCAGGTAGCCCCAAAGCAGGAAAGGACAGACATTCCTCACCCTTATTGCCTTGTGGACACAGCACAGGGATCAATTCTCACTGTCACACTGAGACACGTGTCATGACAGGGGTGTTTGAGGAGGGAAAGCTCCTTTCTGATAAGGATGGCTTGGATCAGCTCTTTTGTGCCATCTTTTGTCTCCCTGCAGGGGTTCTGCTGAAGGTGGAGAGAACAGGAAACCCTGCTTTGTTCAGGCAGGATTTAACTGGTGTAAAACCCAGCCAGGACCTTTCTTCTGGGACTGTTTGAGCTCTGAGTGCCACAGGCACCTAGTTTCAGAATCAGAAAATTCCTGACCAGTCCCTTGACAATGCCCTTTCTGCTCCCTGGGCTGAGCTGGCCCTGGGTGGCCTGGGTGAGGACAGTTTTGGCAGATAATGGCTCTGAGGGAAAGCCATCGGGGTGGCACTCAGGGACAGTGACTCCTCGGGGAAGGACAAGTGTTCAGAGGGGGATGGATGTGCCAAACAACCCCAGTCCCATTTCACAATTAAACAGCCAGCCTTGGAGGAGATGCTTCCCCAGAGACCCCTGGATCATCACATCCTTGCAGAGCTCCTCTCTGAGAGGATCAGCAATGCCAGCTCCTGGCAGGGAAGGGGATGGGAGAGGAGTTTCCTTGGGTGCCTCAACACGATGGTTTGATGATCCCACACTTCCTTCTCTCGGGATGTCTGAGCTCAGACAAACAGTGCTGTTTGCCCCCACTGACCATCTGATCCAGGCTTCTTCTCACACCTCAGCAGGAATTGGTGTGTTGGGATGACAGATTTCCTGTTTGCTTCAGAAAACCCGGGGTTGTGCACAACAACCATCGATGGAACCATTCCCATTTTGGGTTTCCAGATGTGTCAAATCCAGCAGAACGCTGCCATATCTCTGATGTCACAGAGTCATGGAAATAGAGAATGGTTTGGGTTGGAGGGGACCTTAAAGCTCATCTTCTTCCAGTCCTCTGTCATGGGCACTTCCACTGTCCCAGGCTGCTCCAATCCCCATCCAACCTGGCCTTGGACACTGCCAGGGATCCAGGGGCAGCCACAGCTTCTCTGAGCAATCTGTGTCAGCTTCTCCCTGCCCTGCAGATCAGATAAAAGCCTGCTCTTCTTTGCCAGGAAGCACCCTCAGAGCCAAACCCCACCAGAGTTAAAGGAGCATTGCAGGAATTCAAAGGGGCAGCCCCTCTGCTCCTCTCTCACCCCGACACGAGGCTTCTCCTGCTCACTGACTCCCTGCCCCGGGCTACTGCTGGAACCCCTCTGCCTTCTGATAAGCAGGTGCTCCAAATCTGTCACCATGCAGCACAAAAGGGGCTCATTAATGGACCAGCTCCTCTGTTTGTCGTGGGCAGTGCTATCAATCTTCCCTTCTTCGTGTGCATTAGCTGGCAATGGTTTCCACAGGTTGGAGCTGCCACTCTGGGCTCTAAAGCCTCTCCCTTGGTGCTGCTGCCCCCTCCCCAGTGGGCTTTGTGCTGCCTGCATCACATTTCTGTGGCTCACTCTCCTCGTTCAGCACCAAGCTGCGAAGGGCTTGTCTGTTTGCCATGCTTGTGTTGGTGCACTTGAATTATTCACTCCATTTCTCAGAAGCAGCATTAGGAATGTAATCTTCTGTTCATAAATCCATTGGAAGACTCTTAATAATGTAAGCCTCAGTGGAACCTCCCAGCCCTCAGCTTTTCCTCAGGGTTTCCAATGGTTCCCTCGCCTCTCCCGTGACAGAGCAGAATCTGTTCCCTAGAGAGAAAACAACTCTCAGCTTTTGGAAGGTTTCAAATATTCTCTTCTTCTTCTTCCACGTAACAAATGCTCAGCCCCTCTGTCACTGCAGGAAGGTCCATAAAACTTGCAGAATGCACAGAAGCCAAATTCAGCACCATTTATGTCCATCAGTTAATGCCTGGCCTGGTCCCCGTGCAAAGAGGTTTTGCTTCACCAGAGATATTCGAGAACTCTCTGGGCAGCACAGGAGTTTATTTTGAGGAGATATGCGATTACAGGAATTATTTTTGTGACTACAAATTATTTGTAAAAGACTAGAACTCCAGCAAATGACTTGTTAAATAAATGGCAGCATTTCAGGAGGTACCCCTCCACCATCAGGTAAAGATTGTCTCATTCCAGTTTGGGTTAATACAGCAGCTCCACAACTCCTCATTTAACCTCAGTCCCACAAGTGATGGTAATTTCCCACAAGCAAAGCAATTGCAGTGCTATTTGCAAGTTTGGGACATCTGGAGATGCAGACAGTAAAACAAAGCTCAGGACCCATGGAATGTCTCATGGACTCGGTGGTCCAGCACTTTGAACCCTCTACAAGATGTTTATACTGATCTGACTTTTTTCTGGCCTCATCACACATCTAAAACCTCTCCTGCATTTATAAAAATATCATAAATACATTTGGGCCTGAGCTGTTTGGGTTTGTTTTCTCCCCCAGGATGGATCCAATTCAGGATATTATTCTCAGATAATGACTTAAATGGGAATATTCGTGTTCCTCTGCTGCTAACACGACTTCCATAATAACATGATCCCTTTTAGGAAATTATGTATGCACAATCAGTGCCTCGGTGGCTGCTGTGTAAAGCTAAAACTCCAAAAGTGACAGTTAATAACTTATCCGTCGAATGTACCCAACTGTCCTCGGGAAAAAATAATTGTTTCAATTAAAAAAAAAAAAGAAAAGAGTCAGCTTTGTTTTATTCTTCTAACAGCCATGAAAGTATTTGTCTTTATCTTTATTATTGGCAGGCTACTATTCTTCAAACACGACCGTACCCTATCATTACCGGAATAAACTTTATCTGTTATTCATAAGCTGCAGAGAGATGTTTTCCCTCACTCTCTTTTTTTTTTTTTTTTTTTTTGCCTCTCTCTGCTGCTTTTAATGGATTTCTACAGAAAATCTTTCAAATAAAAATTTGTATGACTTTCTCCTTCCTCGGCACAAATATATTTCCCCCTGTATTTCTGTGCTGAAATTAATACAGTTCTATTTTTGGCCTTCCTTATCTGTACATTAACAATAGGCTGGGTCTCGCTCAGAATTGTCTCTGTGGCTCCCATTCTGGTGGAAATCTTAAAGCCTTTCCCGTTCTCATTACTGGGAAGAGCAGTTCCTGTTTTGAAGGGGTTTTCATGAGCTCCCTGAGACTTACATCCAGTCCAAACCCCAAGGGTGGTGCGTGGCAAGATCACATCAAGGCCACGCCGCTGCTCCGGGACCGGAGGCTGTGCTGTGAAAGGGGCAGCTCTGCGTGTGTTTGTGGCAGATAAAAGCACAGAAGTTTCATCCCACTTCCTGATTTTGGGAGTATTAATGCAACACACACTGCAAAAAGTTCCCCCTGGGCAAAGTTCTCCCATTCCTTGGTGTCACCGTGGTGCTGTTGGCGCTTGGATTCATGGGCAGGAAGTGAGATGACACAAAATGACCAAAGCTCATGCTTTTGGACATCCATCTTCCCTGTGTCCCAGAGGAAGGAGACATTTCTCACTCCTTTCCCTGGAATAAGTCCTGACAACCATGATTTGAGGCAAGATGTTGGATAAGACAGAGCAGGGGTTGATTTGATCATTCCTGTCCTGTGATATTAACTCCTGAGTGCCTCAAGTTGACTTTTCTCTGGATACTTGGGGTTGTATCTGCCTTGGAGAGCCTGTCTCCACAGGCTTCCCTGAGAGGGAAAGCTGTCACTTATTCCCAGGTCACGTCTCATGGAGGAAAAAGCAGAGGTTTCTTGGAATCTGTGGGGCTGATTGAAAATAGAGGGGCTTCATTATAAAATCACGGAATCCTGGCAAGGTTTGGGTTGGAAGAGACCTTAAAGATTGTCTCATTCCCACCCTGCCATGGCAGGGACACCTCCCACTGTCCCAGGCTGCTCCCAGCCCCAATGTCCAGCCTGGCCTTGGGCACTGCCAGGGATCCAGGGGCAGCCACAGCTGCTCTGGGCACCCTGTGCCAGGGCCTGCCCACCCTCACAGGGGAGAATTTCCTCCTCATATCCCACATAAACCTACCCCCACTCTTGAAGCTTAAAGTGCAGATTCCTTCCCTGAAAACCAAAATTTTCAGTGGAATATTTACAACAGAAAACACCTGGGAGTGCCTGGGAATGTTGGATACCCTTGGAAGAAGAATCAGCCCCATGGATGATGAGGCCACAGGTTGAGGCTCCTTCATCCACCCAAAATCCATCATGGCCTTTAGGAAGATCCTGCCTGAACACATCCAAAATTTTTGTTATAAAAACCCCTAACCAAGGGATCTGAGGGAATTCTGGAGTTATCAGCACCAGGAGGCATCTTCTGAAGGACTCCAAAAGAGAGCAGAGAGGGCATTTTATTCCATGTTTATCAGGTGATGGATGATTAATAGGTCTGAGCACACAATGAATGTGCATCTCCCTTCACATGCTAATCACATGGCATTTATAAATGTCACCACCTTATCGTGGAGACACACTCGGAATTCTGGGGGCTTTCAAAAGTATTTGTTGGTAACATTTTTAATGTGGGCATTATTAAGGTTGTGTCATTGGAAATGTCCCTTGGCCGTGCTTGAGGAACACGGGGAGGTTTTATTTGGATTTTGGAGGTAATTGAATTATTGCATTTTAAATCTACTCTCAAAAAAAGAGAAGCCACCGCAGATAATGAAGCTTATCTTGTGTTTCTTTGACTACTAAAACGCAGCAGTGCCTGTCACCTTGGAATTTTAATAACCAAAAAATAATTTCTAATTATTAGACTGAGAAGCTTCAGGGTTTTCCTATTCTGCTTTTTCTTTGCTTTGCAACCTAAGGCCTTAATTTAGAGTTATAAATTATAGTTTTACCATCAGAGAATTGCATAATTTTCATTTAAAAAATTCTGAATTCCACCATTTGGTCATAAAAAATGTGCATTATTATCAACTGTTATTAGGAAGTTTGAGCCTTAAGGAAATTTTATAAAGGTTCAGGGAGAGTTTGGGTATGGAAAGTCCAATGAAAACCATGGAAAGATTCTGAACTCAGTCACTACTTAACCTGAGCTTTTCAAACTCAGTCAAAAGACTTTCCCAGCTATAATGTTTGTTGTGCTCCTTGATTCAGACAGAGCTGCTCTTGTCTTCCCGAGAATTTAGAGACCTGAAGAATTTCAAATTAAACTAAAGACATTACGATTCTTTAGGAATCTGTGCCTTGAAAGCTGTTTTTTATGCCGGGACAGTGAGGTTGTTGAAGCTACACCTGAAGGCAGAAAGTTTTTAGGTTTAGATCTTTGGTTCTCAGCTATTTGTCAGTGCTGAATATCCATATTTTCAAAATACTCCATTGAAACTGGCAATAACTGGCATCTTTGGCCAAGGATTGAGGAGCAAGCATGGAATGTGCACCTCTGAAACAAGCCCTGAGTTGTGCTGGCACAACACCGAGGTTTTGCTGCAGTGTCCTCCCTGCTCCCAAACAGGACATCAGCCCCCAAGGCCGTTTATCCCCCACCTTTCCACTTCAACCTTGTGTAAAGGATTTATTTCCCTACAAATCCCCACCTATGTTGTCACAGGTCTGTGCACTCGAGAATATTTACAGACCCCATCACGAATAATTCTCAGCCAGTTGCTGATTACACTTTTCTCACTGCATCACATTAAGAATTATCCATTTGATGCATTGTCCTGAAATGAAACTCATACAATGCCAGGCTGGTGATGATAAACAAAAAGGCAGATTCCTCCAAAATTCCTTGTGAGCTGCATTGCTCCCTGAGATATCACCGAGATACAAGCAGGACTTACACAGAACCCTCAGAGGACTTTACAAATAGCCATCACCACGTAAAGAGAGCCTTGGTATTTTAATTAAAGGTCAGACAAAACTCCAGTGTAAACCTCGGGGATGTTTTGCAGCAGTCATTTAAAGCAGAGTTCCTTAACAAACTCTTACTGTCTCAGTAAAACCGTGCCCAAACCGTTCCTAAGATTTACACAAACTGCAGCCTAAACGCCAGAGCCTCTGCCAAGTTCAGGCTGCAAGTTCAGCACCCATAAATCACCGCCTGCTCCACCTCTACACCTGGTTGTAGCAGCGCTGCGGGGCTGTGCAAGGCTGTGCAGGGCTTTGTTTACTCCTCTGTGTAGGCACACACAGGGGTGGTGACAGCCCGAGGACCTGGGGACCCTCTGTGACGCTGTCCCAGGGCAGGACTCGGGGCCAGCCCTGCCTCCTGCGTGGCTCTGTGCGCACACACACACACAGAGGCGGCAGGCTCCGCGGCAATTGGGAGTGGTTTGTTGGTAGCTAATTAACACGAGCGTGCTAAATGCGATGCTCCGGCGGGGCTCTCCCGCTGTCAGTCACGGGCGCGACGCGCAGCGGTTTCTGAAGGTCGCGCTGTAAGGCTTGATTCAAAGTGTCAGCTTCGCTGTCGCAACCCAGCTTAAAAACCCGCCAGGCACTTTTCCTTGCCAGATTTATGAAGTATTCGAGACTATTTGTTCAGAAGAATATGTCTGCATTTTCAACGGGAGGCTTTGATTGCTGACTTTTCTACCTTTGGCCTTATTTGTGGATTTGTTGGGGATGAAAAAAAAAACCCCGAAAAGCAGGTGACCTGGTTTGCTTGTTCATTCAGGGGTGAGTTAAAGGTGTGCAGGGAAGGTGGCACAACCAAAAGGCTTTCCAGGGAAGCCATCTGTCTGCTCCCACCGCCGCCGTGGCCTCACCTTTCAGCTCTCATTTGCTGCTCGTTGCCACCCAGCCGAGGGTGGGAGATGTTTTTCCACGCTGCCGGCGAGGATGTTGCACGCTCAGCTGGGTTACCATGATGATGCATTCAACGCATGTTCCCTTTGAAAAATTCGGCAGCGTTTCCAGCGTTGATTTCCCTCCAGAGTTATTACACCCCACACAGATTGGCAGCGCCGTGCCACGGTGCCAGGATTTATGGGGTGACCTTGGAGACACAGGCGCTCCCAAATTGAAAACACTTGGCGCTCAACTTTATTTTGGATTGCTGAGCAGGCTCCCCTCCTGTATAAATCAGGATGAGATTACACAAATAATACACAACATTTATATAACGTTTCATAACACAAGGGGGTTCTTTCCTGCACGGCTCAAGTGCAGCACTCCTGCCTCCTCTCGACTTTGATTCACTCTTGGGCCCAAACTTAAACCTTGAGCAGGACTCAGGAAAGGCAGCACTGGGCCCTCTCCAGGAGCAGTGAACTGTGTTTAGAGCCATCCTCCATCGTGATGATCTTGGAGGTCCTTTCCATGATTCCATGGTGAGAGGCACTTAAGGCCTGCTCAGGATTGGGCCAGCTTCAGGCAATCCATCAGCCTGGAGATGCTCCAGGGTGTTGTCACTGTTCCACAAAGTGCTCCCAACCCCTGCATGGGGTTCTGCTGGGACGGCCACCTTCCTGAGCTGCCCAGGGTGCTTCCCAATCTTTTGGATGGATCCCTTGGGAGCGGGGAGCTGTGTGGATAAAGAAGTTCTGTGAGATGGTGATGAAACACCCGAGTGCAGGCACGTGGAGGAGGAACCTGTGAGCAGCAGTAAACGCCAACCCAACCTGCACAAACGTTAATTGTCATTCAGCTTCTATCGACGTGCAGTTTATTAAACCATAAAGCAAGGCAGCAAGCACAGAGAGCAACTCTAGAGATAATTAAACATAATAAGGGTTTCACTTAATCCCTCAAAGCCCAGGGGAGGCACAGTTAAGACTGAATACCCTCTTTGCACTGCAAGGCTTTTTTTGGGTTTTTTTTTTTTTTTGCACAGGCATTTAAGAGCTCTTCCCAGGACAGGATTTCAGGACGGGGGAACGGTAGGTCCCACCCTCACTTCTGAGTATTACTTTTCTTTTCTCTGTGCCTTTACATTATGCTGCTTATTAAGCCTGATCTCATGACTTCCAGAGCAGTCTGTGGTGCATCATTTGCAGTGCAGCAGCAGCAGAGACCCTGATGAGGGAACCTGAGGAGGGTTTGGGAGCACCCCTGGGCACAGGGACAGCCAGTAGAGCTTGGGAGCAGCAGGGCTCATCTCCCTGCACCACACACGCAGTTCTTGGACGAGGAGGAAGAGGAAGGGGATGAAGGGAGACGGTGGATGCGAAGGGCTGAGCGAGAAGCTGGCAGAGCAGGCGGGTGAGGAGAGGCTCCCTTTACAGAGAGAGATAATTACGGCAAATCTGGGATTAAAATCAGAGGGCAACGCGCGGAGGGAAA
>VXAC01001781.1:1338688-1350435 GCA_013399225.1 Rhipidura dahli
GCATTAATGTGGGACTCTGTGGTCTCCCATAGAGGGACCGGGGCTGGTCGGGGATGGGGGAAAAGCGAGGAGCGCGACGGGAACGGGCTCGGAGCTGCCCGGGGTGCGGGCGGAGCCGCGGATGCGGAGGAGCCNCCGTCCCCTCACGGTGTCCCGTCCCCTCACGGTTTCCCGTCCCCTCACGGTGTCCCGTCCCCTCACGGTTTCCCGTCCCCTCACGGTGTCCCCTCCCCTCACGGTTTCCCGCCCCTCGGCGCCGCCCCAGCGGGCGGGGCGGGGCGGAAGCCGCGGTCGCCGCGGTAACGGCGGAGCCATTTCCAAAAGGGCGGTGGCGACGCGGGGCCGTGCGGGGCTGTGGGGTTGTTTGGGGCCGCGGGGCTCCGAGGGGCCGCTCGAGACTGAGGAGCTCTGAGGGGCCGCGGGACTGCGCGGAGCGGAGGAGCCGTGGGGAACTGAGGAGCCGTGCGGAGCCGTGCGGAGCCGTGCCGGGCCGTGCGGAGCCGTGCCGAGCCGTGCGGAGCCGTGCCGGGCTGTGCGGAGCCGTGCGGAGCCGCGCGCGGGGTCGCGTAGAGCCGGCCCGGGCGGGGATGGCTGCGGACCCCGGGCACGGCGCGGGTCCGTCCCTGGGTGAGCGCGGGGATGATCCCGCCAGGCTGCTCCAGGCGCACGCAGAACTTTTTGCTGGCTCCAGCCGCGTTCCCGGCTGGAGTTGGAGCTCCTTTTGCTTTCCCCAGGCTGCTGCTGCTCCCGTGCCGTGAGCAACATACTGCAGCGTGTTGTTTTATTTATCCCAGACAGGAACGGCTCGCTCTTGAAACTACAAATTAAAGGATGCCGCTTGCATTACAAGTGGCAATAGTTTGTACCTTCCATACTGATTACCCGTCACCTTTTAGGCTAAGCTAAAGAGGGACTTTTTTTTTCCTCGAGGAGGGCTTGTTCGATAGAGCAGCCTGATATCTTGGAGCCACGTATTTCTCTCCCTCGCTGGATTAATGTGGGCAAAGGATTAAGAGCCAGCATGTTGATGAGGCACCTGAGGTGCGGGGAAGCAGGGGACGTTTGGCTGCAGGGAGAAGTCAGTTTTTTGTGGCTGTGCTTGCACATCCTCCGGTTTCCATGGCTCGGTTCAGGACCTGCATCCCAGCGGATAAATCGCTGAGGTGGGAGCAGGGACTGGTGGCAGCTCCTCTTGTGGTGGTCGCGATACTCCGGAGCTCTTTTCCAACATCCAGCACGCCCTGCCCCACGGTGGGTGTGTGGGTGGGTGGCTGTGCCCCCGTGCTGGCAGGGAGCCCAGGGGGTGCCGTGACCCATCCCAGTGGCATCGTGGCTGTCGGACCCCCTTCCCTGGTGCCTGTGGCTCCCGCAGCAGCTCCAGCCCAGGTGTGCAGGTGATACTCCAGCTGGGGCTCCACAGCCAGCGTGGGGAGCAGGATGCTGGGGGCCTGCACTTGAGGGGTCCCTCGCAAGCCTTTTCTGCTGCTTTCCTGACCAGGAAACTGAATTTTCCTTCTTTTTTGGACCCCAGGAACTGCATTTTTACCCTGCATTTGTAAGTCCCTGAAAACTGCTTAAATGGCTCTTGAATAATCCTTCAAAGTCACCTCCCCTCTTTAATCTAATACCGAAAGGACTCACTTTACATGGCTAATCCCTCTTTTCCTTGCTCTACAGCCTCATTTAGAGGTGGGCACGCTGCTAATTTCCCCAAAGCAGCCTTCTAGAGACAATGGCTTCCACTGGCTGCAGCAACCTCTCCCTCCGGTGCTGAACTCTGGGCACAGCTGAATCCCTCTGACAAGATTTTGGGGGATCTCAGGAAGTGGCCCTTTGCAGGAAGCCACCCCAAACTCTGGGTGTATTTCCCTTTCGGGAGGCTCTGAGGGTTTCCTGCCCCAAGCAACCCCAGCCCAGAGACAGCTCTTGGCTGGTGAGAGTGGAGGGCAAGCAGGGTGTGCCTGCAGGTAGTTGGGAGTTGAATGATCCTGGCAAAACTCTGGCATTGGAAGGATTTTGCCATCCTTACCTTCTGCGGTGGAGCCGAGCTCTCTCCTCGCCTGTCTGGTGCTCCCAGAATTTTAAGCTCGTTCTGTTCTCCACAAAGACAAAACGTGTGTTGGGAATGGGAATGACAGCACAGCTCACCTGTGCAGGCAGCCTCCTGGAAAATGGGATGAGATGCTGCAGCCTTCAAAGCCTGGATTTCCATGGGCTAACGTGGAAATGGGATGTCTGGAGCTGGCAGCTCCTCAGCTGAGCTCACCAGGGCTGGTGAGGAGGGCAGGAGTGCCTTCAGAGGGGACCAGGGGTGGTGTGGCCTCTCCCCTGGTCCATAAGGACGCCTCTGGCCATGGGGTGGGTGTCTCTGAGACCACAGCCATCCTTCTCCAGGGTGTCCCGGCTTGATTTTCCAGTGTTAACCCCTCCAGTGCTTGATTCCTGAGTGCTGATTTTCAGCCCTTGGCTGAGGAGCTTTTATTCCAGAGGGAAGGACAGCAGCAGTGGCAGCCAGCGAGCAGCTGCGTGGAGCCCACCTTGGTTCCCAGACTTGCACCTCCTCGTGCAGGAATGTCTTTCTTGTTGCTAGCCAGGTCTTTATTTACTGATATGAACATTTCCTTGGATTTCAAACTCACTCCTGTGTTGCCCCATCAGGGCCAGCTGGAAATCAGGGGTGAGCTCAGGTAAAATTTCTCCTGGAGATGCAAAACTTCAGAGGCATTTTGTAAATGTTCTGGCACCACGTGACTTACTTACCTTGGCTTCGGGAGTTGGCTTTGCCTGACAGTTCTGTGGAGCTAACTTGATTTTAAAAAAGAATATTTAAAACTCAGAGGGAAGGATGAGGCAGAGTGGAGGAAGGCTATCACCCCTGAGGTGGATGGATCATTCCCTTTTTATTTGCTCTCGTGGTCCTGGTTAATTCTGTTTGGTGAGTGTGCTGGAGGGGCTGGTCCCCATCAGGGCAGGGTGGGCACAGCCCTGGCACTGAGCAGACAGCTCCTGGGATGCAGACAGAGCAGGGGAAGCTGCTGCTTGAAAACACTCTGCTGCCTTGGAAAGTTCATAAATCATCACAGGTCTATTTTTAGCCCTGTTAGAATAGAGCAAGTCTGGGGTTTCTTCCCACATGTCTCCTCTGTGGCCTGGATGACCCGGTGAAGTCTCTGCAGAAGCAGTTCCCTCTCTCCCTTTGGTGTTCAGTGATCTGGTGCTCAGCCCCGTTGTCACCCAGAGGATTCAGCTCTCTTTGGAGAGGCTTTGGTGCAACAGTTGGGAATTTTCCTTCCCCCAGGAGTTTCTGCTGCTTGGTGGGTGAGGGAAGCGCAGCCCCTGACAGGAAGGTGCTCCCAAACACGGAAAAGCCCGTGAATCACACCAAATGCACAAATGTCAGTGGTGAGCTGTGGGCCAGGTGTGCTGCCAAGGCTGAACTTGCACACATCTTCACTGCTGTCTGCCACGGTGGTTACTCGAGTATAACTGTGAATATCATGACAGCAGTGATTCATTCTCTTTATTATTAGCAAAGCAAATATATAATGATGACGCCCTGCTGATTTACTGTTTCACGCCAGTGCACAACTCTTGCTGCCTCCTCCTCCCAACAGCCACCAAAAGTGGGGATACTCAAATGAAATGTGTCAAACCTGTGTCAAATCTGCTTCTAATCTGAACACAAATGAGCTTCACATTCACTGTGAACCAAGAGAGCAGCGTTTTCTGCACTGAACAGGGTTCTGAGTATGCTGATGCTGGGGAATAACTCCATTCCTTGCTGTTTCCTGGGCACAGTCATTTTATTGCAATCTGCAGGGTAAAAATCTATCCCAGCCCGACACCAAGAAAAAGAAAGATTTATTGGGGGTGTTTTTAATTGCTGGGTTAAGTCAATGAAAGTCAAGCCCTCGGAACCATCAGGGTCAAAGCATTTTGAAAACAATCTGGTGGCTGTCAGGTGCATAGTTTGGCTTTGGGAAGGTGGGGCAGAAGGGGGAAGTTTTGCTTCTGCAACATCGTTTGGGATTTTTGCCTAGGGCTGTAATCACAGCATAGATGTATCAGCATGTGGCCTCCAGTGAGGTAAGTGATGTACTTATTCCACTTCAGAAAGACTCAAAAAAAAAAAAANAAAAAAATCATCTGTGGCAGTTTCAAGATGGCAGGGATTTTTAAAAAATTGTGTTAAAGGTTTCAAAACCGAGGTTCTGCCACGTTTGTTTCTTCTGTCAATTCTCCCTCGAGCTCCCAGTTGTTCAGCTGCTGATGCTGTATTCCTTGAAGACTTGCTGGAGATGTCTCAGATCTGGCCAAGCATCTTTATTCATGTTCTGATGCAGCCAGTACCAAGTTCTCCTGAGATATGTTACACCACAGATAAAAGCACCAGGATGCTTCTTCCCCACCTTGTCTCCTCTTCGGTCTCTGGCTTCAGTGAGACTCAGTCCTTGTGAACCCTCTCTCGTGGGCTTTCCCCACTTCTCCTTTGAGAGAAGATGTCCTGAAAGACCCCCCAGTCAGGCTTGGCTTTCTCCAGACTTCCAGGAGCCCAGGAGCTGCTCCTAACCCCAGACTGATTCGCTCTTCCAGAAGTTCTGTCAGCGTTGTATATTTGCTGGCCTCGGGCGAAATCTGTGTTTATCATTTATTTATGTAAATGTTTAGCCGAGGAAGAGCTGTGCTGTTTAAGCCCAATTGACATAAGGCTTAGCAGGTCATTGCATTTAATCAGAGCCTGAGAAGGGGAACAAAGGCCATCCCGGGTGACTGCGGTGGGAAAACCTCTCTTGTGGAGGGTGATTTAGCGTGAATCACCTACCTGGGGTTCTTTAACCTATCTCTAAGTGCATGGTGTACTAAACTCCGCTTATTCAGATCACTCCCACACAACAAAACCCGTTTACATCCCTGTGTTCTCCGCGATGGGAGTGTGGAGACCCAAAAAGCCATCAGTGAGCGCCCCAGGGCTGCTGGGGCTGGGCAGAGCTCAGCTTTCCCTCCTCTCTGTTCCTGTTGCTGATTCCCATCGCTCATTTTTGCACCTTTCCAGCTACAGCTGGAAAACCTGGAGCAGAGGGGTCTTTGTCCAGCTTGATCCCCGGCCGTGATTTGGGTTCTTCACCGCACACAAACAGCACCGAGGAACTTCCATCAAATAAGATATTTTTTCATTCACTGCTACCTTGCTCAGAGGTCAAAACTCTGTCTCCTCTTGTCATGAATGAATGGATGAATCTTTTTGGGCTTCGCCTCCCAGTCTTTTGAAAACAAATAAATAAAGCCCCCTCTGAACAGCACTCAACTCCCAGCTTTTTAAAAGAGTTACTTAGCACAAGAGCAGAACATTTGCCTAAGAGGGTTTCAGTTCAAGAATGACTTTTCATATTTAATTGATCTGTATTGTTCAATTAGGGAGATGGATCGTGCCCTCTGTTGTGCATGTATAGCTGGAAGCAGAAATGAATGAAATATGAAGCACAGCAGAGCAGTGATTTCACACTGGATCTGCTCCTCGGGATGCACAAAGCAGGATTTCCATCCCGGCCTGGCTCTGTGGGAGCAAACGGGGATGGTGTAAATTCATCAGTTACCTTTGCCTCACTAATGAGCCTGAATTACAACATTTCGTCTCATTCTGCTCAGGACTCAGTAATATTTTCGTTCTAAATCCTATTTATAAATACCCCCATGTCCTGAATTAGCTGTCGGGAGTATCCCAGCGTGTTGTGCTTCCCTGGGAACAGCTGGATCGGGCTCCGGAGCCGCAGCAGCTTCCCGGGGTCGGGAGCGTGCGGAGCATCCCGGCAGTGCCGGCACAGGCAGGAGTGACTCGGGTCCCACAGGGTGGCAGCACTCAGCCCCCAGCTCTGATTCCACGGAGCATCCCTGAGCCAGCCCGGAGCGGTGGGAGCATCCTGCTCCGTGACCTGGGACAGGGCAGGACAGGGCTTTGGCTGGGCAGGGGATTTAACACCTCTAACCCCGACTGCCGCATCCCTAACTCCGAGGAACTGACACAAAACCGCATCAAATTTCCCCTTGGAATATCCTGTCGTTGTCGGGATTGTGTGCTCAGTGCCTCCCTTGTTCTCCCTGCTTTTCCAGCCGCTGTTTTCCCTTTTTCCTCGCCCAGCCGGGTGCAGCAGCTCCTCCCACGTTTTGGCTGGCAGGTGCAGCGTTTGTGGCTGGCTCAGCATCACCCCCTGCCTGCTCCTCCCCAGCTCCTCTGGCTTCCACACAGAACCATCAGGAGAGCCAGAGGATTCCTGTGCTGGATTCAGCACTTTCCTGGTCACTGACAGAAAGTGCTGATCGTCCATGAGGAATGGCTGTAAACCTTGCAGGGGTGTGCACGGCTTGGCCAGGGAAGCTGTCCTGGGAGTTCTGGGCTTGCAAGGGATCACTTCTGGCTGGGGACATGCAGAAGGCTTCCTAGGGATGTCCACGTGTCAGTTTGGGAGAGCTTGGTGTTAATCCAGCTCCTAAATCCACGTGGCTGAGTTTCCATGGGGTCAGGCAGGTTTCATTGTGGTGGGTGGGGAGGATGGAACTGAGCATCCTTCCCTCTCTGCCCTGGGGTCCTCAGCACAGCAAAGCCTTGGAGCTGCTGGAGCAGATCCAGAGGAGGCCATGGAGCCCCTCAGCTCTGCAGCCCGGCTGGGAGAGCTGGGGGTGCTCACCTGGAGAGGAGAAGGCTCCAGAGAGATCTCAGAGCCCCTTGCAGGGCCTAAAGGGGCTCCAGGAGAGCTGGAGAGGGGCTGGGGACAAGGGGTGGAGGGACAGGACACAGGGAATGGCTTCCCAGTGCCAGAGGGCAGGGATGGATGGGATATTGAGAAGGAATGAGGGTGGAGAGGGGCTGGGATGGAATTCCCAGAGCAGCTGGGGCTGCCCCTGGATCCCTGGCAGTGTCCAAGGCTGGGCTGGATGGAGCTTGGAGCAGCCTGGGACAGTGGAAGGTGTCCCTTGGGGTGGAAGGGGATGAGTTTTCATGTCCCTTCCAACCCAAACCATTCCATGGCTCTCTGATGATCTCTGCCACCCCAACAACACTTCCATATTGTTTCCCAGCACTTCCCAAGGAATATGAAATGTCCACATCACACACTGTTCCCCCAGGGAGGCAGGGATGGGAGAAGCAGGTGTGGAGCAACCCCAGGAGTGCAGCTGGGGCTCTCCCAGGGAGCAGCAGGAATGCTGAGCCAGAGAATTCCTCAGATGAATGCAGTGTTTAATGGGTCTCTCCTAATTGCAGATTTAGGGAAGAAACACTGGCCAGACACA
Source organism: Rhipidura dahli (assembly GCA_013399225.1). Classification (NCBI taxonomy): domain Eukaryota; kingdom Metazoa; phylum Chordata; class Aves; order Passeriformes; family Rhipiduridae; genus Rhipidura; species Rhipidura dahli. Next base: position 1,345,976 of record VXAC01001781.1, read on the forward strand.
TATGAGGAGGGAGAGCGCAGAACACGGCCCCACTCAATATTTTCTCTAGTCAAGTGGAAAAAAGGAAGCCTCACATGAAAAAGCTGGAAAGGTCAAACTAATTTGTACTTGTGTGATAATGGGTAATACCTCTATTGTTTATGAAGCCTGCAGAATCCTTCCTGTGCTAACCACTGTCACCTATCTGACGGCGATTTGGAGAAATTAAAAATGAAGTAGCAATTGTTCCACCCTCTTCGTGCCTTAATCTGCTTTGGATGAGGATTCCTTTGAACAGCTCTGTGCTCTTTATAAATGAGTTGGGGTGAAATTTGCTCACTTCTCTTGTCTGCTGTTGCTGGGGGAAGGGAGATGGTTTTAAACAGAAAAAGATTAATACTGAGGTTGAGAGGAGCCAGACTGAAACCCTGCCTGTGTCTTGCTGCTTAAGCATTCTGCCTGTGCTCCCCTGGTTCTTTATTTTGCTGCAGTCTTTTCTGTGTATTCACCTGGGTAAGTGGGAATTTTATATGCACGTCCAGCTCCTGCTATTAAAACTGGGATTGGCCAGCTCCTAATGCCCCACGGTGCTGCCTCACTCATCCAGGTGGGTTCACAGCTCCTTTTAGCAGCCCCTTTAGGAAGTTGTGTGAATTTTCCTGGGATCCTGGCTCCTTTCTCCTTTCCAGGGAGCAGTGACATTACCACAGTGCATAATTTTGCTGTGTGGGGAGTCCCTCCTGCCTCATGTTCAGCACCAGGGGTGAGCTCCAGAGGAATTCACTTGCCAGGCCTATTGCCCAGACATTTAATATCTGCAGTGATTTAGTGGATCAAATTCTGGAGTTTGGGGCTGGCTGTGGCTGCATCTGTCACTGTTGCAGAACCTTGACAGTGAACAAAAGGTGCTGCAGGGAACCATAACTCACCCAGCAAATTAATGGGTTCCCAGCCTTGCTTGCTCAGCTAAATGGGAGCCCTGTGGTCTCCCTGGCCAAGGGTTTTCCACAGGGAGTGTGTGGGTTTGGAGTGGGCCAGTCCTGCACTCCCAGAGGGATGGAGAGAGCACAGCCCCCCTGCCCAGCTGGCTGGGGCTGCTGCTTCCCACTGCTGCTGGAAGTTGGGGTGAAACCCCTCCAGCCCGTGAGCTCCTCTGGGAACGGGATGCAATTGTTTTAAAGGAATTTCCTTTCAGTGGGGGTACACACAGGGAAAAAAGGCTTTGGTTGAGAAAGTGTTGTCAGATTTTAGGATGTCACACTGAGAGCTGTGAGCACAGGGTGGCCAGGGACACTCACAGGTCACTGACCCACCACTGGTAACTTCTGCCCCTGGGGAGAAGGTGCACTGAGAGGAGATCCTTGATCACCTTCCAATGAGCAGGAAGTGCTGGAACATCCCTGGAGGGGCTTAAAAGCTGTGTGGATGTGGCACTTGAGGACATGGGTGAGGGCTGGCCCTGGCACTGCTGGGAAATGGTTGGGCTTTATGATTTTAGAGGTTTTTTCCAACTGAAATTCCATGGCATGTCACCTCCCTGGCCATGATTTTGCTCTTACCCTTTTTTTTCTGATTCTGCCTCTCTTGCTGATGGACGATCCCAGTTCCTGAGGAGGTTCCAGTCCTTTCTGAGTTGCCACATTCCTTGGCATGGTGGTGGGCAGGGCGTAGTAGCTGAGAAATTCAGGGTGAGGAGAGCTGATGCTGTGACACCACACTTGGGGTATGGTTTGAGGCAGTGGGAGGGTGACCTTGTTTGCAGCCACCAGCAGCTCCCAGATCTTGGTAATTTTGGGAATTACCTTCACGGTGGAGAGCTGCTTGTACATTGGGTAATTGGCTTAATCACCCTCCAGGGTGATTAAGTTAAACACAGAGATGGAGAGGGTGGGTGGTGGTGCAGAGGGGGTTGGAAGGGTGAGATTTGCCCCAAAAGGGCCCCAGAAAATGGGCAGAACTGGGGAGCTGCTCAGCACCACCCCTGCAGAGTTTTGGCCACATCAGCTCTGAGCTCACACTTCTGGGGTTCAAAATGTCCCTGCAGCACTGGGCAGGTTCAGGCCCAGGGAAGTCAGGAAGTTCTGAGGTTTCTGGGGTAAATCTGTAATTTTGTGCTCCCAGTCATTCCCAGTTTACCCCTGGCCAGCAGCACTCACTGGGTCTCAGAGCCATTTCATTATTAGCATTATTGTTGCATTTTTGAACCATTGCCTAAAATATGGAACCACTGCCCCTAGAAAAGTGGATTATTCTTTCCTCAATAACTGATTTTGTTCCACTCAGGAAAATTTGATTCATATTTCTGAAACGTTGCCACTGAGCAGCTCTCTAAGCAGAGTTGTAGTGCACAACCAAATTAAATTTGTGTAGGGAGAAGGGAAGTGTTGTTGTTGTAAGTGTCCGAAGGGGTTGGAATGAAAATAATCTTATAAATCAAACTTAAATTGAGTTCAGATGGAGGGAGCTCAGCTCTGTACCTGGAAAATCCCATCTGCCAAAAATAAACGTTGGGGTCACGTTTTAAAATGGCATTTCTAGTCCTGGACCATCCAGCTTCTCTCTCTGGAATCTGTGTGTGGCACAGATCTTGCAAAGGAATTTGGGCTTTGTGAATCTGCTCAATAAAAACAAAAAAAAATTAAAAAAGAAGGTGGGGGAATGCTCTTTGAGGGTTTATTTATATATATTTTTATATAAAAATATTTTAAAATTATAAAATTTATACGTATATTTTTAATATATATAAAAGTATATATATTTTTTAATATATATATTTATTTCCCAAGCTGCACCATCCTGAGGTGGCAGATCCTGTCTCTCTGTGACTTTTGAGGAAGTTTGGCCTAAATTTTGTCTCAAACTCTGCATCTCCAGGAGAAAAACACCTTGTGAATTCTGCAGTTTGGGACAGCAGCAGTTGAAACCAAACTGGAGAACTGGCTTGACCCTTCTTACTGCAGGTTCTGAATGGACTTCAATTTCCAGGTCTTTAGTGATCTTTGTGGGATTCTCCTGGGCTGGTTCTCTGCTGTTTTATTGCAGGTGAAGAACTGAGATGCACAGGATGCTCAGAGATACTGAGATAGTTAAGCACTGGAATTTCTAGAAAGTTCTGCCCAAATTCTTTGCATTTTTGGGTACTGAGCAATTGGAAGAAAGAAGTTTATGGCAGAGGAGGAATTTTAGCACTGACTTCTTTCCTTCTCCCCCGTGGATTGCATCATAACTCTGCCTGATGCTTAAAAGATTTAATTATTTTTGCACCTGTGGCTTTGCTTTAGATCAGTCTTTCCCAGCTCATGGGATTCAGGGTCTCACTGAATTCTTACTTTCAGATAATGAATATCTGGGACTGAAAGTGTTTTTAAAAATGCAATCAAATATGATTTAGCTGACTAAAACATTATGAATAGACTCAAGCATTCACAGAGAAATACTTGACAATATCTATACCAAGCTAATGTCATCCATTAGTGTTGTGTGAAATATAAAATATCATCCAATATTTAAATCCAACTGCAGTGAATCCTCTGTTACTTCACTGACAGAACCTAAATTTAGTAACTAATTAAATCCCATGGAACAGAAGAATGCATTTCTCCTCTTCCTGTAAGGACAAAGATTTGGAGTGTTAGCTGTACTTCTATTTTTATATCACTGAGCAGACTTTTATACAGCTATAACTGTGCACCTATGGGTTTTTTTAATTTCCACATCTGTATTTCAGGATCTCTGCTGAGGAGGTTCCAAAGTGCAGCTCAGACCCCTCTGTGAGGGTGCTGCTGATGGAGGTGGTTGAGCTCAGGGAGTGGGAGGGATCATTCCCTGCCCAGCCAGGTCTGGATCTGCCCCCATTTTGTGCTCAGAGCATCCCAAACGACTCATTTCACCCCAAAAACCAATCCAGGCATTTTCTTTCCCAGCCACTTCCCTGCCCCAGCCTCTTGCTGTGGAAGATTCCAGCTTTAAGGCCATGGTGAAATTAAGTGTGGACCCGGGATCGGGGCCAAACACTTTAAATAATTGATGGACAGCTTGGTTTCTTTAGCCTCACTAAAGTAAACCGAGTTTCAGACAAACAGGAGCTGACTGAGGTGTTTAATTGGGGGAAAAAGCCCTTTGAATTCCACTGATTTCCCACAGGATTAACTCTCAGCACTAGGAAAAATAACTTGAGAGGATGACAGAATGTTTTGGGTTGAAAGGGACCTTAAACATCATCAGAGTTCAGGGACAGGGCAGGGATACCTTCCACTGTCCCAGGCTGCTCCCAGCCCCAATGTCCAGCCTGGCCTTGGACTTCCAGGGATCCAGGGGCAGCCACAGCTGCTCTGGGCACTCACAGGGAAGGATTCCTTCCCAGTATCCCACCTCCTGCTGCCCTCCAGCAGTGGGAAGCCATTCCCTGTGTCCTGTTCCCTGTTTTATTCTGTTCAGGCTTTTTGGATTCTTCTGTAGGCAAAAAAAAAAAAAAAAAAAAA
>VXAC01001781.1:1350461-1413314 GCA_013399225.1 Rhipidura dahli
AAAAAAAAAAAAAAGAAAAAAAGAAAAAAGAAAAAGAAGGAAACCTCTTAAATGAAAGATGTCATCTGAAAAGGAGAAAGCAGGAAAATTGTCATTGCTCTCTGTGATCCAAAGGTGGTCAGGCATCCCAAGGCTGCTTTGACTTTAGTGTAACTGTTGTGAGGTTTTATTAATAAATAATACAGCTGGAATAGCTGCACTTCCCATAACACCTGGCAGGGTGTGTGGGTGTGAGCCAATGCAAGAGGCAAAGAATTCAAAGTTACTGACCCAGACATTGTGTAAGTTGAGAAGAAAAGGCAAACAGAGACCAAACAAGCCAACAGCAGAAGGAGAAGCAGCTAATGAGCATCCATGGTTTGATTGCTTAATGGGGCTGTGGTCTTGGGGCTGGTCTGGAGGAAGGATGTGCTTTGGACAGGCAGGATGTGCAGGGAAGTGGGATTAATTCACTGCAGGACGGGCAGGAAATGTGTCTGTGTCGGAGGCTCCTCATGTTCCACTCCTGCAAATGGCTCCATCTATTAGCTGGAAATAGCAGCGAGGCAGACAGGGCACAGCTAGGCTGGGCTTAGCAGGGAGGAGAAACAGGGATGTGCTGTAGTCCAGAGGAACTTCCTGCTTTCTGGAAGCTTCCCTTGGAGCCATTCCTTTCACTGGTGGAACACAGCAGTGACACAGGACACCCCTGAGAATTCATTTATGGGACCGTTTGTTTTCACTAATGACACAAGATACCAAATTCTTAAAAAATTCTCAGGGCTACAAAAGTGGTCAGAGCAGCAGATAGGCTTTGATCCCAAATGCCTTTTTTCCCCTTCTCTCTATTTTTTATAATCCTTTGGCTCTTTGGGTCATGTTACAAGTTTAAACACTTCCTTATCCTTTTCTGGATCTGAACTTGTTTAGAAATCACAAAACTGTCCTTGAGGTGGCTTTGATGGCTTTGGGAAGGCAGTGCAGCTGTGATGCTGTGGTGGTAGAGTGGGTGGGCTGGACCTGGGGGAGCCTTTCCAGCTCCCAAACCTGCTGGCAAATTGGCCCAGCCCCTCGGAATCCTCAGTCGTGGCTGAGTTCACAAACCTTTAAACCCCCTCCACATGTTCACAGCACTGCTAACAAACACAGGAGCACTGTGAGGGGTTTTTTCAGCCCAGTACTCCTGGCTGGAAATGAATTCCTGCTGTTGTCACCTCATTCGTTATCCTCTTCATGAAGAAATAGGTGATGCAGCCTTCTGCTGTGAAGGTCCCCTCGTCTGTTCATCTCCTTAGCCACTGTCACTCATCCCCTTCATTCCTCAGCCTTATCATTCTGTATTCCAGGTGTTGGATTTGTTCCATCCATCATCTGTCAGTGACTTGTCAGAGACCCTGGACACTTCAGGATGCATTTTCCATGCAGGTCCTGCCAGAGGACAGGAATATTAAGTAGGGAGGGCTGGGCAAATCACACACTTGCTCCTTTTTTTTGTACTTCAGATTAGCCTTTTTCAGCACTTTACCCACAAAAGAGAAGCTGAGAATTTGCAGTGGATCATTTTGGATTTGTGAGGAGCTTGTGGATTTATTTCTGTGGATGGACAAACCCTCCTGTCTCACACTGGTTTGATAAAACACATCAAGGAGATCTCTGCCCCTCATGATCCAAATAAAAGGAGGGTAAAACTTTGCCCAGCATTTTTCTTCAGCTGAACTGGGTGATCAGTCTCAGAGAAAGGATTCCATGGTGCACATGGCTTCCTTTCTCCAAGGACAGCTCTTTCCCTCGGTGCATTTGCTGCTGTTGTGGTTAATGCTCACTGCTCTGCAGGTTGAACAGTCACTCCCCACACCTTGGAGCTTGTGAAGACATTTGCTTATTTTAAATCAATATTAGCAGGGGAAAATCCATTCTTTGCCCTGGGTTGCTTATAATTTTTATTTTTTCATGCTGAAATGCAGGTTATGCTGCAGGATCTGGTCTGTTCTAGCAGTCAGCTGTGTTGTTTGATAACTTTGGGTATTGATTCCTTACTCACTTATTATATTCCATTTCTGCGTCTCCTTCTTTTGTAGAAGTACAAAATTAAAACCTGGTAGCAGTTTCTTGCTTTATTCATGTTCCTTTTCCCTGCTGGAGCCCCATAGATTTCATTCCATCTGTTTACTGAGGACTTTTTCTCTGCCTTTCTTCTTGAACAGGAAGATTCTGGCTTGGAAACATTAAACTTTCAATGGAGATTTTGTTAATAATATAAAAAATATAGAGCCATACTCGTAGCTAAGCTGTGTCCAGAGGATGCCTCATCCCTGGAAGTGTCCAAGGCCAGGTTGGACGGGGCTTGGAACAGTCTGGGATGGTGGAAGGTGTCCCTGCCCATGGCAGGGGGTGGAATGAGACAATCTTTAAAGCCCCTTCCAACCCAAACGATTCCACAATTCCATGATCTTTAACCAGCCAGGATGCAGCAGAATTTCCAGCATCACTTTCTGCACCTTCCCCTTTCCCCTGGCCCCACCACTCTTGTGCACAGCCAGGGAGCCTGGGGAGAACATTCCTGATGCCCAGGACTCCTCCCTGGCTCAGGCACTGGGATTGGACCTGCCAGGATCCATCCCTTCGCAGTTTGACATCTTATTATTCTTCCCACTCCCTCAGGAGGGAGAATGTCACGGTGTCATCCTGAGAGCCTGCTCCTCCTCCGTGACTTCCTCCAGGTCGTTTCTGTGCTGGTGGTGGGAGGATGGAGCCCAGGGATGCTGCTCCTCCCTGCTCCTCCCTGCCCCTTCCTGCTCTCCCACTCCCCAGAAGCACTGCCCTCGCTGGAACGCCGCCAGCTGTTGCTCCTTGCATTGTGTTTCATTTCAGCCCTGTGCTGAAATCCTCCTCTCTTGTTCCATCTGAAGTAATTAATTAGTCCAATTTCCATTTTTAAATTTAACTCAAGCTAGGGAAAAATTTGCCAGCCCTGCCAAAGTGCTGACATGTGTTTTACTAGAGATTTGTTGGGGAAGTCTTTAAAAATAATTCCCAGATAGAAGTCAAGTGCAGCTAACAAAATGCTCGAAATAAGCTAAAGTGGCCCTGAATATTTGGTTTGTGTCGATGAATAATGGGAGTGTTCTGGAGGGAAACAGGATGCAAGAGTATTATTATTATTATTAATAATTTTCCTTAAACCTCTTGGTTTTGGCCTTGCTGCAGGAGATGCTCAACAACTCCCAAAGCAGTGAGATCTGGAGGTGAGATTCTGTATAATATCCTTAAACACCTCAGCTCCTGGGTGACCTCGCACCTTTGCTGAGCTGGTACCTTGGGGGATATCGCCCCTTGAGTGGGCACAGGTCACTGACCATGCTTTTCATCCACTTGCTGTGGCTAAATAAGGACAAAGTGTGAAAAATCAGGAAGGAGATGATGTTTCCAAGCTCTGGGTTTAATCTCCAGGTGGTTCCAGGCCGTGTGTGCCAGGGCAGAGTCGTTCCTCAGCTGCCCTCGTTAGAGCTGTCCCTTTAAATGACTGGCACTGTGCCCTGACAACACTTAAACCATTACCTTGTTAAATATTGCCTGCTTAAAACACATCTCGGGGTGATTTGACAAATGGCTCTCTTCACTTTAATGTGGAAGAGGAGCTAAATGAGTTAGGAAATGTTAATGTGTCCATGTTCTCCCCAGATAACCAGTTGCCCTTGGGACAGTATCAATAAGTGGCATTTATGGGATATTATGAATGTGTTAATTATGTGGCGGCAAAATAACGAGTGAGCGAAGGTCAAGGACGATGCAGAAACAGATCCAAGAGCTCCCAACATCTCAGTCATTACCGTTACTGAATATTCAGCGGCATTTCAATCCTGCGCATCTTTTGCGTTGCTTGTTACACAAACCGAGCAACTTCGAGGGCTGGGCAAATGTTTTGTGCCAAAGCTCAGGGTGGCGGCCCCGGTCCCACCATGGGCACCTTTCCTGACTGTAACCAGGGCTGTTTCTCATCATCTGAAGGTCGTGAGTTCAATCCTCACATGGGGCACCATTTTGTCGCCAAAACCAAACAGGATGGGGAGCCAGGACAGACTCTCCGTGAGCTCTGATTGTTTTATTCACCTCATAAACTGAGCAGAGACAGCAGAGATAACACAAGCTCACACTGCAGGCAGAAAACCAAAGATTTCCTGGCTACAGAGCATTCTTAAAAGTTTTTCAGCCAATAGCAGATATTCTAGAGGTTACAGGCAGCTGTTTCAGCCAATCTGCTGTATCACACGTGCATTTGTTATAAACAATACCTGCTTGTTTCATACCTTATAGAACAGAGCATCATATTCCATTATTAAGATTAACTTTACCTCTCTTGCTAAGCATATTTTTTGCAACTTTAAACGTCATCTCAGCTAGGCCTAGAAACTTATATCTTTGTTCTCATGTCCTTGCTCTGCTGCATAATTGTATCTTCTGTAATATTTTCTCAGCCGAATCTATTTCCTAAAATCTACTTCATTCTGAAAACCTGCTTTTGTTTCTCATCCCTTAGAAGTCCTTCTACTCTTTCCTGTATTTCCCACACTCAGCACAGCTCCAGCAGAAGCTGGGCTGGTTTTCTCCCTACACTGTGAACTGCCAGGTGGGATTTGGGGTTGATTTCCTCTTGGAGATGTAACCTTGTGATGCTTTTTGCTCTAAGTTTGAAACAAAGGAAGTGAAAAAGTGTCACTGCTACATAGTGGATGGGGAGAGAAACCTCACAGAGTCCAAGCTCAGGGATAAATAGCAGCAAGCCATTTAATAATTTTTCCAGAGGCTTTTATATGTTAGTTCATAAAAGTGTGTTAAATGTCATAAGGTAATTGGTCCACTGGCCATCCACCCCTTGAGGGGATTGACCAAATTCTAAGACATCCATTCCCAAATATTTTGCTAGTTAGAGCCATAACAATCCGGCAAAACAACCTGCAGGTGCAAGGAGTTTACAAAACTGTAACTTTGTTTTAGAGAGCTTGCATGGGAAAGACAGAGCTCTCACAAAATGCTGCAGAGGGCTGAAGAAATTCCCTGCTGAAGCTTTTTCAGCATCCATAAAAACGTGGCCGTGGTGGCTGTTCAGCTGCTGAACCTCGAAACTTGATGCAAATCACAACAAGGTGTTCTGGAGACTGTAAATACCCAACTTTGCCCCAGTTCACTGCGCTGCTCCTTAACTCAGTAGTTCCACAAAGAACAGGCTGGGGAGTTGGACCTTTGCTTTTTACTCCCAGCCATGAGGGCAGAGCCCTTTTTGGCAGGGAATCTGCAGAAATCCAGCGGGTTTTGTGACGTGAGGCAAGACAGAACTTGGCTCATCGATATGGCCATTAATTTGAATTAAGGGCTCAGCCATGATTTTTACTTTTACAGATTGACATCTGGCCAAACAGTTAAAAAGTCAATAAGGGTCTAAAAGTTACTCTCAGGTTACTCAATGAGGAACAGCAGCGAAGCCTCCTCCATCTCCCAGGACCTCCTTTTGCAGGTATCTGGAGAAACCTCCCTCCCAACCAAGCTGCTGTTCATACATGAAATATTCATGTGATGATATCAAAGCATGCTGCACATTATTTCCGTGCAGGAGGCCAAAATTAGATTCGCATTTTATTTTGCTTATAAATGCCTGTCAAGAGTTGCTAAATCAGTTTGTCTTTGCTGTCTTGAAATGGTGTCAGTTTGAATTTCCTTCACACTGCATATTGTTTTGGGCAAAGGCACATTGCTTCTCCATCCGACATGGAGTGCCTTGTGCTCTTTAAATAAAGCTGGAAAAGCCCAATAATTGAGATTATTTTTAAAAAACCCTCTCTGGGGTGGCAGCTCAGCCTTTTTTAAGGTGACAGAGAAGCTACCAAATGCTGATGTGTCATGATAGTTGATTTTCCCCGTGTGCAAATATCACTTTATAGATTATTTAGTGGTTGTAGGATACATAACAGGGCACCCTGGACTCTTGTGCTGATGGAAGTAGAGAGGAGCTTTGAGCAGCAGGTGATGAGTTCCTCAGTGCAGCTGAGGAAGAATCAGATGTTCCATGGTTGTAACTACCCTGGTCCAGGGGGGATCTGCATCCTTCAGACTGGACCAGTGGGGCTGAAGAGGAATAAGGGCAGGAAGGAGGAACTGGGGGTTTTTCTGAGCTGTCTTAAGGCACAAACCCCAGTGAGCAGCCCTCAGCTCCCTCAGCCCATTCCCTGCCATTCACAGGACAAGGCTGTGACTTCATCCTTTAGCTCAGGAGCCAGGGGGATTCATCCCCTGCTCGATTTTTGGCGCTGTGATACCTCAGTCATGCATAAATAATCTCATCTTAAGTTATCCCCATGCTAAAAAAAAATGAAAAAATCTTCTGTCCCCAGTCTGCCAGATATTTGCATGAGAAATATCCCATCAGAGGAGCTGTGCATGCTTCAAAGCATCCAGAATCTTCTCCCCTCTCCCCTGGGTTCCTGTCTGTCTCCAGCCTGTGCCTGTGGCTCCATCCCCGCAGGCATCGCTGCCAGCTGTGCCCCACGCTGCTCCAGCCCCAGGGCCTGCCATGGAGACAACACTCATCTTCTCACCAGCCACTTGGGTGGATATTTACACATTTCTTTATTATTCAAAACCAGCTTTTGAAGCTTTACCCTCCCTCTCATTCCGCTCTCCCATAAGTGCTGCTGGAGTTTTTCATGCGAAAGCGTTGCCGTCTCGTGATTTTTTAAATTTCCCTGGATTTCCTTTGGTCTTTTAGCAGAATTCTTTTGAGTTAATACCAGTAGGATTTGTAAAGTAGGGGTGAGTAGTCTGTGTAAAGTGAAGGTGTATAGTTCGTGTAAGGTAGGAGTAGGTACTTTGTTGATGTTGCTGTTGTCATACTTTGAATAACACCAGTGTATAATCCATAATCTAACAGTATCATTCACTTCATGGAATATGATACAAACATGCATCACAACTGGGGTACAAATCTTTGGGATTACCCTCAGCAGTGGCTGGGGAATGTCCAGCAGGTCTGGAGCAAGGAGCTGGATGAGCACACACCAGCACAGCCCCCACAGTGGGAACTGGTGAGGAGCTGCAGGTCCTGCATCCCCTGCCTCCAACTCAGCTCTCATCCTCTGTCTCCTCCTTCTGAGATCCCTGGAGTGCCCCTGTGCCTCCTTGATGTGCTCCCAGTTGTTTTCAAGCACCTGCTTTTAAGCTAAAATCCCCTCTGCAAAGCTCCCCCCAGCCCGGCCAAACCCCCGCACGGCTCTTCCCGAAAGGAGTGGGGCCCTCATGATGAGCTCCTGCATTTTCCATTAGGAGAAACCTTCCAAAAAGACTTTTTTTCCCAATGATTTCTTGATAGCTGGCAATCTCCTGAACCATTTCCCACACAGAAATTGTTCTTTGAGGTGTTTTGCTCAGGTAGCAGCAGCCTTGGAGCTGGTTTGTCACCATTTCCAGCCTGAGGGCTGCTGGTGTATTTCTCGCTCAGGTCACCTCATTTTTTATGTGCTTCTGTATTTTCCTGCCTGCCTTTGTGGGTTTTTTTGGTCTATTCCTTTGGGGTCCGAGAGTCTTTGAGCCTGAACAATGTGACTGATCTGAGCTATGTTTTAATCCAATGATAAATAGTTAATTTTGGAGGTTTAGGTTGACAGCAAAGCCACCTTGGAGTGTCAGGCTGTGGGACTTTGGTTTCCTTCTCTGATCAGATAAGGAGCAGATATTTCCTGTAAGTCCTCCCCCAGTGCTCCAGTCCTACCATTAGAGCATTAAGTCAGATACATGACACCCAATTTCACAGTAATTCCTGAGGAAAAAGCACATTATAGTTTTTTAATGGGCTTCACAGGACTTACTTTGTTTCTTCCTGATGAATATGAATTCCAGCGAGTTCGTCTGAATTCTGACCTTCAGATACACAAAGGGTCTGAGGGTTCTGAAGCAAGAATATGGTCTTTAAAATCACGTGCTCTCCATGTGAATGCTGTCTTTTCTTCCCATGAAGTCCTCATGGAGTGCAGGAATAAAACTGCTTTGAGTGCTCCAAAATTCATTCGTGTGTTTATGAGGAGCCACTCACATCTTGCAGAAATGCTTTTTGTGTCAACATGACCCGTGCTGACCCTCCCCTCTCCAAGTGGCTTTGTTTGGGTTGTGTGCTACCTGTAGGATCATTGCTTCTCTTCATCTCCTTTTCCTCTGATTGCCGAGGAATGCCAGGCACATCCCAGAAACTTCTCCTAACGTGCTGCACCAGGCCTTCCTGAGCAACCTGGCTGAATAAATATCCATTGAATAACTGCAGAATGCATTCAGATTCTTTTTATTTTGATTTATGTTCTATCTTCCCACCTGTGAATCTCCCAGAGTAATTGCCAGTTTTCGCCTCCTACAGAGAGATATAATAGAGCTGAAGAATAAGTAAAATGTGCTCTGTTTCTCCCTCTCTCTCTCCCTTTTGTAAGGGAGCCTTTATAGTCTCACGCTCACAATTTGCAAACTGGAAATCAGCATCTCGTTCCCAGCTGGCCTTGCTGCAAGGAGCTGTTTGGATGCTGCCTGTGTCCCCTGGCCTGGTGCCACTGCCAGCACAGGGACACCTGGACACGCAGCCCACTCTGCTGTGTGACATCAGGGTGTCCCAAAGGCCCAGGGAGCTGGGAGCCAGTGTGTTCCCTGTCCCAGAGCTGGTGTTCCCCATCCCAGAGCTTGTATTCCCTGTCCCAAGAGCTGGTGTCCCCTCTTCCAGAGTTGTTGTCCTCCATCCCAGAGCTGGTGTTCCCTATTCCAGAGCTCATGTCCCTTGTCCCCTATCCCAGAGCTCATCCCCCCTATCCCAGAGCTCGTGTCCCCTGTCCCAGAGCTGGTGTGCCCCATCCCAGAGCTGGTGTTCTCCATCCCAGCGCTTCTGTCCCCTATCCCAGAGTTGGTGTCCCCTATCCCAGAGCTTGTGTCCCCATCCCAGAGCTCGTGTTCCCTATCCCAGAGCTCGTGTTCCCTGTCCCTTATCCCAGAGTTGTTGTCCTCCATCCCAGAGCTTGTGCTCCCCATCCCAGAGCTGGTGTGCCTCATCCCAGAGTTGGTGTCCCCTGACCCACTGCTGGTGTCCCCATCCCAGAGCTCGTGTTCTCTATCCCAGAGCTCCTGTTCCCTGTCCCAGAGCTGGTGTCCCCAGTCCCAGAGGTGCTGTTGCCATGCTCTCCAGCAGCCACTGTCCCTGCTCCTGCTGCCAGTGCTCAGCTCTCTCTGGCTCATGGCGCCGTGTCCCCAGGATGGATGGCAGGCTCCCCTCTGTCCCCTGGCAGAGGTGCAGGGGCTGGCTGCTGTGTGGAGCACCTCTGGGTGAGATCTGAGAGCTCCTGAGGCACCGCTGTCCCTGCTCTGCAGGGACCTTTGCTTAATGTCACCAGTAACAAGATCACCTGGGTGCAGTGGGAGCTCTCCATCAATTAGCACAGCCATGCTCCTAACGAGCCATGTCTAATCACACATGTTTAACCCCCAGGTGACACAGCCCAGCTTGCTGTGTGACCTGCAGGGCCCACAGGCAATCATTTTGTATTTTGTAAGCAAAAATATGTAATATTAATAAGGATTTCCAGTTGTGCTCTGCACAAGGACTGCACCGCAGGTGTGGAATGGTTTAGATTGAAAGGGATCTAAAGCCCATCCAGGGCCACCCCTGCCATGGGCAGGGACACCTTCCACTCTCTCAGGGTGCTCCAAATCCTCTCCAGCCTGGCCTTCATCTTCCACCTGACCCCTCAAGGAAAGGAAACCTTTTCTTGTGAGCATTTCCTTCCCACACTGAGCAAAACACGAGCTCCAGGTGCCCTCACGTGCTGCTCATGGTGGGGATTCCTCAGCTTTCTGCTTCCCTGTGGCCATAAACGTGGGAAGATCTCAGTACATGTGGAGGGGGTGTCTGTGACCCCCACCCTTTCTCTGCCTCTGCTGGGTTAGGCCAGGGTTAGTTCAGATTTTGAATTTGATCTCAGTTCAGCTCTCTGCAGCATCAAGAGAGAGCCTGACCTGGGTGCCTTTGATCACCCTTCCAGCACAGGATATTTTGTGATTCTGTGATTTTTTGTGATTTTGTGATTCTGTGAAGATCCCCCAGGTTTTGGCTTGCAAGTGTGTGGTGGTAAAGCTGGGACAAAGGGGGAAAGCATTCACGTGGCAGAAAGGATTTTCAAAGCTATTGGAGTGTTGGGTTTCGATTTATAAATAACTGACAAAAAAAAAAAAAAAAAAGACACAGTTCTAGTTTGAAATAAAAACTTTTCTCCTCACAAAATGGCATGTTATGTGAGCCCACAGTAATCCTGCATCATTGTGCCTCCCAGCAGGGAAAAATAGTCGTAAAATTACCATTCTGTATGAAATTTGCTCTATGAACACCCTGAAGATCCTGAAGATCTCATGTAGGGATGCAGTCTTGGCTGCTTAAACAGGAGATTCCTCCAGATTGTCCAGTCTTTGAGCACTTTCCATTGGATCTGTTCATGTTTCAAACCTGTGAAGCATTCATGTGTCATTGGGAAGTGTAAAAACCTCAGGAACAATTAAGACCTCAGTTTCTAATAACCCTTCTGGCCCCATTTTTACCTTTATTGAGGAAATAATAAAAAATTAGCCATTTAGGCTATGAAATTGGCCTCTTTTTTGCACACTGCAGTTGTAGTTTTAATCAGCACATGCCTTAACAACCCTAGGAGGAATTAATTATTTCTGTAACCACAGCATGGTGTCCTTTCTCCTTCCACTTGGACTGCATTGCTTGCCATTTGCAGGATAGAGTTTGAAAAGTTTTATTATAGAATGGAAAATAAAGGGTCCTGAAGCAGAAAGCAAAAAAAAAAATCTCAAGTTTTGCAGGTTTATGTAATAAATGGTTGAGGTTGGCCAGGATGTTCTGAGGGATTGTAAGAAAGGACAGGTTGCTGCTCTCTTCCTACCTTGTATTGCCACACAACTGCCTAATTTGGCATTAATTAAGTGTTAAATTATCCGCAGGAGTTCTGGCTTTTAGGTCAGCTGTGTTTAAGCTGAGCTGTCCCCTCATCGGTGCTGACAGCAGGGCTAAAACCATGCTCGAGTCAGGATTAGTGACCACAAAGCCCAGCCTAGGAACCACTCCACATCATCCTTAATCAGCCCAAGAGCCACGGGGTGAGCAATAAACCCCATCCTCGGTGTGGGAAGAAATAAACATCATTACAAGGTCAGCGCTGCTAAATTGCTCTCCTTGGTGTATTATCAGGAAGTAATGAGAAACACCTTCAGCCTCGGAGAGGAGTCAATCGAAAAGCAGCCAACAGCCACCGCAGCCATCCTTTTTTCCAGCAGCAGCCAGGGATGAGGTCTGGGATAACACAGACACGCACAGGCAGGCATGCACAACCTTTCGGGGAAAGGACAAACGCGTCCCAGCAATCAGCAGAGCCACCCGCTGCTGTTATTTTAGGAAGAGATGGTAGATTTGCCTTCTGCATGTTGGCCAAATAATGAAAAAATGCCGGGCTTTGGAAAGCGTGAAATTGCAGCCAATTTATGTTTATAGCCGGAGCCGGGCACGCGAGTGCCGGTAAATGGAGCACTGGAAGGAGCTGGGAGGAGAGGGAACCAGAAATGCCAGCGGAGAGATAAGGGTGTGGAAATGCCTCTTTGCAGAGCTGATCAGAGCTCAGCGTGCTGTAGCCAGCAGCGTTTTTTCATTTCTGATACACACATCCTCATGAAGACACTTGCTGGAGTGAGTAGTCCAGCCTAGATTACATTAACATCCATAATAACAGTGCCCAAACATAGGTGCTGAAAGGGCTTCAGCGGTGAATTTCTTCAGCTCTCCAGCATTTTGTGAGAGGTCTGTGTTTCCCATGCAAGCTAACCAAAACAAAGTTATTAGTTTATACAATATCCACACCTGTGACTTGTTTTTCCCGGATTGTTATGGCTTCAACCAGAAAAACACGTGGGAATGGACATCTTAGAGTTGGGCCAATCCCCTCAAGGGGTGGATGGCCAGAGAACCAATTACTTTATGCCATTTAACTCATTTTTTGCAAACTAACATATAAAAACCTTGGGGGAAAAAGCCATTAAACTGGCTCTTGCCACCATTTCTACCTGACCCTGGACTTGGTGAGGTTTTTCTGCATGTCCGCGTTGTGACAGCGACACCCAAGTGTTACACATCTTATACCAATCAAACCAGAACACAGATTTCATCTGATCTTTAATATGTTGCAAAGTCATGCCCTTCCTTCATGGATACAAATGACACCTCATTTTTTCAGTTCCTAGGCCATTAACCAAAGTTGGATGTCTCAGGAAGTTACATGGTGTAGGTTTATTCTCCTGTTCAAAGTTATAACCTGAGTTTTTTCATGATGCTTCATTCCAATACATGAAACTAATATTAAGGTACATACATCTCAACTATTTGGGTGATTGAGAAATACCAGGATAGAAACACCGGTGGGAATTCCCAGGACACCAATGGGAATTTTAAATTAAGTGCTTTTTTTAGTAGGACTGGCTAAAAGACCCAAAATCCTAGGAAAAAATGGATTTATTTGCAGAATCCTCAAACTTATTTAGTTTTGAAAAGGAAAAACTAAAACCAACTTAGTTATTTTAGGAAAAGCAAATGCACTTGTCAAAATCAGAGCTTTTATAAAATTTTCCTTCACCTCAAGATATTTGTAGGAAAATATTGAGCTTTTTATCTCTTGAGCACTTTCTAGCCAGCTTTGTTGCAGTAACAGAGACTTCAGACCTAAAGCCAGAGCCTGATTTATGTGGGTGTGACAAAACCATTTGGTGACTTTCTGCTTTACCTTTAAGCTATTCAGCTGTCTTGGTCCTCTTCCTTTGTCAGTGGGTTACTTTTTCCTTCCTTGCTGGGAGTAAGTGGTAAGAATTTGTACCATGCTCCCCTTCACGTTGCAAACTTGCCTCCAGATGGGAATTACAGAATAATTAAGTCAGAAATAACAGCAGAGGGGGTGTGTGCTGGCTCAGCACACTGTCACCCCCTGCCTGCCTTTGTCACCCGGGTGGGTTCCACCTGTAACCCATCCTTTTACCCGCTGATGAGGGGAAAACTCCGGGATTTGACTCCCACACCCAGCAGCATTCCAAATGTAATCGCTCTAATTTGCGACTGTAAACCTCCCTGTTATCAATTAATTTACATTGTACGAGGAACTATCTGATTATCTTTGTATTTACGCTGCGGTTTAATTGTGAATAATTAGCACACTAATTTGCCGAGGGTTATTTATAGCCAGTAGAGAAAGGGGTGTATTTATGTGCAGTTAAAATAATTGCAGTCGGGAGCAAATCTTTTGACTTTTCCTCCTCTTGGATGCGTCTGACAACTCGTCTGGCCAAAACTGTTGTCTGGGCAAAGCGGGGACTCCTTGGGGTGGGTTTGGTTAAGTTCCCTTTTCCATTTAAAAATACTTTTCTCTGCCTCCTAATCCTACCCTGCCCTTCCTTGGAAAGGGGATGTGTGGCAGGGCTGGGTCTGGGCAGGATAAATGCCGGGGAGCCGGTGGCCTCTGTGCCTGGCACGGGTGAAAGCAGCTCTCACACAGAATATTTCCCCATCCCAGTAATTCCCACTCAGGGTGTGCTTCATGAGCACCATCAAGGGCAATGGTGGCCTTCACATCCAGCACTCGTGATGATGATTTTATTCCCCTCGCTGCCATCCTCAGCCCTCCACCACCCCTCCTGCAGCCACAGCCGCTTCTCAGCCTCCAGAATTTGTCCTTTTAAAAGAAACTCAGTGTTTCCTGAGCACTGGCATTGCAGAGGAGCTCTGAGTGGCAGCTGAGGGGGTTTTGTCCTCCCTGTGTCTGGGATGTGTTTGCTGGGAAGGGCTGGGGTGGAGAAGGGAGATGCCCCACGCTGCTGCTTGCTCAAGGCCACTTCCTTGGCATTTGGGGATCTCTGATCAGAAGGTCTGGGAGAGTATTTGGAATTCTGAGTAGCAGCCAAAGGAGATCTCATGGGATACTCCCTGTCTCTTCTAGGGCTGGAGCTGCTGGGGCCTGGCTAATGAGGGGCTTGGCTCTGCTTCAGCTGCTGAGACCCCCGAGTTTAAAAGGATTTTCTCTCTGCTCAAAGGAGAGCATCTTTGCACTGCTTAGTGCTGCTCCTGTGTTCAGCAGAAGAGCTCCCAGGCATCTGGGAGGAATGAGATGCTGCGGGATCATCTCCTTTGGGGCTGACATGGGATTGATCATCCCCTGTAGGGCTGACGGAACAGCTCGGGACGTGCTTCTCCTGTCCCACATAAGCCACCAGTGGGAACCAGGGCCACTTTTCCACTCATTTTCCTCCTCTTTGAGCATTCCCAGCCAGGTGGAAGGAATGAGGAGTGCTGATGGTGCAGAAGGGAAGGGTTGGGTTGGGCTGACACCCATCTGGAGCAGGGGGAGGAGATGGGACTGCAGGAGCTCTTTATAGAAGGTGCGGGTGAAAGGCCCCAAACTCTGCTGGTCTGAGCTCTGGGACAGAGCAGAAGGGGCTCCCAGGACCTGTCCTGGCTTTGGTGAGTCTGGGGAAGCTCTCAGGGGGATGCTGGGGGTCTTTAGGGTGTTGAGGAAGGTGGTGGAGTAAGAATTTGGCTCAAAGGGAGCATCTGTCTCTAAGGTTAGGGCTGGGTGATTGTTCTGGTCAGGCTCTGTGTTTGTTTGCTCTGTTTCACAGAACTTTATTTTCCCTCCCCAGTACCTCCTGTGTGGGTCCCTTGGTAAAACTGATGTTTTTATGTAGATAATACTTTGGTTTCTTGAAAATGAAGGTCCTGTGGAAGATTTCAGGGTGCTGTTGCCCCCAGAAAGGTGTCTCTAACATCTTCTGGTTTTCTCATGGTTGGAAATAAGGATTATTTAGTGTTGGGAGCCATTTTGGAGCTGGGTCTGGCTGAGCAGGAGCTGTTTTAGGATTTATTTGCATCTTGGGTTGCAAACCATGAGCAGCACACAGTGGTCAGCTGAGTTTTAAAGCCGGACAGAGAACCTCAGAGGATATTTTAGTTAACTCCTGATCAAACTCTACAAAAGCACAGGGAGGTGTTTTCCATTGCTGGGCTGGAGTAGCTGTATATAAATTAAATTTACCTGGTGCAAAGTAGCCTCACAGTGTTTTTCTCTGGGGCTTTTGCTTTGTGTGTTCCTGTATCTCCCTTCCGTGGCATTTATGGTTAATTCCTTCCATTCTATTACATCTATTTGTGTATTTATATTTTTACATTTCTGTTTCTGTGCATATTATTAAGCTTATGAAAAGAACACTGCAAAGAAAAAGGAGCAGTTTATCTTTCTTAAATAGCAGCTTCTTTTAGGCACTTGGGCCATCTCCCTGTGACTTGATCCATTGCTCAGAGCTCTGGGGATGATCAGCCAGGAGTTCTTCCCCAAGAGAATCCTACTTTGAGATGAGAACCCAAACCATGAACTTCTCTGCCTTGGTGGTACAGAAGTGATCAAACTCAACTTATCAGATGTGTAAATAGCCTGGGGGGGAGGGGGGAGGGAATCGGGCTTGTTCATCAAAATAGGCACAGAGTGGTCACAAACCCAGGTGAGCCTCAGGCTGGTGGCTCTAATTCCAAGCAGCTGCATCCCTGAGCAGGCTCATCCCACGGAATGCTGGCTCAGGCTGAGGTTTCTGTGGATTAGGGAGTTTATGACCTGTATAAAAATGTCAAGTCAAACAGCTGCCTGCTAAATAATTCAGCATATTGATAGGATGATGGCTTTGAATATGGAGAGGTTGGACTTAACTCTTTCCAGAGGAGCGGGGAGGGGCGGTGGATCTGCTGCCCTGGGCTCCAGCTGGGTGCTGGCAGCATCCCTGGTGTTCCCCATCACCTCTGAGCAGGAGGTTCCAGCAGAATTAAAAGTGAGAGGCAAAACTGATTTGACACCGATGGGAATTCTAAGCTAAGTGCATTATTTAGTAGGACTGGCTAAAAAACCCAAAATCCTAGGGGAAAAAAATGGGTTTATTTGCAGAATCCTCAAACTTTTTTAGTTTTGAAAAGGAAAAACTGAAACCAACTTATTTATTTTAGGAAAAGCAAATGCACTTGTCAAAATCAAAAGTTTTATAAAATTTTCCTTCTCCTTAAGATATTTGTAGGAAAATATTGAGCTTTTTATCTCTTGAGCACTTTCTAGCCAGCTTTGTTGCAGTAACAGAGACTTCAGACCTAAAGCCAGAGCCTGATTTATGTGGGTGTGACAAAACCATTTGGTGACTTTCTGCTTTACCTTTAAGCTTTGCTTAACCCCAGGCTTTAGTTAAATACCTTATTTAAAAGATAAAAGGAACAAAAGAGGGGGGGGGAAACCCTTCAATTTTTGAAAGTTTCCAGTGTCTGAGTGTTTGTCTTGGTAAAGCCGAATGTCTCAGCTTGTTTCATGTGGGATATTGATACAATCTACCTACGCTTGTTAAATGCAAAAAATAGAGTTATACCACCCCACAGAGCCCTCATTACTTGGTGAAGCAGCATATTTGCTTAAAAGAATTCTTGGATGATGTTATACTTTCTGTAGATACCTTGAACAGCAAAATTCCTGTTTCTTAGTAAGAAATAAGTTGCAACTTTGTACTGGTTGCCCTTCCTAACACAAAGGTGTTTTTGGAGTTTGGTTGTTTTGATTTAGCATCAAAATTGATTGGGTTTTTTTTGGTTGGTTTTTTTGGTTGGTTTTTTTTTTTTTTTTGAGATCCCTGATGCTCTGCCAACATTGACAGCCCTGTGAGGGGATTTCTGCAGCCAGCTTGGACCCCCTGAATGTCAGTGGGATCAAAGTGGGACTTGGGGATATGCCCTGCCCTTGGCAGGGGGTTGGAATGAGCTGATCCCTAAAATCCCTTCCAGCCCAGTCCATCGTGTGCCCCTGTGGTTGGGTTTCTCCTGGAGGAGCTGTTGCCCACACAATGTGCTTGGCTGAGTCTTTTATCCTGATTTTTGGGCTCTCAGTTGCCAAATTCCCATTCTGACCCTCAGGAGTGGGATTCTAGCTGCTCTCGAGGGGTTATTTGTGATCCTCAGACAGGTCTGCCTGGGATTCCCAGCCCTCCTCCTTGCCTGGGATCTCAGGGAAGCTTAAGGAGAGCATCACCCCAGCAAAGTGGAGCTGCTGGGAGCCTTGGGAAACTCTGCCACCCTTAACTGTGTTCTTCCTGCTGAGATTGGTTGGGTTTCAGCTTTGGGTGCCAAAGGATCAAGGCAGGATCTTGCCTGCCAGGCACTGGGAGCAGAAAAGAGTTGAGCAGCTGAAAATCAAAATATCCTGGGCTTTTAAATTGGTTTAGAATGCTGTTGGTACTAAAACAATCTGAGAACTTGGAGTTGTAGGATATCCTGAGATGGAAGGGACCAGAAGGATCATCAAGCCCAACTCCTAACAGCCCCAGGAATGTCCCAGCTGATCCATCTGCAAACAGCTTCAGCCCCCCTGGGAGGTGCTGCTGTGGCTCACGAGGGTGCAAACACACCTGGGCTGCCTCAGAACACAAATTCTCTCTGTCCCCATGGCCAGGCCCGAGGGGAAATGGTTGCTCTGATCTCTCTGCAGCAGCAGAACACAACGGAGGGAAAGGAGAGCAATTTATTAACATGTATAAAAAAGAAAGGGATTTTTGGCAAATCCTGTGCTTATTATATCTCCCTCTAATTTTCCCTGAAAATAATCCTGCTTATTCATGATGCTGCTGCAATAATTGAACTCCTGGAGGGAGAGGAGGGGGGGAAAAAAGTCTCTCCATCTACGTTACTGCCTGAGCCCTGTTCTGTTTTGACAGATGTCAGGTTGGGGAGCTGAGCTCGTTGTGCTGTTGGTGTGAGAAGGGCTCAGCATCACTGCCATGCAGGCTGATGGCTCAGTGTGCTTCTCAGTGAAGACAGATTACATTACAACCCTGCTTTCTCTGGGCTGTTTTTTTTGCCTTCCCCCAGTCATAACCTACTGACTCTGGGGGGAATAGATAGAGGGAATACTCCCAGGTTCTGTTTTTGCAGAGTGTTGCTGCAGGAGTGGGGTGAGAAAGGGAGGTAACTTCCTGCAGGACAAAAAATCTTGGTTGTTTTTTAGTGTTTCTGTGGGAATTCAGGAGGACAGTGTTGGTTAAATCAGGAGAAGTCTGGAGGAAGCAATTTGCTTCTGTCCATTTTGCAGTTTGTATTTAGTCTGTTCTGGTTGTGGGTGATAAATACACGTGGCCTTCCCTAAAATCTCTCGGTTTTAGTGAGGGTTTTGGAAGTATTTTAGTCTGGCTGTTCAGGACTTCTCTATTTCCATACAATTTTTTTCTGAATAATAAAATGAATTGTGTGATTTGTGCATGAAATAGGTGATGCTAAATGAAATAAATGGATTTTCTGGACTTCTGTCTTCATGTCCTGCTTGCACTTACCACACGAGGGGCAGTCCCATCTCTGCCACCTTTCTGGTTTATTTCAGGTGGGCTGCTGGAAATAACAAATTAAAAACTTTTCCTTTCTGGTTTTGTTGCTTCCTGTAGGTTTTGGGTTTGAACTCACCTTTAGTTTCTGTCTCTACCTCCTAAATACTGAGATTTCTGGGTGCATTGATGACTTAATTTATAAACCATAATTTAGAAGGAACTTACCTTAGGATAGGTTGTATTTTACTGCCAGTTTTTCAGTGTTTTGGGGTGTTTTATGAATCTTCTGGAAGAAGTGTTCAGCTGAGATACAATTCCCTAGCATGGATTGCTGATTAATGATTGAATTCACGATGGAACTGCTGTGCCCAGGAAATCCTGGATGCTTTTTGCAGGGGAGGGAGGTTTATTGTACCCCAGTCAGTACTGACATTCTCCTCCTTTTGGGAGGGTTCTGGGGAGGCTTTTGCTGATGCTGTGTCAATTTTATTACACTCAGCCACTCTCCTTTGTGCTCCCTGCTTAGAGCAGCTGAATAAGGTAAAAATATCGATATTTTTGGTAGTTCATGGCTGATTTTCCTGCTCTCAAAATCCTGTATATTATCACCTTTTCCAGCTGGCTCTTCATGTCAAGGTGGCTTTTGTGGGTATTACTCCCAGATTTCCTCAGTGGCATCCTGGATTCAAATTTAAATTAATTGCTAAATTTAGCAATTATTATTGCTAAATGATTGTCTTAAAGGTTGATAATGCAACAGCTCTGTTCAGTTCTAATCCAGAATTTTTTTAAAAAAGGGGAATTTTTTCCTCAAGTTGGAATAGTGGTTTTTCTTGGAATATCCACTGCCTCTCCAGTGGGAAATTTGCTCTCCTGGCTTTACCCAGGGTCTTGGTGAGACTCTGGTGTTAATGTGCCTGTGCTGGTTTTCAGAGCATGAATAAATAGGGATACAGCAGTGAAACTTCAGCTCCACCCCATTTGTTGCCCAAGAAAATGGGTTTAAAAAAAAAAGAAATATAAGAAGAAAAATGCTGCTTCTGTTGAGGCGCTGTTGGGGTGAGCAGGCTCACCTGGCCCTGAGCCTCCCACCCCAAACACCCCCCAGGTTATGTTGAGAAGCTGCAAATCTTTGAGATTTTCTATCTGGGGTTTCAAGCTTTGATTTTCTTTCTCTTATTTTTGTGTTATTATTGTCACGTCTCTGCTCAGCCAACTTTGCTCCACGCTGGTGCAAATACAAAGTTACATCTCTTACTCATCCTGTTGCTTTTTCCCCATGGAAGAATGGGGCTGAGCACCTGGAAGTGCCTGTTTTGTGCCTGGTGTGGCCACGTTCCATCTTCAAACCCCTCTGCAGCCTCCCCGTGTCTCTGCACTGCCCGACCTACTTGTGCAACTCCTCAGCAGTTCTTCAGAGAAACCAGCTTGGAAGGCAGGAGACCTTGGTGGGGTTTTTTTTTGGAGAAGATGGTGTTGAGGGAGGATGTGGGCGATCTGAAATGTCTTCAGGTTTGCGAGGACAAGGAACAAATTAAGAAGAAGCAACAACAAACAATTTAATGGTGGTGGAGCTGCAGCTCCAGTGAGGGGAGGCCGTGGGCGTGCATCCATTTTATCTCACTGCACAAGATGATTCCTCACCACAGAAGGTCATAAAAATCTCACTGCTGAGTACTGGGGGATAATTTTGCTAAAAGTTGGAAATGTTTTATGAGCAGTAAATATTTAAGGCTTTCATTTACAGCAGTTGGGGGGGCTGGGAGTACTTACCTGAGCTTGCAAATAAGCACAGAATTGTCACCTCAGATAAAAACTGAATGGTAAAACCTGGGAAACAAACTGTCAGGGCTGCTAATTATTGTGTGTTGGGTAGACATTAATTACTGATTTGTTTTTGTTGTTTTTTTTTTTATCAGTGACCTTTTGTGTGTGGTGCTTTGTAATTGGCTTCAGGTCATTAGGGAGATTTCTGATCACTCAGAGTTTTTGCTCCTGGCACTGCAGTCCCAGTAAGAAGACATTTCATAGAATGGAGTGATGGGAACAAGAAAGGAAGGGGAGCTGGTGGTGCCCTCCCTTCCCTGGCAGGTGTAGCTGGCTGAGCTCTGCTTAAGCTCTCCTGGCAGGGTGTGACATTGGACAACACTTCTGCACTGAGCCAGGCTTTGGCCAGGCAGAAAGTGCAGAAATACAGAAGTTTTAGAAGATCCTGTCAGTTTTTATAGAGCTGTGGTGGGATTCTCTAGGAGGATGGGCTGAGGACAAGGAGTGGAGTTGGCTCTTGTAGAGCTTTAGAGCTGCTGCACTGACCCCTCATCAAAGTTAAGATGATAAACCTGCAGCTTGTGGTGGTGGTGACTAAAATGTGGGTGTTTCCTCAGAGAGGAGCTGGTACAGCCCATCCCTTTCTGCTGCTCTGAGAGTGAAATGGAGATGCTTTATGTTGGTTGGAAAAAACCACAAGCCCAAAGTGTGACTGTGTCAGAAGAGAATTGTCCCTTTGTGTCGTCAAAGCCTGACAAGTTCAGCTGCAATAACCTCGGGGAAGTTGATGGGCTCGATGCAAATGAGGAGAGCAGTTTGGAGAGACAGAGGCATCACTCAGACAATGAAAACCAATTTAATTTGTGTCATTACTCTGCATTTAAAGTAGGAAGGTGATGAACACATCATCCTCCCCGAGTGCAGCTCCTGGCCTTACCCTGGGCTTTTTCCTGATAAATGGGCTCTCCACCTGAATCTCTGTGGGAAAACAGCTTTGGGAGAACATCTTTCAAACAGGTGCCCCTTTTCTCTGCAATCAGTAAAAGTTTTTTTTACAAACAGTAAAGGTTTTTTTGATGGAGCAGGAAAAGTCATTTTAAGTATTAGAAGACAATTTAAAGTGTTATGCACCTTACAAGTTCCATTTAGCAATCAGCTGGTGAATCCCTTTGACCTGCATGGCTGCATATTGATAATGAATCCATAGACACCAGAGTTGTTTGGAGAGATTGTCACAGAAATCTCAGTGTTCATTTCATTTGTGAAGCAAATGACAACGAACAAATGGAATTGAAAAGCCTGAAAATCCAATATGAATTTGAAATGCTCGTCCCCACTTGATGAGACCAAATAAGAGTTTGAGATATTTATTTTTTCACTTTTTTTTTTGGTTAGAATAAATCACATGAGATCTCTGTTTTGACAGCATTTTGCTGGGAAGTTACAGCCCTCAGTCCCAGGGAGAGCTGTGCTGGGGATTAGGCTGCTGGAGTTTTCTCTCCAGGAGATAGATGACACTTGCAGAGTGATTTTGGCTGACTCACTAAACAGTGTTTAAATGCACAGGAAATGCTTCTGCACATGGGATTCATGTTCCAGCTCCAGAAAACTGCGTCTGTTCCTTTGAGCTCCCATAATCAATCCATTGTGAGGATAACACTGCTGGAATTGGTGAGCAGGACGAGAGCCAGGGATGCTGGGGAAGGGCTGGGCTGCAGCTGGGGGATGGTGCTGACCCAGGTGCTGAAAATTCAGAGTTATCATCCTTCAGCTTTGTTTCGAGAAGCAGCAGAGCCGGGATTAGGGCAGAGATGGGTGGGTGTGGATTTTGTTCAAGGAATGTCCTCCAGGAGCAGGAACAGGGATGGTGACTGGGATCTGCAGGGAGCAGCTTTCCTCCTGAGGGCTGCTGGAAATGAAGATGAGCAAGAGCAGGTGCAGATGCACTCGATTTTTTACTAACATTTATTAATAAGTCCAGAGAACACAGGATTGTGGTTCTTGTGCTCCTTTAGCTTAAGCAAGGAATATTGTGTGGAAGGTTTGGAAGTTTGTAGTGGAAAACAGGAGCAGCAGAAGCTCTTACAGTGCAGAGAGAAGGTTGATATAAAGACAGATCTGCAGTCTGAGGGCTCCTGGAGTGTCTGATTTGAGACTGGAGTGAAGCAGAGATGCAAAATCTCATAGTTTTTATGTACTCCTCATTGAAACCAGTGAATTTGGAAGACAGGACAAGTCTGTGGTTTGGCAGGCGATGCAAAACAGTGCCAGAGGAGGCTGATTCCATGAACCTGAACCCAGAACAGAGCCAGGGACAGTGAGAAGGTGAAAAATAATCAGCAAATGAGTTGTTGTTGCATGCTTGAAGTGACCAGGGGAGAATTTGGAGTTGAGGAACCCCAGCTTGATGCTCAACAATGTTCCTGTCCTGGGCTGGGCTTGATCTCCTCCCCCAGGGACACATCATCCCCCCCTCTCTGCAACCTCCTCTCCAGGTGCTATGAGGAAAGGCTCCTCAGGGATGGCACCATGTGCATCTTGTGCTCATAAACTTCCAGGTGGGAGAGATGCTCCTCAGGTTTCTCTGGGAATGCTGCATGCAGCCTGGTCTGCGTCAGTCGGTGTCAATACAAGCTCCCAGAGCAATGTGTGGATTTCTGCTGGCAGCACGTGAGAGATCAGCATTTCTCCAGGCTCTCCCCATTGCCAGCTCCCAAAAGAACTGCCTCCACAAAAAAAAAAAAAAANCAAAAAAACTGCCCCCAAAAAAAAAAAAAAAAAAAAGTGGAATTTTTCTGTGCAAATACACAGTATTACTGTGAAATGAATCCTCTCTATTTTTATTTTCTCCCCTTAAGTTGTCTTTTTTTTTTTTTCCTTGAAAATGTGCTGTTCCTTTACATGAAATGAGGCTTGCACAAACCCGAGTTTCTTTTTAGGTTTTTTTGGGAGTTAGAGCTTCAAGAATGACTGCAGTGGTGGCTGGGGAGCTGCACTAAAAGAGTGTTGCTGCCTTTTCCTTTGGAGACAACTTCCTCGCCATGTTCTGAAGTTTTTTTTTTTTCAAAGCCTTCTGTTGACAAGGGATGCAGAAAATACTGAACCTGCTAAATTCAGTTTTTAGTGTGCTGTCTTCTGTAGTGTCACCTGAGGGAGGGAGCACAGTCTGTTCCCCTCAGTCTTGTTCCAGGTTGTTTTTCACTTGGGATGAAGGTGTGTGTTTGAGTTCCTGGGAAGCTGTGGCCAAACCCTCCAGGCTAGGGGAGGTTTCTTTATTATTCAGTAAAATTGCTTGGGCACTGCTAATGTCTGGGGGGAAATGTCATTTAAATGCTTCAGGTTTTCCAGCCTGAAAATTCAGGTTCAGTGGTGCTGGTGAGGAAAATGTACAATTAATTTAATCACCATCTCTGACACAGGATTTTAAAGGTGGGGAAAGCCCTCTGAGTGGAGTCCAGACATTAACCCAGCACTGCCAGGTCACCACCTGAGCACCAAATCTGCAGGTTTTATGGACAGTATCTTGGCAGTTTCTGTGGGATGAATTCCTGTGCTGAAAGCAGCACATTCTGAATGTGCCTTCTCCCTGGGTTGAGTCAATATCTCTCTGCTAAGGCAGAAATTGTCCATAAAAGCATTCCTGTTGCTGGAACCGTGGAATTTCTGAAGGATTTGAGTAGGTACGTGCTGCTGGCTTGATCTGCTGAGCAGACGGGCTCAGAATGCAGAGGTTTTCCAACCAGTCCCCCCCTGCTCCTTCCACCCCAAAATGATGAAGCACCCAAAGTACTCAATGGGAGTGTGGGAGACGAAGTTTGTGCTTGGGTGAGCACCCACCCAACAGGAGCAGCTCCAGCAGGAGCAAGCAGCAGTGAGCTTCGTAGTAACTGCATTCGCTGGGGGTGTGGGGGAAGAGAAAAACCAGGATCCCATCCAGAGTCTCCCACGTGAGTTCCAAAAAAAAGCCACCCACGCCCGGTTCTGCGGGAGAAACAAAAGCGCAGAGCGCGGTGCAGCGCAGCTCTGAAGGTGGGGTGTGCTGTGTGTGGGGCACATGCTCTGTGAGAGCCTCTTGTGCCTTGGGGCAGCTCAGGGGTACCTGGGACCTGGGTGGGCTCGAAATCTCACCGTGCTCAGGAGAGGAGGCTCGGCAGAGTCAGAAAGTGCAGGTTTTTCCCTTTGTTTCCAGCAGCCATGGCTTCGGAGGCGTCTGGAAACCCGCAGTGACGTTGGTGTTGGAGCGTTGCTTAACTCGGGCAAGTTGTTCTCCCAAACTTCCCCTGACTGAAGTGATGAGTTGAACAGTTACAGTAAACAGAGTAATATTTTGATTGGTACAAAACCTTTCGTTTCTTCTTGATGTCTAATTAGTGGAGCTCTGAATGTCAAATATTTACCCGCTCTCCCCAGCGCTGTGCTCACTTCAGTGGGGCTCCATCTGGCTCTGCCTGCCTCGAGCCTGTTCTCAGATGGAAAAGCTTTCCCCGAGCCGGGGCTGGTGCTGGATCCCACCTGTTCCCCTCCAGGTCTCCTGAACGGGAAGGGAGCTCTTCCCTCCAGGGAATCCAGGTGGAAAACAGAGCTGTGCAAACCACAGGGAGCTGGTCCATGAGTGGAACTCTCAGGCTGGGAGATGCCAGACCACGGCCTTGCTAAAAGCTGCTGAGGGGTGGGAACGGTGCATCCAGGACAAATGAAGGCAAAATATCCCTTTAGACTGCCAGGGATGCAATTCCCCAGTATGGAATGTGGTGTAGAAGCCTTTTGTATCCACGGAATCCCAGAAAGGTTTGGGTTGGAAGGGTTTAGAGATGATTCAAGTGCCACCCCCTGCCATGGGCAGGGACACCTCCCACTGTCCCAGGCTGCTCCCAGCCCATCCAGCCTGGTCTTGGACACTGCCAGGGATCCAGGGGCAGCCCCAGCTTCTCTGGGAATTCCATCCCAGCCCTTCCCCACCCTCATCCCTCTCCATATCTGATTTTCAGGGATTCTCAGGGTCTTCAGTAGCAACTGCATTGCAGGAGCATGGGTGTCCTCTGGTCGTGACTTCCTCATATTGAATTGGAATCCAAGCTGCAGCCCAGGAAATGGGTGCTTATCTTCAGGCAAAATGTTAGGCTGCTTTTTCTGCCTCTCCTATCTGGGATGTGTTGATACTGCAAAAAAAAAAAAAAGGTTGTGTTTCCTTATATTATTTTTGCTGCATTTCTGGTGCTCACTGAATTCTGGTTTCATAAACACAGTCTCCATCTGCCATGTGTTTTTTGTGTGCCCCATCCCCAGCTACTAAACATGTGAAGCTCTGTGATGAAAGCATGTACTGAGCAAACTTCCCCTCTTTTCCTATTTTTTAAAATGTTATTAGCATGTGGTTTGGGTGATTTACTGGGAAATGGCTCTGCTTCAGCCTTTTTTGTGGTGTTCAGGTTGGTTTGTTGTTGGCTGAGAGCTGCACTGAGCTATCAATGAAAGAGTTTCAGCTTTCAGTGAAGTCACAAATGGGAAAAACAAGGTTTGAATATTCCTGGATGGAAAGAGACTACTCAAACCCCCCCAGGGTGTGGGGAATGGAGCATCAAGGCTGGAGGTTTTAGAGAAGAGACCTCTTGGATGGGGAGGAACTGAGTCAAGCAGTGGAAAAGGATCTGAAAAGAGTAAATCAAAGTAATCTAAGGCAGCCTCTTCCTCTGCAAAACGAATTAACTACAACAAGAATTAATTTAGTGTCGTAAAGTATTAGCATAACCGACTTTGCATTTGAATTTCCCCTTTCAGGTACTGGAGATTTGACTGAAGGCTGTGTATCATGCACTGGAGAAGGTAATGATTCTTTCATCCTGATTCTGGTGTGTTAATTTCAATGTCAGAATCTTCTTTGCATTGTTTGTGCTGTAAAGAATCTGCCCTGGAGTTTCTCTGTGCCCTGACAGGGGGGCTTGATTTTCCTTTTTAAAAGAATATGTAAGTGTGTGTTTAGGTTCTTGGGGGTGTATATGTTGCATTTATACAATCCTACAATGGCAGGCTTGTGGAAAAATGTGGAATAGTTTGCCTTCAGCTATTATTGTAAATGGAAAATTGTAAATTATATATATTTAACAGCCTGTATGGAAGTTACAGAATGAATCTTTTACAAAAGGATATTGATATCTTGTTATCCATAATGATTCAGGGTTTCTTTTTTGGTTAGGCTCTTATTGTTCTTGTCAAGAGATTTTCAAAATTGGTGTTTAATTAATCATTGAGTGATTGACTCTGCAGTTGAATTAGTCAAAAAAAACCCTGTGGTGCTTCTGAAACTCAAATTTTCTTAATGGCCTCTCAGTTTGAATGCCAAAGGGAATCAATATTGTTAGTGGAGAGGTGGGTTGTGTTCTATAGAACCTGAAATTATCTTGAGGGGGTTTTTCCCAACATGTTTTTAAGTATGAATTATGTTGTTTCCAAAGGAGAACAAGATGCTTTCAGAGCTTGCAGTTATTTGAAAAATAAGTGTTGTCTCGGTTTTAGATGTTATTGCTGTGTCTGTTCAGAGAGCCTACAGATGGTTTCTGACAAAAAATATTTAATTTCTTAATTCTTGGGAGTTTCTCCTTAGTCCTGGGTGGTGTTCACAGTGAAAACTGAAGATGGAGATCAAGTAAATATTCTTATTCAGCCTGGCTCTTGTGGAATGTGCTATCTTGGTGTGAGGTTTTCAAAGACAGCATGATAAATCCTGTGATAGATCACTTGCTAGTCTTTCTAGTGGTCTGAAAGCTTATTTCTTAATATAAAAGATAACTTTGAATAATGGACTCCTCATCCCTTTGGACAGTACTCCTAAATTAGCTTCAGAGCTCCTTCTCAGGTGAAATCTCATTTTCAGCTCCCCCCCAAGTAAAAAGGAGATGCTGATCCCCATGTCACGTGGGAAGTGTTTCCAATCTGCTGATGAAAAATACTTCTGAAGAGTTGGGCAACCTTGATTAATTGAGCCTGAATAAGAAGTGCGGGATCAAATCTCAGGATATTATTTTTAGGCTGCAGCCTTGTGTTCTGCATTCCAAATCCTTAAATGCCAGTTTGATAGGAAGTGTGAAGGACTGGAGCGGACAGTCGGTAATGGCTCGCAAACGCTGACACCACCCCAGGCAGCAGGCTGGAAATTGCTTTCTGTTTACAGAGCCGCCTAAATGTTGGGTAAACACTCCTCATTAGTGGGGATGTGACTGGAATTTGGGTGAAATGCCTCCATTCTGGCACTGGGAGGGAAGGGGGATTGGGAATAAAAGCTGGTGTGTGGGGAAGCTCGTGGTGGATGGGAACCGCTGAAGGGTCAGCGATGCTCTGGGGGATGTTTGGGTCTGGAAGTGGCACCACAAGGCAGAATGGGGCTCTTGGGGTGTGTGGGATGTGGGGAGTGGGAACAGCCACGCCATCTGAGCTGCTGGGATGTCCTGAGCAGTGAACTCTGTGTCTGCAGCCTGCCCCATGGCAGCTGGCCGTGGGATCCAGCGTCGCGCTCCCCAGGAGCAAGCACAGCGTGGTTTTTAGGGAGCAGTGGTCACACACCCCACTGTACTCAACAAAATGACACATTTAGGGACTGCAGGCACAGCTTTTATACGTATTTCATCTCTGGGGGAGGGCAGGAGGATTCTGTCCTCAGCAGCACGTGGGCCTTGCTGAGTCAAAGCCAAGCCCTCCCCGAGGAAGCCAAGTCTGGGCTTTTGCTTCTGGGCTTGTGACTCAAAACTGGCTGTGGTTGGCCAAAGTGACTCCAGAAGCGGGGATTTGAAAGGAAACATTTGTGCATTTTAGTGGTATAATTACAGAATTCTACTTGATTACCTGTCAAGCTAATTAAAACAGTGACAGGCCAACAGTCCTCTTCGAGTTTGTAGCATCTGTGCTTTGTATTCCACAACCAGGCTCGGAGTGTAATTTTAATTAGAATTATTACCAGCAGACAGTGTACAGTTCTGATGGAAAAATGTCCTAAAACTGCATGTGCTGGGTGAGAGCTCTGGAAAAGGAGATTCTGGTGAACAGAGCCTGAGAAGCAGCTGGTTTTAGGGCATGGTTTGACAAGATTGGGACTGGTTTTGTGCACTGGCACCTTCCCCTTTGCCTGGTGTGCAACTGTGTCTGGCAGCTCTTGGCTGTTTTGGCTCATTCCAGGTGGGAACAGGCTCAGCTGGAAGTGCTGGGGGTCAGTGTGTAAGAGGATTACTTGGATGGACACTTCACTGCCTCCAACATGGAATTTTTAGATCCCTCCTTCAAAGACAAGGGTTGCTCGTGATCTCCAGGCATCCTTCTGCTTCCTGGGATCCCTAACTGTACTCCTTGCCTGGCTTCTCACTGCCAAATGTGGCTGCCACTGTGTCCTCCTGCTCTTTTCCTAATCCCCTGGAAATCTGCTGTGTCCTTTCTTCCCTTCTTTATTATCTGCTGATTTCTTCCCAGCCTGATTCCCTTCTCCTGCTTTTCACCTTCTGTGCCTCTTGGCTGCTTCCTTCTCCCCTGATCAGTTGGGTTCCTTGTGCCACCTGTTGAGTTTTTGGTGGGATACCCTTCCTTTGGGATGAGGGTGAAGGAGCAGAGGAGGCTGCTGTGCTGCTGAAGTTCTTTATTCCACAGTCCCATAGTTTTCTGAAGGTAGAGCTCAAGGGGGGTTACCTGATAAGGCCGAGCAGCAGCAGCAGGCAAACAGCAAGCAGAAAACAGCTTCTTATTTTTCTTCTCTAAATTTACAGAAGTGTGGATTATATTTGTTAATTGACCAATAAGATTAACACACGATTCTAGTTTTTCTTTTCTTAACCTATCCTGGTCTAATTCTAACAGGAGTAAATCTTACACAGGTATTACACAGGCATTACACAGATTTGTGTATAGAGTTTTACCAGCTCTTATTGTTTATGTGAGCACTCCATCTAAAAAATGGGAACAGTACAGTTCTGTGTTTTGTCTAAAGTAAAGAAATTCTGTGAAAAGCTTACTCTGCTGCAGTAAAATCTGTGCTTAAGGTCTCTGCTGCAGCTTTTCAGTGTTTAAAGCACATAGCATCTATTTCTGCTAAAAGTTAAAGATCCCTGTTTCACTTTGGTGTGACTTCATGGATCTCAGCTTCTCCAAAGGTTTTCATTCAACCCCTGTGCTTTGGCTTTCCTCTGGGCCTGGGTCCAGAGGAGCTCTCACTCCAACACCACCCAAACCCCCCCCACAAATTAAAGCATTATTGGTTGTTTTAAAGTAATTTGATGAACTGAATCACCAAAACTGCCATTTTGTGGTGGATTAGGTTGTGCTTTTCAGAGGATGAGGTGGAAAGTTGGAGCTTGGAGACAAACATCCTAATTTGCAGCAGAGTGAAATGGCAACTTTTTGATAGAGGCTGGATTGTAATTAACTATTGCAGAGTCTGCATTTTGCCTGAGATTTGGGGTATTTGGGGTTGGTTTTTTCTAATACTTTGAGTAATATTTAGGATGGAGTCCTTGTGCTTTGACTCTTCACCATAAGATCACGATGAATATTTGAACAAAACTTAGAATAAAGTTGTGTTCAGTCACAGGTGCCTGGCCAGATCTTTTCCTTGCAAACAGATTTTGGAAGAACAGGAGATTACCAGGTAACAGCTCTGGGGATGTGCCTCATTCCAGCATTTCAGAGCATTTCCTTTCAGAATATGTGTGAGATGTGTTGTCTGTGTTCCCTGAGTGGGAACATGGGGCTGAAATGACCCCAAGGACTGTCTGGTGAGGCAGCAGGGATGTTAATTCTGAGACCTGACACGAGGAATGCTTTGGCACAAAGCAAGCCTGCCCTTCTGCACTTGTTTGATATTGTAAAAGAGATTATCGTGGCCTTACAAGAAGGTTAAGATGTCGTGAAGTTTAATATACTCTGGAAGGAGTCCTATTAAAGCCACTGCTGCTGGTGATTGATGAGGCAGGTTATGATGGGAGCTCTAAATCTCGTGTTTGTGTGTGCAAATTGCTATTTCCCAGCCTTTTCAAGGTTGCCAACTTTATCTTGTGGCGCAGCCCATGTTTAAGGATTTCATGTTGAATTAGCCTTTGATTAAGGGCAAAGGAGCTTTGATGATAAAATGCCACTGCCAGTGGTTCTGTGGACTGGCTTGGAATAACTTATCAATCACTCTCCATGACTGAGGACACGTTGTGGACATGAGGGTCACCCTTTGAGGATGAATTTTTCCGAGACAAACAGCTCATGGCTGTTGGGTGATTATGGTCAGGAGCAATTATGGTGTTTTTAAACTGTTCATTACTACAATAAAGAGTCACTAGGCTGAGCCTTAAGCCTCTGCTTAAACAGCTGGGTCAGGATGTGGCAGCCTGGGTTCCAAGGTGTTATTGAATGATAGGAGTTGCTCAGAGTTCTGGCACAGGTGGGTCCTGGCAGTTTGTTTTCCCTATTTTTTTTTCCTGGTTACTGAACTTCTGTACCTTTTAGGTGAGTAACTTAAATAGCCAGCTGGCAGTTCTGTGGGGTACCCTGGGAATGGCAAACACCTATTTCCAGGTATTCCAAAGAGCATTTCACACCAGGTGTCACTGCCTTTTTCTGATCCTCTGGGCTCCAGGTTTCTGGTTTTTCTGCCTCCTTTTTTAATTCGTGCAATGCTGTCATCAGCTGAGCTGAGAGAGAGAGAATGGACCAGTACAGTGTGAGGACTTCTCATGGCTGGAAAAGTGGTGGAGCCTGGAAGCCAAAGCATGTCCAAGATAAATTCCTATTTAATAAAAACCAGGGAGAGCCCCAAACACCAAAGCTGTGGGCAGCTGCTGTCACAGGCACTGCTTGAAAGGAATGAGAAACTGTCTTATGGAGGGATTAGTGCAGTGAGGAATAAACTGCTGAATCACTGGCAGCAAGGAAGAAATAGAGAGTCGGGAGGCTCTGGAAAAAAATAAAATGGCTGCTGGAATTCAATTAAAATCACAGTAGGATTTGCTGTTGGAGATGGAACATCAGTCATCCCAGATCTCGTGGTGCCTGCTGCCTCAAGGGCTGCTTAAGTGAGTGTAGAGCTCCTGAAAAATGCCAGAGTGACAGTGCTGCAGTAGGAGAGTCCCCATTTCCTCCCAGACAGATGTGTTTTCCCCTGCACACCTCGGAGTTTGGATTGCTGCTCGCTCTTCAGGCACTGACACCTTTTCATAGATTATCTAAGGCAAGAGTTGTACTTCATCCTCCAGGCTGGAAGAGGAGCACCCTGTGGGAGTGCTGCCCGAGCTGGGGGGGCTGCAAATCAACTGGAGGAGTTTTATGATTATTTTTCCTTTAAATTATTTGGATTATTTAATATTTTTAGTTTTTTAAGAATGTGCTCCTGAGGGGCTGAGTGTCTTGAAGAGCCTCGACTTTTGTAATCAGTGATGTCCACAGTGCAAATCCAAAAAAATCTTGAAACATCCCCAAAAAAGCCAGCTCTGTCCTTAAGTGAAGAACGCAAAATCAGGGTGGAGATGGTGGGATTTCAGTGAGTATTTCTTGCTGCAGGTGGGGCAGGAGGAATGGCCATGGCTCTGACCATTACTGAAATGGTTTCTGTGCTATCAAATCTCATGTTAATCATCTGAACTGCCTTCAATGTGCCCTCAGCGATTTGAAATGGCATCAATTAACATTTAGGAAATTAATTTCTGACTCCTGGAATATTAAACATTTACTTTACAGATGGAAATGAGGTGTACTGGCTGTGCATCTCTCGTGCCCCTTAACCCCACGTCCTCATAAGGCCAAAAGTGCTAATTTGGCAAACATGGGGGTTTGTTTGGGAGCTGGGATTGTGACTCATGGAATTATTGCTGCCAGGCTTGATGCTGCACCAGGGCCATTGAATTCTTTGCTCAGATTTAAGGTTGGACAGGGCTTGGAGCAGCCTGGGACAGTGGGAGGTGTCCCTGCCCATGGCAGGGGTGGCTCTGGATGGGCTTCAAGGTCCTTCCAACCCAACCCATTCTGGGATACTGAGAAATGTGGCTAAAAATTAGGAAATCCCAAACTAAAGCAATGTCTGGATGAAACATCTGATGCTGTCAGGCCCTCATGGTGCACTGTGGCACACTTTGATTTTACTCCTCCTTTTTAAAAGATTTGACACCTTGAAATAAACAACT
This sequence comes from Rhipidura dahli, assembly GCA_013399225.1. NCBI lineage: Eukaryota > Metazoa > Chordata > Aves > Passeriformes > Rhipiduridae > Rhipidura > Rhipidura dahli. Next base: position 1,382,786 of record VXAC01001781.1, read on the forward strand.
CAAACAGTAACTAAGATTTCTTCAGGAAATCTATAATGAGGATTATTAATCTTTGCTTGGCAGATTAAAATATTCAGTCTGATCTTTGCTGGAGCTGGTTTTGTCACCCTTTTTATGTGGATCACTCAAGAAATGCTTCCCTGCTCTGTCTTTATGTTGGTTTTAGGTGAACCTTTGCATCCCTTGCCCCTCCTGGAAGTGTTTGGCACATGGCTGCATTGCTTCAAAGGATCCATCTGCCTACTGAGGAAAGGAGAAATATTCCTTAGGGTCAATTTTGAAGGCTTTTTTCCTTTGAATTTTGAGTCTTAATTTCTCAGGATCCCTTATCCTTATTGAAAAGGGGAAATAAAATTATTTTGGTTGGTTTAATTCATTCAAACTGGTTACTGTTCCTGTTTGCACCATTTCAAGAACAACACCTCTATCTCCTTACTGGGAAATACATCTTTTGTTTTGATTTCTCATAATACTCTTTTTAAATGGTGAATCTTCACATACCCCTTTGCACGTTCTGGTGGTTTTTGTTGAATTTGGAAGGGATCTGTGGAGGTGATGTAGTGCAACTGCCCTGCTCGAAGTTTTCTAGTAAAATGTTATTTTAGGACTCTTCTGAGTGGCAGCTGTCCTCAATACACCATGTGGCATAAAGGAGGAATTGGAATATGACTCACTTTTTGTCTCCAGCCTGTAATTCCTTCTGCTCTTTTCCCATCACTTCAGCTCCCTCGCCACTTCTGAAACTTTTACCAGTTACCACTTGAGTCTTGCAGCCACTATTTCCATTCCTCTTCACACAAAACAGCCCCTGGCCATCAGTTCTTTCCCGTGTCCCTGTGAGATCTGTGTTTTCCTTTGTGCTCCTGACTCATTGCCAGCTCTGTGGTGCTTGTCCCTCCTGGAATCTGTGTATTCCCAGAGTTTTAACTGCCCACTGTTGGAATTTCCAGGACACGGAGCTGTACAGGCAGCAAACTGCATTTCATGCACTGCTGAAGTTAATGGGAATTTGGATCAGCTTTGTGGTGCCCTACTTCAAAGCAGTTCAAAGATCTCTTATTTCCTCATTTTCCTCTTAATCTTCACTCCTCTCATTCCACAAGAATTATCACAATTCTACTGTATCACTTGCTTTGATACAGGAGATCTTATCTTCAGAACAGTCCTTGAAGTCTTTTTTTTCTTCCACAGGAAGCAGACAGGGAGAAAAAACCTGTTTTCATGCTGAACAGATGTGTCCCGATTTTCTTTTGTTTTTATTTAGGTTTTGCCACAGTCTGTTATCCTAGAATGAAAACACCTCATCAGAGGCTGATGATTGGAGCTACCTCTGGGTTTTTTCCCCCCTTTAAAATGTCACTAGAGCATCTCTTTGACTTTTTCTTGGTGACTTCTTTGGCAGCACTGAAGCTGCAGTGGGTTGTGCTTTGTTACACACCTGCAACTCAAGCCCCCACTATTGAGAAACTCATATTGGTAATTCCTTTTGATGCAGCCACAGGAATATATTGTTCATCATTTCTCTTTATGCATCAGGAAGTTCAACTGTCTGATCTTCAGCATTAAAGCATCTCAAATGCCTTGGGTGTTCTTGGGACCTCCTTGCTCCAATGTCAGTAGATGGAAGATGAGGAAGATTGGTGAGTTAGGGAGAAATTCTTCCCTGGGAGGATGGGGAGGTCCTGGCACAGGGGAACTGTGGCTGCCCCTGGATCCCTGGCAGTGCCCAAGGCCAGGCTGGACATTGGGGCTGGGAGCAGCCTGGGACAGTGGGAGGTGTCCCTGCCCATGGCAGGGAGTGGAGCTGGATGTGATTTAAAGTCCCTTCCCACCCAAACCTTTCTGCAGATGTTGTACAGGTGCTGTTACCTGATTACATTTCACCTCCTGGTTTTCAATTCATTGTTTTAGTCTGAACTCTGTTTCAAACCAAGGCGTAAGCAGTTTATTTCAGAGTGTCTCTGCCCGTATTTCTTTCTGAGGTGTGAACCTGGGCTCTCTTCTTCCTCTGCCCAGAGTCCCCAGCAGCTCAGGGTTGTGAGGCATCTCCAGCACCCTCAGCCAGGATCTGGGCTGTTTCTGTCTGGGTGGAGAATTGCCCAGCTCTGGAAGTTGCTGTGGTTTGGAGCTGTGGAGCTGGGCTCAGCCTGGCTCCCATGCTGTGCTCTGTGCCTGCCCAGTCTGAGCTCATCCCGTGCAGCTCTCAGACCCAGCACGGGCTCGCTGGCTTTGGGCTTTGCCCAGGGAATCTCCCCAGGAGCTCCTGCCATCTCTGCTGCATTCCCATCTCTCTGTCTTCAGTGCTTCCTGCAACTCGCTGCAAGTCACAGATTGCATTGCCTTTGCTGGTTATGCTGGCTCTGGCCAGGGAGCTGCACTTGTGGGGTTGGGTTTGCTTTTTATCTTTTGAGACCTTTCCCCCCACCCCAGCCACCCTGTGTTTACCATCTGCATTTTAGAGATACAAGTCAAGTATTCTTATAACCCTTTATAGTGTATTTTCAACTCAGTTAATTGCACTAAAGTTGGCTTTCTGCAGTAATACAAAGTGCTTGCAGTCTTTTTTGTTCTGTTGCAGCCTGTAGCAGGAGAAATCACCACTTTCCAGATGACTTTAATTTTCCTTCCTAAGCCATTTTCGTGTAATTCCACATTCTGATGCGCTCCCGGCACTAAAGCTCTTTATGCTGTGGTGTATTTTTAACTAATGATGTGTCACTGTACCAGCTTGGATTTTCTTGTATCTATTCTGTAAACAACTAAAGTTCCTTTTGAGGGGGAGGAGGAGGAGAAGAAACAGTGCCAGAGAGCTGCAAGTCGTGTTCGTCTTCATGCGAGCAAGAGAGATCAGACTGGCCTAGGACCAAATTAATTAAATGTTCCATTTAGTGGAAGATGTCAGCAAGGAATAGATAATTCTTCCCATCTGAAGTGCTTGGCTGGTGGAGAAGAACAGCTCTGTGTGAGCAAGAGGCCTCTGAATGTTACACAAATGTCAAAGCGGGAGGGAAAGTTCTCAGGCTGAGCCTTTGCTGGGGAATGTTATCTCCTGGCTGGGTTTTCAGCTCCCACTTTGCCATTAAGAGTGGCAGCAGCAGAGTGCTAGGGGATTGCAGGAGCCAGGAGCACCAGAGCATCTAAAGGAACTCAGAGGAGTTATTCCTGTTAGTGCACTGCAGTGCCAGGCCCAGGAAGGATGGGAGAACACGTGGGTTTAGAGGGTAAATGGATAGAGTAGCCGATGTATTTATATTTAATGAACTGCTAATTTGGCCATACAATGGGGAGAGAAGGGTGAACGCCCTGGGATTAAAGGGATTTGGCCAAAGTAAAGCAAGGGATTGCCAGGAAGGTTTTTTTTATTCTTAGCACAATGTGGGAGGAGGCTGCAGTGCTCTCCTATCTATAATTTTCTGTCATAATTGAATATAGCTGTAGTTTCTGAAACTTTATATATCCATAAAATCAGTTACCTGGAATGTGTCTGTTCAGCTGCAGTGCTGTCATTTTGCCTGCTGTGCAGCAGGTAACTTTAATAGCCATTTCCTGATGTAATACTGCCCTCTGCTTAAAGAATGCCAAACTTCATTGCAGAGTTGTACACTTAAACCAAAATACACCTGAGCAAGAACATGAGTGGTTTTTGTCCAGGGTTTTGCATCATTTTGGGTTGGAAGGGATTTGTAGGATGCAAAATGTGAGCACTCACTGGATCAACTCTACTGCAGATGGATCATTTTACCCATCTGGATTCTTATTAGTGCTGTAAAAATAATGTGATTTTTTTTGTTATTCTGCTCTAAAATGTTTATAAAATAAATCCAACTTTCTTATAAGAGAGTCTTGAATAGAGGTTGTTAGGTAAAAGAGTTAAAGTAATTCAGATAACCATGAAAATCAAAATGACTCCTTTTGATTAATCTGCTTGAAATAAACGCCTGAAAGGTGAAAAATGATTTGTTTGTCATGTGAAGTGACTTAGTGCACTTCATGCTGCCACTGTACATCAGGCATGGCTTTGCTCAGAGCCTCTGTAAGCACATTTCATGTGGGACAGCAGTATCTTAAATTACTCTTCTCACAGGGGATGCAGGGAAAGCAGTTCCCCACTTGGCTTTATTTCTTTATCAGTTTCTGCTCCACTTCACACACAAAAGCTGGTTTACACTGGTGTTGGTTATCCACACAGCACTGCTTTATGGCAGTATTTTGGTTGAGATTTAACTGTGCTAACCTGAGCACATTTAAAACTTTCCCAAGATTTGACCAACTTGATGTTGTCCCTGGTATCCTCCGTGATTCTCTCGGCACTGGGCAGCCAAAATTTGACAAAATAAATACGTGGGAGATGCCTCAAGTAGGTTATAAATGCAGAGACGGGGTTGGGGGAGGACCACCACAGCACACAGATATCTGGCATGGTTTCTGCTTCCCAACATGAGTGAGAAACAGCAGAGGCACAGATGTCATCACCAGGTTTGGGGTTTTTTTCCTCCCAGTTCATGTCACTCTCAGCTCTCCTGCTGGAGCCTCAGCTTGTGAGCACTTGGGCATGTCATGGCCTCAACCAAGGAATGAAACCAGCTGGGCTGGGAGAGATTAAGATATGAACAAGAGAATAACCAAGCTATTGAGTCTGTGACAGCTGTCTGACACCAAAGCAGCACCTCCTGCCTGCAGAGGGGAAGGGGCTGCTCTGTGCAGGAGGAGGGTGAGGTCACAGAGCCTCCATCGTGTGGGAGAGATTTAAATTGGGTACTGGGAAGAAATCCTTCCCTGTGAGAGGGTGGGGAGGCTCTGGAACAGGGTGCCCAGAGAAGCTGTGGCTGCCCCTGGGTCCCTGGCAGTGTTCAAGGCCAGGTTGGATGGGGCTTGGAGCAGCCTGGGACAGTGGAAGGTGTTCCTGCTGATTCAGAATTCCTCTTTAGAAGTTTGGAGTTGGTGACAAAAAGTGACAGAGTTAAAGCTCGGTGTTCTGTAGAAATATTAGATGTGATATGTTCTGCTTTATTAGGGAAATCTGTTTGGCATTCTGCTACACGGGAACTAATTGGGTCCGTGGTGAGTGCATAAATTAGGGCTGCCTCATGCAGCACCACTAATTTATGCACTTGGTGGTTTGAAAGTGTTCTAGGCATCTTGAGAAGAGTTGTGTGTTTTTTGCAAGTGGAAAAATGGCAAAATAACTAAAGAATGTACATTTATAGGAATCTTCTTCCCACAGCATTCCATGCAATTGTACTATAAGTAAAATACTGAGGAATGTGTGAGGTATTTAAGGTCAAGAGTGTTTCAAGCTCCCATCTATCAGAGCTGACTGGATAATTCACTATTTGTAATCACTGGGCTAATTTAGCATGTTTTCCTTATAATGGAGCATGTGAGGATTAATAACTTGTATTTTCAAAAGGAATCAGTGAACATTTGTCTCTGTAAAGATACAGAGGAAAGCAGTGAGACATGGAAAGGTGCAGGGATAAGTGTGATGTCCTGTCCTTTGGGATCTGGGAAGGATAATTGGAATCTGAGTGTGCCAAGCATATGAGGAGGATCATTAATGGATGCTGGGGCTGAAAGGTTGTTCCTTTCTTTATTTCCATTTAAGTGATACGAACTGAGTAAGATGCAAAGACCGCCAGGTTTGCAGTCTTGGTGGGATTTATTTGGGGTGCACAGCCGTGTCTGAGGCACTTTTTCTGCCTGGAAGCAGCGTTGCAGGTGGATTTGGAGCTTCCACACCAAGTTTCAGTGGCTGCCTCCAAGGCATGCTGTTCTCCAGACTGATTCCAGCTGGGGAATTAATACTTCCATCACCTATGAGCACTCTTTTTTCCACGAAGATGGTTTAGGCTTACAGAGGTGTTCTCAATATATAATAATAGTGTGTCTAGAACATACCCTTTAATTAAAACAAAGGAGCTTGAGAGGCATGAAATAAATCCACCTCTAAAATGAGTAAGTGCTCACAAGGTTTCCATTTAATCAATAGCGGTGTCGGCAGTGATTGCGAAAACTTGAGCGCAGCGTTTTAATCAGGGATGTTTTTCCTGGCACAGGGGCGGAAAAATACACTGATTAATTAATTTCTATTCCTGGAACGAGCCAGCCTCCCAGCAGAGCTAACCTGAGCAGCTTGGTGATGGGGCAGTGTGCACAGAAAATGTGAAAATGGAAGAGGTCCCTGAGTTGATGTCGTCAGAGCCGAGGCAGAACCCGCGGCCAGGCTGGAGCTGATTAATGAGTCCGAAAGAACAAGTGGCCAAACTTGAGTCCTGGGAGAACCTGGTGCTGCTTTTGATGCAGAGGGTTTATTGAACATTTTTTTTTGCCTGGCTGGGAGCTATTTTACAACTTTCTTGAGGGGTGGTTTGGATGTTGGGGCTGTGGTAGACTGGAGAGCTCTGCTGGTTGGTTTGCATGGCTCTGCAGCCATGCACAGGATCCTGCTCTGCAGTGCCCACGTGAGGTGGGAGAGGTAACCAGCTTCCTTCTAGAAGCTATCGATGCACTGGTTTGCATGTAATTAGGAATGTTAACAAGGGCATTATTGTGCTAATTATTATGCCTAATTACAGGGGGAAAAAAAACTTAGAAAATTTCATGGCCACTTTCTGCTAGACAGAACTTAGGAGCTTTCCAGAGACTAAATACATTAATTAATCTACTGTGCTTGTTTAAACAGAAGAATGTACTAAAATATTTTCTGTTTCATGGGGGAAAAAAGGAGAAATAAGAGTAAGTGACCTTTCTGGAGAAGCAACCTATTTAAATAAGTAAAACTAAATAAATATAATCACAGAAATGTTGGTTTTAGTGGTTAAACAGCCCAGCAAAAGCAGCTGTAGGAGAACATGATCTAAACTGGAATGTAGGGAAGAAGGATGAAGAGGAGACAGAAGTATTTTGTATTGGCTTTGGTGGCAAAACTGGCTGATTGTGGAACTCTGGGGTGTAGAAGGGTGGGCTGGGAAGGACTCAGAACTCACTTGGAATATCCCATGGAGAAGTTCCTCTGGCACTTTGTATTGAGAGGTGGCCAGTTCAAGGGTGCCAGGGCTGAAAAGACGTCAGCAGGAACTTGGATGAGGGGGATGATTCCTATGGAGCATCCCCTCAGGGTCTGTGCGGTGCTAAAACCTGTTCGGAGTCTGACCCAAATTTCCCACTGCTCAAACTCCACGGGAGTGGATGGACTGGCACCAAGTCTCACTGCTGCAGTGCACGTGTTGAAAGCTCCCTGGCTCCTAAAATCAGTCCAGAGTTTTATTGGGACCAGTAAAAACTGTGGCGGTGTTTGGTGCCATCGCTGCCCGCGCTGGGGATTTTGGGTGGCGTGCGAATGCGGGCAGCCGCGGTTTCCAGAGGGCTTCTGTTGGGCTGCTGCCATTTGCCCTTTGTTCATTAAAACCCAGGGATGGATGCTGAGATCCACTGAGAGTGTCAGGAACCGTGGAGAGTTTTTCCAGTGTGGGATCTGGTTATTGCAAACTGGAACTCAGCTTCCCCTTATCGCCGCTCTGGATGGCAGCGGGATCGCGACTTCATCACGCTGTGAATCAAGGCAGGTGTCAAGAGGACAAGAACTCCTTAAATTTCTTTTCCTCCGAGTTTATTTGCACAAGAGGGTGAGAATTCCAGCCTGCCTGTGCTGTTTGAAGGAGTTGGAATGACTGGATCATTTATGTGATGGGAGCTTTGAGGGGTGTCATTGAAGTAGGGACAATTTGTGCTTCAGAGAGCTACTTTGGGTAGAACTTCCCCCATTTCCAGCCTTTTCAGCCCTGCCACAATTGCTGTTTTCCAGGAGATCAGTGCTTTGTATCGCAGGGAAATCATCGAGTCAAGAAGATCTTGTGCACCAACCACCTCCAAAGCTGAGCACTCCAATCAGTTCACTCAAATATTCATTAGGAGAGCAAACCCCTGCTGATTGTAATGAGAATTTTGTCTGCAGAAAGCTTTTGTGACTCGGGTCTCAAGTGGTGCTTTAGACTTCTTAAGACTCTTTCAGAATCTTGGCTTTAAGATAATCTTTCCTAAAAATAATGCAAATTGCTCTAAAAACCTCATTCCAAATTGGTGGTACTTTTCCAGTGGGTCAGATGGACTTTGGACTGAGACAGGAAACTTTATTTTCTAAGGGTTTTTTTTAGAATAAATATATTTCTGTGTGCTTGCAGCTGTACAGCATAAGCAGTCTTTGAATCATGGAGGGTTAATTAGGACAGCCATGTTCTAAATTAATTGGTTCATCTAAAAATTTACCCCTTTTCTTGAAAGCCATTCCAAAAAAGTAGAGTTTGCAGAATATTTAATTCAGTCTGCAGGCAAAACGTTGCACAGAGGAAGGGAGGCTGCAGTGAGCACTTTCTTGTTTGACTGTCTGAGAAAAGCTGTCACTTAAAAGGCCCAGAAGCTGCCAAGAAAAGTTTGTGGGATCTCCAGTCTCACTTTTTTTGCATCAAAAAGGGCTTTGAATAAACCATAACTTTTCCTGACAGTGAAATTTTTGGGACTGTGAAATTTCCTGGGAGTTCTTCTGCAGTGAATGTTCCCTTCCCTGCTGTCATCAGTACAGCAGCACGTTCCCCAAGGGATGGGTGAGCACCCAGGGAAAAGACCAAAGGCTAATGATGCACATGATAATTAAAGCTAATTAGGGAGTGGGACTGCAGATGGAGGAGAGAAGGAAAGATAAAAATTTGGGGTTTGTGTACAACTCAAAATCCCAACAAAGTTAAAGGTCTGGAAGGGGCAGGAGTGACCCCCGGGGCTCCCACCCCCACATCTCTGTGGCACTGGGGGGAAATGTTTCTAATAATAATAATAACTAAAATAATTGTGCTGCTTTTGATAGAAAGAGAGGGAATGGTGGTCATTTTCCATCACAGCAATCTCCCTTTTAGCTTGGCAAAAGGACACCTGGCCCTGCCAGGATGTTGTGTGTCTTCCAAGGCTTCTAAAGGATGTGGAGGTTTTCAGTCCTGAACAGAAATAATGTCTGGAGTAATAAAATCCTTACATATGAGATGTTTTTTACCTACTGGGAACAGTGTTGGGCTCCCCAGGACTGGATATTTCCCCTGACTGATAATTTGGGGCTGTGTTCATGGACTTTGCTGAAAGAAGCGAAATTTCCAACTGGCCTCGTTTTAATATTTGGTTTGCAAGTTCAAATAGGACATTTTGAGTTTTATTTTGGCTTTGGAGAGCTCAGTGACTCCTAAAACTTGTGGCATCTAGGGCCTGAAATGTTTCTTTGCTAATGTCTTTTAAGACTAATGCCTGGAAATGTCTGTAACTCCCTGATAAGTTTGAAGGGAAATGAAGGTATTTAAAAAAAAAAAGGAAAGCAGTGTCCTTTACTTGTGTAATGCAGAAGTGTCAATTAAAAAATGGCAGCTTCTGGAATGAGAATGACATTGCCAAGAATTTTTATAACTTACTGTATTAGTGAGGGCTCAGAAAGCATTTGTCTTAAAAAGATGAGCTGTACATGAAAGCTTTCTGGGAAACGTGAGGCTTTTACATTATATTAAATACCTTTTAGAAGGGATGAGTGCCTCGAAATGTTTGTCCTCTCAGTGCTTAAAAGGCTCAGCATGTCCCATAAGCTGCTGTGTTTTATGTTATTTGTGTATGTGCATCCCTCTCTCTGCTCTTCCTGAAATTGTCTATTTGTGTCCATAAATCTCTGCTGCACTTGTGCTCTAATGAACAAAAAACTTCATGCAGTGCTCCATGAGCTGGAAAATCCTCTTTTTAGTCAATTATCTTAGCAACTGCTTTATGTGGTTTTTGTTTCTTTATTAGTTACAGAAATGCATTTGGAATGGCTTGAAAATAAAATATTAATCCGTTTTCTTTTAAAACCTGTAGCCCTCCAGTCTGGTGCAGCCCAGCATTCATTAAAAATAATTTGGATATAAATGGGATTGCACCAGCATTCAGCTCAGAGCACTAATTACAAGTAAAAGCTTTGGTTACACTCGGTATTGGAGCAGTTGTTAAAAACAGACCAGTGCCAATCACCAGCATTAGCAGGGATGTTATTAAAGTACATTAAAGTTTATTTCAAGGAAGTTCTGGCTCAGGGTAAGACCCAGATGTGGAAACAGCAATGGAAAGGCTGAACTTGAAATATTCAGAAGGAAGAGCAGGGAAAAAAAGCCTAACATTTGACAGGACTTTTTCAGGAGTGTTTGTTAAAAATGGGGCAAAAGGGACAAAACTTTCTTGGGAGGACTATGGGTTTGTAGGATTTTTTCTATATATATTTTTATGTGTGTGTATTTTAATTTTTTTTTTCCTCTGTATGTTTAGAATTTTGCTTGAATAGCAGAGAATGTTTGTCATCCAGCACATTAAGAGGCAAGGAACAGAAATAATCCAGGTTTTTGTGTGTGTATGTGCACACAGACCCAACACTGCACCATCCAAAGCAGCTTATTGACACAGCTGGAAAAAGCCAATAAATAGTTTAAATTTTGTGCCTATTTAGCAAAAAACCGGAGTCACTCACTGGAAATACTTCATAAAAATGTGGGAATAGAGGCTGTCACTCCCATCAGTGCTTCCAGACTTGTTCCAGCACGCCTTAATGCACATTTTTCTTACTTAAAGTTATTTTCTTGAATTCAAAACTGAGCCTCTTTCCCCTGTTTATCACCATTCCAGCCCAGGCAAATCTTCATCCTGAATTTTGGTGTTGATGGTCGTTATTTTGGCCAGTAGCAGGGTGGCATTCCCGAAAGAATCCACTGCAAGGGATCTTTGGAGGAGCCTTTCTTGTTTCATCCTGGGGGATAAAAGTTCACAGTGGAGGTGATGCTGAGCCTGAACTGAGTTCGGTGCTGGATTTTCACAGGGAAGTAAAATCTGTGTAAATAAGCACTGATTGCCCCTCTGACAGGCAGCAAACCCCAAATCTGTATCCATTCAGGATGCCAGGCTTTCTGTAAGCTGTTTTTCTGAATAATCCGGTTTATGTGTTTATGAACCTATAAATACATTTTTATAAATCTCGATGACATTTGGATATTTTATTAACCACAATAAATGCCAGGGAAAATTGAATTAAGAAAGCTTGTAATGTGCTTTACTACCAGTTTTCAAATTCTGCTGAGCTGTAAATGGTCCTGCTTTAAATCAAGGAGAAATCTGTTTGAGGACTGCAGGAATAATTCCTGTTCTTTGTTGCCGGAGGCCCTGACCTTTAGGTTGATGGGGGGTTTTTAACAGCTTCACCTCTGTCTTAGTCTCTCTGGTTCTGGAGTAATTTGATTTGTCTGCCTAGAGCAGCATCCCAGGAGAATGGAAGCCTTTAGGGGATGGTACAAAGAATCTCGTGGAGCTTGGAGGGTGTGGGACAAAGCTGGAACAGCCATGATCTCACAAACACCTTGCAAAACACACGTTTTCCCTTGTATTTGTCCCGTTCCTTCAGCCACAATCTCAAAACAGGTATTAATTGTCCCCAAAATGTGGGGTGGAAACAATACCTGATGCCAAAAGTTGAGTTTCTTCCAGGTGAGAACCTTCCTTTTCACTTGCAGAATAAAGTTCATCATTTGAGCACTTTGCAGTGGGTGCAGCAGCCCAGACTTTTCTGGGAGAAGTTTTTCTGCTTTGCTCTGTGCTTGCTGAAGATGCTGCTCCAGAAGTTCATCCTTTCCTGTTTATCCTCCTTTTTCACATCTCCTGCCCAACTCTGAGTTTGTTTAGGTGACCCCCATGCTCTTGGCTGCCTGGGGTGATGTTCCCTTCCTTAAGTGTACGGTTTTTCTCCCCAAATATTTCTACATGAGAAAAGCAAAGCTGGACTTACCACAGTGTGGCTTTTTTTGTGAACCCAATTTATTTTTTCTCAGTTAACAAAGTACTATAACCTCATTATTTCAGAAAGCCACTTCATTTTTAGGGTAGCTAATCCAGTGCCTGAGTTGAAGTTAAAAGTTGATGGAGCTTCTTCGGGTGGGAAGATACTGATTTAACTAATTCTGGATTAACTTCTGGTTCCATGAACACTCCTTGGGCTTAATTACGTGGCTAAACCACCTTTTTCCTCGGGGTTAGGCTGGTGGATTTGATGAGCTCTGTGAAGCTGAGAGCAGAATCTTAGTTGTGTGTTCTAAAGGTGTTCCCCAGTGGTTCAGGGGTGGTTTTCTGGTGTTCCTGATGGTTCCAGGTGCAGCTGGAGGATGGTCAGGGTCTGGGTACCACTGAGGGACCAGATCAGCTCGACAGGAAGAGGAATAAGGAGTGTCCAGGTGAATTCATGATGTGGGGCCAAAAATGTGGAGTGGAAAGTGCTTTAAGAGATTATTCATGAAAAATCCACTTTTTTTCTTTTTTGCCCAGATCCCAGGGCACAACAGGAGCCTCAGCAGTGACTGGGGCACCACTGATGCCTGAGGTTTTAACTTTTCCATTTTTCAAATCCTGCACTGCCTGGTGTGTGACTCTGAAGTTTCCTGTGGCCTGTCAGCTGCTGTTCTCTCATGCTGGTCAGACACAACAAACCTCTCTTGGTTTCCACATCAAGGACACCAGGCCTCAAAATGTGTAAAATGCAAAACTTCTGGAGGGGGGCAAACTTGGTGTAATTCCATCATGAACTGCGGTTATAAATGGAGAATTAACCCTGATATGCAAATGAATCAAACTTATAAAAATGTGAAGACCCCGTGACCCAGGGTCCCTCAGGGTGCACCTTTGCAGGCCCTTCAGTAAATACTCACCTTTATTCCCTTATTCTTGTCATGCCTCTGTTTTTAGGTGGGTGCCCCAGGCGTCACCACAAGCAGCAGCTCCGTTGCTGCAAACCCGAACGAGCCCATGGATCTAAAAGTATTCATAAATACAAACTGCAGGCAATTAAGCAGGCAGGGAGGGTGGCAGAGGCAAGGGCTCAGAATAAAAATATCTGTCTTCATTTATTTGTATGTTTGTCTTCATCTCTGAAGTACAGAAAGGCCACACCATTTGTCTGTATTGACTTAAAGGTCTCATCTGAGGGGGCACTGACCACCTCATTCACTTATAAATCCTCCTTTTTCTGTTATTTCCCATGCATGGGAGAGAAATGATGCATTTAGCAGCAAGATCAGTGGCACTGAACACTCTGGGAGGAGAGGGAAGTGTTCAAGGCTCCACCGGATTGTTTTGTTCTTTGGGAAGAGTGCGAATAGAGTTTATTTGCATGAAATAATTTCCCTGCTATTTATTGAGCTGCAAGATGGGACAAGGGGTGGGAATAACTTCTTGCTTTTTATTACAGCAGAATTTAACTCTTGCAGGGGTGGCCCTGGCAACTGGGAAAATAGGAGATGGTGAAGCCAAGGCAGGATTTGACCCATGAAATGTCCTGTGACGTTTTGATGTGCGTGCAGAGAAATCTGCTGGAGAGGGGGTTGGGTTTGGAGATCAGCTTGGGATAAAGACCTTCCTTAGAATGCCCAGAGCTCCAAATAGTGGTGCCTTTCTCTAGGGAATCTTCTTCACTTTTTAGAACGTTTGCATGGAAAAAACCAGAAAATGCAAGGTCTCCTTCAAGCCATTCCATAAAGGCACTGCAGCTACAGGCCACTTTTGCTTGTTTGAGCAACCTGGGTTATTTTCTTAAAGACCTGAACAAAGAAGGATGACAGCAAACAGCCTGGCTGTGTGTTCTGTGTGTTTTATTTCTGGGTGAGGAGGAGGCTGGCTGGAGACAGACACATCTGTCATCTTGGTTCTGGTGAGCACACATGAACTTCTTAGCCTAAAATGTGGTTTATCTTGTCTTATTTTATGAGTCTTCTCAGAAGTGTTGTAGGTGTGAGGAGCTTATTTTGGTTTAAGCACTTCTGCTCCTCCGCAGAGCAGTTCAGCAAAGAAATCACCTTCATTCCTGGCAGAACGTGGCACGTCCATCATTCAGGATTGCTGTGAGTAATGTCCTCTATGATTTAAAATGCTTTTATGGGCACATTTATCTCCAGGAAAGAGCAGCCATTGACCACTTGCATACTGCACTGCCCCAGAAACCCAACAACAGCTGAATGTTCTCATCAGACTCTGTTTTATTGGCTTGGTTTTGTTTTCTTGTGTCTTTTTTTTTTTTTTTTTTTAAATAGAGAAATGACTGGCAGGACCTCCCTAGCATTTCCCATTCCTTTTGTGTTTCTCCTGCCTCTGGTTCTGGTAATGCTCACCAGCCTCACTTTGCTGAGCAGCAGCATCTCTTTGGAGCATTTTCATGTTCCAGGATTTATTCAGAGGGAAAATTGAGCAGAGATAGAAGTTTGCTTTATGGATGCACGTGCTAGTCTTGAAATGAGATTGCTCTGGGGATCTTTAAAGAGTCCTTTTGGCTCTGAACCAGATACCCCTTGTGGGAGGAATCCCAGCACCTGATTTGGATGGAGCCATGAAGGAGGGAGATCCTCTAAATGCTGCTGCAGGCCAGTGTTCAGCACCATGGTATTTTCAATAGAAGATTTAAAGGGCTTAAGGAAAAAAAAAATCAGCTCCAATTGAAGGTCAGAACAACTGAAATGGAAGTACTTTGAGTGTGATAATCTCAGCTGGTATTTTATGAACTGTAGCTTTGTATCCCCGGGTCACTGTTTTCTATCATTGATCACTGTAATCCAAAATCATTTCCCTCCTGTAAAATGTGCTGCCTGTGAGATTCCCTTCTGTAAAATATGAGAGCAGGGGAGGGATGCAGGAGCATCCCCACCTCTCTGGGAGGGCAGAGTTCCCTCCCTACCTGTGCCCAGGTGTCCACACTGCACCGCCCCCCCATGCACACCAGCTGAGCTCACAAAATGCTTCATCCCCCCATCAGATACTTTCAAGACTTGAAAACAAAAATGCTTCTGGGCTAATCCAAAACACTTTGGTCGGAAATAATTGCTTTCCTGGTAGTTTTTGTAATGTTCATCATGCTCTTATTCTATCTTCTTTCTTACTCCCCCGGCCTATAATTATGTTTTGAAACAGAAAATTTGTACCAAGACGAGCACAAGTGTACAGCTGTTCCTTTAGTCCTGGAATCTGTGGAGCACCATTTATTGAGCTGCACCCTCATTAGCAGAGCTGCTGGGCCCAGTGCAGACTGGCAGAGCTTCCATTCCATTGCCTTGTTTGGAGCAGTGAAAGCAGCAGGAAATGGGGACAGATTCCAGCAGCCACTTAAGGTTTGCAGAAATTATTGACTGAAGCACAGGAGATCTGTGAATGTTTACAGCTGACTTGGCTTGATTTCCTCTGCGTGCAGTGCCTGGATCCCTCTTTGTAAATCACTTGGTGGGTAATGGGGTGCCCAGAGAAGCTATGGCTGCTCTGGAAGTGTCCCAGGCCAGGTTGGACAGGGCTTGGAGCAACCTGGGCATAGTGGGAGGTGTCCCTGCCCATGGCAGGGGGTGGGATGGGATGAGCTTTAAGGTCCCTCCCAACCCAGACCATTCTGTGGTTATAAGATAACAAACTGGAAATAACAAGGTGGTGGCTGGTTGGGCTGAAAATACCCACAAAAATGTTGTGTAATTGCTACCACCACCCAAAGGGCTCCATAAAACCCATCCAGACCACGGGAGATGCTGAATGGGCTCCCTGTCCTTGGTGGCACCGGGTTTGCCACCAGACTCCTGGTTTGCAGTGAAGGGGTGCACCAGCAGTGATGTGGGAAGAGCAGAAGGTGGGAAAAGAATTTTCAGGGTGAAACCAAAGAAGCAGCCTCACTTCTAATAACACCAAAGTCTGGAATTCATGGAAGCCAGGAATTTCTCCTACCCTCCCCTCTGTTCCCTCTTGCAGCTTGAAGGAGCCACGAGCAGTGCTTGAAGCCAGAGATAACTCAGGGTTTGGTTAATTCTAAGTTGTCTGTTTTGATTTGAAACACTCTTGCCTTTCTCATCTAAAATCAACTGCTTAATATTACTTTTAATATTCAGTTTGTAGTGACCAGGGTGCTGTGTCTAATGTATAATTAAAGTATTTGAACAGCCTACAGGTAGCTGAGCCATTGTGGTGTGCTAATTAAGTTCCAAATGCTGTTCTGCTTCCTTACCTGGCCAGCTGCCCCTTATTTACAACACAAAAATGAATCTTTTCTTTACGACTGAGAAATCTCATTAGTTAGGGAAAAAGATCTGAGAAATCCTGGCAGAAGAGAGAACCTGGAGAGTTGGTTGTTAGATGAATGTTTGTGGTTGAGTTTGGAGTTGGGATCCTGGCACACCCTGAGCATTTCTGGAGGCACTGTGGGCATGGGGAGGGCTGAGCTCAAGAGGAGTTGTGCTGCTGGCTTGCATGGTTGAAGTCTGGATGGTTTCTCCTCTGTCTGCTGCCTTGAAAAAGTCACCAAAATGGCAAATCCCCGAGGGAATTGGAGCAGCTCTTCCCTCCAAAGATGCTGTGGTTTGACTCTGGCATTTACTTTGCTGATGAAGGACCGGAGTCCACCCAGAAATCTCTGAGTCACCAGGACTTGGGCTCAGTTTGGAGCTGTAGAAATGCAGATGGTTCATTAAAACACCCTGTTTTCCCTGTGGCTGGAGCAGCTGTGCTGCCCAGCCAGGCCTGTGGAAGAGCTCTGGAGCAGGGCTCATCCCACCCATCTTCAGAGGACATCAGAGCTTTCTCCACCTCCTCTGTCAGAGCTCCCAAAAATCACTTGTTTATTTACTGCTTTTTTCTGAAGGACTGATGAAATCACACTTATTGGCAGATTTCACAGGCATGGAGCCTGCAAATAGATTATTACAAGTTTTTATCCCAATGACTAAAATATGAGCTGTTAAAAAACCCCTTTTTATGTTATCTTTAGTATAATGAAGGCTGAAGTTGGAAGTCTCAATGGAGGGAGGCTATTTATAAAGGCATGTAGTGACAGGAGAAGTGGGGAATGGCTTCAAACTGACAGAGCAGCTTTAGATGGGATACTGGGAAGGAATCCTTCCCTGGGAGGGTGGGGAGGCCCTGGCACAGGGTGCCCAGAGCAGCTGGGGCTGCCCCTGGATCCCTGGCAGTGCCCAAGGCCAGGTTGGACACTGGGGCTGGGAGCAGCCTGGGACAGTGGGAGGTGTCCCTGCCATGGCAGGGGTGGGAATGAGATCATCTTTGAGATCCCTTCCAACCCAAACCATCCTTGGATTCTGTGGTCTCCCATTCTGGGATTCTGGATGCCGGGTGTGGGGTATGAGCAGGTATTTTTTTTTTTTTTCATAAACAGCTCATAAAACCCCTTTATGTTTCCATCTCTTGCCTACCCACCAGAGCACACATGGCTTCTGAAGCAGCGGTGGGGCGCGTTCTGCTGAGCCTGGAAGAATTCTGTGACGACTTTAAAATGTTTGAGACATCAATTTGTCCTTTTAATGAAGGCAGAGCAAGATAAATAAGGCATGTATGCAGATGTCAGTGGCACTTAGGCATGTGCATGTCAGCGTTGATGAAGCACTGAACTTCCAGGGCCGGGGCTGGATTAGCGCCCGTCTCGTCAGCGGAGCGAGGGCGCTCGTTTAGCACAGCATCATCAATTTTTGTTAGGGCCAGAGATTTATTTTTTGTTTTTTATTTTTTTGGGTTTGTTTTTTTTTTTTGCCTTCTCAAAGCTGGTTGGGCTGGAGAATTCATCAAAACAGACCTGCCCACAGCCCAAAGAAATTCAAGGCGTGTGTTTGTTCTGTGTGTGGCGCTTGTACTTTGGATGAGGAGACAGGAGGGTTATGTGAGCTGTGCAGGAATGCTTTGGGCTGAGGGGAAAATTGCTTTTTTTTTCTTTTTTTTTTTTAAGTGCATTATAATGAAATGGACTCTTGTTGCATTTGATCACAAAAGCACTTCTTAACATGATACTCAGGAACATCATTTTCTCCTCTTGGGCAGCCATAGTTCACAGTTGCTTTGGCAGCTACATTCTATTTAATCTGTCAATTTTTCTCACACGGTGTAGCTGCTGTGAGAGAAATTGGAGCTGTTATAGTCTGTGCTTTGATACAGTCTGGGAAGCACAAGGTGGGAGACAGCAAACCAAACACAGCATGCCAGTAATTCCTTGAAAATCGCTGCTGTTCCAGCACGGTGATTTCCCATCCCGGGGAGCTGTCCCCATTCCTCCTGCAAGGAGATGCCATTGTTTGGATCCTTCTTTTTAATTGGTTTTGGTGCTGTCTATTAAATACACTCTGCAGGGCTCGGAGCTTCTCCCCAGTTTCTTGTTCCTAATGATTCTTCACTCTCTCCCTGGGCTGATTTTGAGCATCTTGGTCTGTGGAAGGTGTCCCTGTCCATGGCAGGGGTGGAACTGGATGGGCTTTAAGGTCTTTTCTGCCCTGAACCATTCTGGGTTTGTCTGTGGTAACAGAAATCAAACTCCTCTGTGTGTACAGCCTCAAATCCAGCTGCCTTCATTGATCTTGGAAATATTCCTGATGCCTGGGTCGAGCCCTTAAAATATTCCTGAGTAACAGCAAATTCTCTGTGGCAAGATCCCAAAGGCATTTCATCAGATTAGAGTATCCTTTAACAGAATATCTATTTCTTGGTCTTTTTCTCCGAAGAAACACCTCAGTGAACCAAAACTGATTCCTCTATGGAAGCGTGGAGTGGCTTCAGCAGGGAATTGTGATGGCCACGCATGGCCTGTGATTTCAGAGAGAAATGTGCTTTTCAGATGGTACTTTGAGGGACTTCCATATATTTTTAAGAACATTCCATGATGGAATAGGTATTAGTTAGTGGTTTGTATTTTAGGAAACACTCAGTTGCTTTGTAGAACAAGGAATAAACTTGCTTTACCTTAACCACTATTCAGTATTATTTTTCTTATGTTTCCAAATCTAAATAAAAGTGACTTTTTCAATAATTCAGTAAAAATGCAGTAAAACCAAGGCAGCAGCAAGCAGTAAATCCTGGGCATTTATTCAGTGTACATTTCACAGAACTGGTGCCAAATTCAGCATCTCTGGTGGAGCCTGATGCAATTTCCCTAAAGTTAATGGAATTACCCAGGTCAGGATCTCGCTTCTGCTCTCTCTCTGTGACCTCTTGCTTGCCTTTGCTCTGAAACTTCCCCACTGCTGTTTTCAGATGACTTCACATGTCTGAAACTGGTGTGGATCCAGGGATTTTTTGGGTCTTGCTGCTGACCTTCACAGTGCACTTCTGTTGGTGTCCCTAAGTTTGGTGGTACACTAATTTTATGCAAATTCTATTTTTAATTTGCAGTATTATTGTCTGCTAGTATCCTACTCTTCCTGCAGCACCTACTGGCTTAAATTACACCAGAGCAATTGCCAGTGGGAATCCAGCTCTGCTCACACCACAGTGTTTTCAAATTATCAGTGCTGCTGCTCACAGCAAATGCAGAAATTGGCCCTTAATTGGCCCTTTTTGTAGGCTATTCTGGGTATATTTTTATTAAAAAGGCACTAAACCTCCTCACTGACTAGATAAGAGCATGATCTACGTACTTGTCCTGCATGAATGGGAGGCTTCCCCCAGCTAAAGTATTACATGGACACAGAGAAGGGTCAGAATAACTGTGAAGGCTTTACAGAGCCAGCCAGGTCAGAGATTTTGCCTGTTTAAGTTGCAGCATATTTTTGCCGTGTGAATCAGTCTTTAATTACATATTTTCTTGTCCCTTTGGATATTCCTCCTGTGCAGGCTCTGGTTGTGTTCATGTTCCTGCAAAGGTCACTCCAGCTGGGTTTGGGGTTTGAGACCTTGCATTGCTTTGTTCTGCTGCTGTCTCATCCCAACATGCTTTATTTGTACTGAGTTGAGAGTGGGGAGAGCAGAGAGCGGAAAAAAATGTGCTGAGGTCAGAGGGAAGGGTGAGGCTGAAGGCTGGGCAGGGATGAGATCCTGGTGGGTCTCACCATGGCTCACCTCCCATCCCCTCTGTGCTGACATGCCTGAGGAGCAGGGATGCTGTTCCTGGGCAGGGCAGCTCCTCTGGGAGCTCCAGTGGCTGTCAGGAGAAGCAGGGGAGCACAGGGGAAATCAGACTTTCTGTTCTGATCTCACGAGCGTGCATCAGACTCAGATTATTTCAGCTTGGGGTGTGGAGCTGGGGAGGGCTCTGGTGAGGAGGAAGGGGCAGAGCGAGCACAGCAGCAAATGCAGTGTCTGAGTGAGGCTGCTCTGATGCCTCCTTTACCCTGAGGAGATGCAGAGGGCTCTGCTGCTCTCTTTCTTTCCCTGGGTGGTCATAGGAGGATGGCACCAGGGACTGCCTGATCTGCTGGGACCGAGCAGCCTGAGGTTTCCATGGACCTCTGCTGGAAGTGGAGCTCTGGTCCTTGGCTTTGCAGAGCGTGGATTAAAGGGAACGTTGGGAGATGAGCTGCAGCTGTTGGAAGGGAAGTTTGAAGGTCCCCATATGGAAATTCTGTGGTCCCAGTGTGACATGTAATCCTTCCACTCTGGCATGCATTAAATTATCATTGGGCACGGATTGATCCTGGCTGCTGGGGGTTTAATGCTGGCATTTATGGAGTCCTTTATGCTGTTTATGCCATAATGTCCCCAGATCCTCACGGATTCCTCCATGGAATGCTGCTCACCAGCTCCTGGCAACATGGGAGCTTTTTGTGCATTCTCACCTCTAACACAGTATTGAGGCCTCAATATTCAGGAAATATTGTCTATTCTTCTTCTCTTTAGCCCCTTTTCTAAAGGAGACAAGTGATAGCACAGGGCTGCAGGATAAAGGAACTGGTCCTGATGAAATGAGTTTTGATTTGTAATTCCCTGATAATGATCTCATGAACAGCTGATATACTTCTGGTGTAATATCCATAATGAAAGCTCCAAGAAAGAACTCATTTGATGCATATCCAGGCAGCCCAGTTACAATGCTTCAGGTCCCAGGATGATCTAAATAAATAAATAAATAAATACATAAACCCCAAGATGAATCTATTAACTGAAATGAATTCAGCACAGAAGGAGTTGCTGCACATCCTGGGCCTGCTCACTCTGTTACAGCTGTGACACAGCTTCCCAGATGGCACAATTATCTTCCTAAAATATTGTGGAAAACTTCCATTTGTCATTCGGATTAGTGCAGCGAGCTTTCCCTAAACACAGGCAGAGAGCTCTGCCTCTCTGTGTTCTCCATGGCAGTAATTAGCAATAATTCACTTGGAATCAGAAAAACACTTTACAGGAGCAGGGAACAAGCCAACTTCTTCCATTCCCACTTCTGAAATCGCTGTCCTGCGTGGCTCTGTCTCAAATCTTTCACATCAAACCAGGCCTTTACATGATTTTCTTTTCCTGATGAGTATTTTATGTTCTCCTGATTGGACTGTTGTGGATTTCAGATGGTGGGCCTGTTTTCAACGTGCACTAGGCTGCAATATTTACAGTAAGCTAGGATGATAAAATCAGGCTGTTTATTCTTTTATCAATCAGGAAGCTGTAGTAGATGATATACCTTCAGTAGAGCCAGCATCAGGGTCCTTTCGTATGTTATTTATGAATTTATAGCAATGTCTGGTCATACCTGAAGTATGAATGACGTTCCAGTCCTAAAACATAAAAGGAGAAAAAAAAAGTAGAAGTGTTGAAAGTAAAGGTGTAGGATTAAAGAAAGATTCCTCTTAGGAAAAGAAAAAAAAATCCATTTATTTATTGTTTTACCAAATCTCTTTGATTTTTTGGGGTTTTTTAAATTTTTTTTTGGGGGGGGATGGTGTTGTTATTTTTGGTTGGTTGGTTTTTTGTGGTGTTGTTATTGTTCGGGAGTTTTTTTGGGGTTTTTTTAGGACTTAATCTGTGCAAGCCTAAATTTGAGGAAAGAAAAGAAATCTATAATAATGGAGCATTGAATGATAATCTGGCCAATAATCCTCAGGAGAAATTTGGGGTTTACTTCAATTTGCTTGTTACCTGTTGAAAAAATCAAGCTGTTTGTTACATGATTATTGTTGCTTGATTATCACATCCCCAGTTAAACCATCTCCATAATTTAATCGAGAAGTAATGCCTTAACCAGCAGTGACGTGACACAAAAGTGTGGGAGAAAATACAATGTGAATTTAGGGACTCTTTATTTAGAGAGATTCTGCTGGTGAATGGAGCCTGGTTTGCTCTTCATCTGTATTTTTAGGAAAAGAAACCTCTGTTTCCCTGCAGCTATGGAAGGGATGTCTGGAAGATGGGTTTACTACTGGAGGAAGTAAACACAAATAAAACAAAGCACTTGTAGGTAAAAGCAAAGCCACTTTAGTCCCACCAAGTGAGTGAACGGATCTCTGGGAAGGGAATGACCTCCTCCAGGAGAAGAGGAGAGAGGGCAGAGCTCTGCAGGGAAATTCCTGCCTCTGGAGCACCCAGAGACAGGAGCCAAGTGCTTTCAAGTACTGAGGAGAGGAGATTATGAAGCAGAAGCCTCTTGTCCAGATAGACACACTTGACATTTTGCTGTGTAAAATAGAGCTGGTAGGACAAAATAGCACCGACTGTGTCGAAGTTATCCAGTCCTTAAATTTGATTTTGAGTCTGGCAAGGAACTGAGGGCACTGAATTAGGTCATTTTCTGTCTGTGGTGAGCCTGGAATCAGGAGCAGGGAGAAAAGGCCTGAGTGAACACCTCGAGCTGTGCTTGAATGTCTGGGTTTGGAAGTTCTTTGGCAGCATTTTTCATTTAGAAAAATAAATTCATCAACCTGAAATTACTTCCCATCCTCCCCCACCAAACATTTTGGTTTTCATTGGGAAAAATATCTTTGAAGGGTAGCAAAGAATGGCTGGAGCTGGTAAAGACCCCTGGAGACTTCCAGCCCACCCCTGCTCAGAGCTGGGGCAGCCAGAGCAGGTTGGCCAGGGCTGTGTCCAGTTGGGATTTGAGCATCCCCAAGGATGGAGAAGCCCCAGTCTCTCAGGGCAGCCTGTTCCAGTGTTGTCCCAGCCTTGGGCAGGCTCTTTGCTGGTCTTGATCTGGTGTTTCCTTGTGCTTCTGGTACTGGGGAGCCCAGGCTGGGCATGGGGGATGAGAAACACCCTCTGTGCAAAGGTTTTTGGGTTAGTCAAAAGCAAACTCTGCAGGAATGTGGCTTGAAGCATCTGAGGGTTCTGGAACAGATGACCTTCACTCGCTGGCAGGAAGTTTCCTGGAGGAGAAGGTTGTCCCAAAGCAGACTGGGTTTATTTTTGGAGCCCAGGGTGTGTTGGCAGGAGCTGAGTTCCTTTCAGAACTGATCATTGACAGGAAAACCATTCTGCATCCAGACTTATTTATATCCTTTTTGTAGGAGGGTCGAGAAATTCCACCCTTGCACAGACCTCTGGGTCAAATATGGTGATAGAATTTGAGAGGACTTTATTTTTCCTTACCCACGAGGCCACCCTGTATTCCTGTCATTCTTTTCTTGGTGGATTTTTTTTTTTTTTGGATGATCTGATACAACTTCATTCTCCCTGGAAGTGGTTCTATCTCAGTCAGTCAGTGGAGCTCCTGGGAGGAGGAGGTTAAATGCTGTGTAAGCTCATTTCTCTGTGTCCTGGGCAGTTTTACCTTGGGGGGGGGTCACCTCAGGACCTCGTGTCGTGAACTGACCCCACTGCAGCTGCCACACGCAGTTCTCAGCTGCCAATTCCACGTTCAGGAACAATAAATCCAGGTTTTCATCCTCGTAATGAGTTTCCTGCAGCAGAGTGAAAACTCCACGGGTTCTGTTATCAGCAGATAATCATATTCTGGCAGCGGTCCTTATCTCGTGTGATAAATGTCCTGAGGATGTGATTATCTCCTGATACCTCTCCAGCTTTGTTGTTTCCTCCCGGTGCAGGCAGCATTTGCAGTCCCTGAGGTTGATTTTATCCTGGCAGTGAAGGAATAAAAGTGACAATTTATTTGCTGGTGTCAGGCAGCTGCAGTTAAACCCCAAACACCTTAAACCAGGTGTTGGAGAGAAGTGAATGTGTTTAAAAGCCTTCTCCTTCAGCTTGGATTTCAACAGCTTGGATTTCTGGAAGCAAACAGGCTTTTTTAATGTCCAAATAATCTCTCCTTCCCCTTGGAAACTCAGGTTGGTCCTTTTAAACCTTTGTGACACCACTGGATTTCCTGAAGGTGCCTGGAATTTGAGGTGACAGTACAACCTTAGAAGTTGTGTACTTGGGTAATTAATTGCATTTCCAGGTTATCTTTGAGAAAGTTTAGGTCTCACTGAGCAGGTTGTGACTAATGACAGCCTGTTAATTACTCTATGATGAGCTTTTTTGGTTTTTAAGGTCAAAGAATTAAGATCAGCTTAAGGGTGGAAGCAAAAGCACAAAAATGCAGTGGTCAGCAGTGTGGAAATTTGGGGATATGCTGGAGAAAAGTTATTTTTAGAGAAAAAGGTAGGAAAAAAGTTGTGAAATTTGTGCAGCAATTGGTGGTGACAGTAAATGAAATGCAATATACATTCAAGCATAGACACATATACAGAAACAGAGTAGCCCTGATGTGTTGAGGCAATAAATTATTTGAATAGCCATAAATATGCTAATGCTGCAGAGGAGTGTGTGGAGTGTCAATGTGTTCATTTTTAGCAGGGTCAGAGAGGTTTTAGTGCAGGAAGTTTAGATTTGGGACATTCTTATCTCTCTGCTTTGTATCAATATAAAATGTGCAGAGGCAACATGAGGTTTAACCTGCAGCATGTATGAGATTTGAACAATTGAAGCATCTGAAATGATGAAATTTCAGTCACTTTAAAAGACTTTCTTTGAAGGAGAAAAGTGCAGCAGTCGTTCCATTTTCCTCCCAACACTGAAGAGAATTTTTACTCATTCCTTAAGAAGCATCCTGGGCATGACTTCATCATTTCCCCCAAAATAATGACCTTTTAAATGTTACCTTCTTTGCTCTCAACATGAGGTTTGATGTCCAGACTGGGGACATAAAGCTGTAGCCCGAGTTTTTGTCACATTATCTGGAAAACAGAGGTTAACTCTTCTCTCCAACATTTCTCTGGTTAACTCTTCTCTCCAACACTTTTTTTTTTTTGTCTTCTCAGCCCTTTTTGCTGAGGCAGCATATTCCCTGCTGATCTCTGATAAGCACCTGGCCCTCTGATAAGCACCTGGCCCCTGCCTTGAAGGTCCCCACAGGTGGGATTTGTCCTGCATGGGACCTTGCCTGGTTATGGGGTAGGAAAAGTCACCCTGTTCCCTTCTGGGACCTTCCCCAGGGGTGGGAATTGTTGCTTGGAAAACCCCGTATCCCAAATAATGTTATTGTGCTGCAGGAGGGGGAGGCAGGTTTATGGGATGTAGCAGGCAAAGCCACCCACGTGTTGTTTGGAAAGGAGCTCCTGGGCTGGTGTTGGGAGGTGTAGAAGTAAAGCACAACCAGGAAAAGTGGCCTAAAACAAGGAAAAGGGAATTTTAGCTCAAAGGTCCTCCACAGTGGAAGCCTAATGACAAAAATAGTGATAATCTGTGGGATTGTGACCAGAAAGACCAAAGTCACCGGGCTTTGTCATCCCTAAAAGAAGGTCCTGCATTAGTTAATGAGCCAGGGTGGCAGAGGGAGGGATGATCTGTGGAGACAACACATCCCCAGGACCAGCTCAGACCCATCTTCCTTTCAGTCAAAGCCACAGCTTTGGGAGTGAGATCAGATTCTGTGCACATATGAAACAGGAGGAGAGAGTGCTGTGAAATCTACCCAGGTACTCGGTGTGTGGGAAAATAAAAAAATAAAAAAGAAATCAATAGTTAGAGATGTCTCTCCTTTGGCAGACAGGGGTTCTTATTACCAGAGATGCCGTGGATCAGATGTCAGCTGGGGCAGCGAGGGGGATGAAGGAGATGCTCTGCTGTCAGAGGAGGCCTTGTGCTTTTAAGCTTCAATTCTATTATTGATTACAACATCTCTGTAATAAATCAGGTACAAGTTTGCATTTAATTTTCAAAGCCTGCAGATTCCGTTTGTTCTACAACTTCTGAGTGACATAAATCTTTTAATGAATGTTGAAAGAATTGTTTTTTGGGTAGTAACCACTCATTCATAATTGTCCAAGGAATTCACTTGTGTTTAGAATGTATCATGGTTTGGATTAATGGAAATTTCTCAGTTGTCAACAATTTTTTTCCTCCCTGGTTTTCTATTTTTTTTTTTTCTTTTTTAACCAAGACATAGAAAAACTGATTCAGAGTTTTATTAAGTGCTTATTTGTCATAATGGACACCTTATCCTGGTTCGTTTTATAGACTGGGGGGATTTACAGAACAGTCAGCCTGGATTTCCAAACTGTTTGTTGAGAAGACTTCTCTACTTGCATCTGATAGAAGAAAAAATTCCTGATTTTCTTCCTCTCCCAACGTGCATCATGATGAATTAGGACTGTATCCATCTGTGCACTTTGGTTGGAGATACCAAGTGATCAAAAGCAATGTGTCCTTCCCTGGTCCTCTTCCCACAGAACTCTGGAGGGAAACAAAAACTTCCTGGGTAGTAAATTCTTGCAGGATACGCCCATCCCATGGATCTTGTGGGGTGGGTGACCTGGTGTTGGGATCCAGGGAGTTCAGCTGTGATGTGGAGAGGGAGCAGTGACTGTTCCAGTAGGAGAAGACCCAATTCCAGTGGTGTATGTAGGGAAAGAAGCTCCCAGCCACCCTCACTTCTGCTCAGAGCTGCCGTGGTGAAGTGGGAGCACGTTGGGAACAAAGCTCAGTGTTTAAATGAGATGTGCCTAAACATCCTGAGGGAGCTCTGATTGCTCTTCCAATTATTCCTTCCTCTGAAAAGGACTTGTTACTTTTCATAACTGAAAAAAAAAAAAAAAAGATGTTTTAATTTTTTCACTTCTTCTTTTCTTCATCAGTTTTATCCTTTCTTTGCTGGAGCAGGAGGTACCACGAGAGCCTTCCAAAATATCTTGCAACGGATAAACAATGGATCTGGAGCTTTAGATTCCCTTTTCTCATGGAGCTGCTTGGCCCATGCGAAGTTAAATGTCCATCCTCTTTAATTAAGGCCATCCCTGCCTGGCAGTGGCTGCTTCAGCTGCACCTTGTTTGTCACTGAGTGTCACGCTTGGGCAGCGCCCGATGATGTGAGAGCAGAGCCTCCTTAATGAACGCCACTTAACGGGGTGAAGCAGTTTGGGCTAGGCATGATTAAGTTTGTGATCAAGAGCTTGACTAAGAATTTGATAGTTGATGTTGATTAAGAATATTGGATGGTAATTAATGCATAACTCCTGTTTTTGACGTGTCTGGAGAATCAAAACAGCTGAGAGCAGCGCTGGGAATCGGTGGCACTGCCAGCTCACGTGGAGCTTTCAGCAATTTATCCCACTCCTAAATTGCTTGTGGACAGCAGCAGGAGGGGGCTCCTTTGGTTGTGTCCATCTCTGTTAATTACCACAGGGACCAGAAATCCCAGAGGGGTGAGGCGGCTCAAATGTCTCCAGGATCCAATTTATTTCTTAAACAAATATTATAATGCAACACTTCAGCAACCTCTCCTCTCTGTAATTTCTAGGACTGGCAGAGCAAAAGTTTGGATCACAAGGTGTCTCTTGTCGCTTCCAGCTGGCACTTGAGGTCTGCAGTGTAATTAAACTTGAGTTCCTTCAGGGTCTTCCTTCAATTTTAGAGAGAGAGGACCTTGCTCCATATCCCTGGAAATGGGTGAAAAACAGCCCTTGGAGTTCAGAGGGTTGGGATAAGGCATCTTTTGAGGTTTATTTTTGTTCAATCTTTTTAATTTAAAACCTATCTTGCTCTTATTTTGACCTCAGAAGAAAAGGAGTAACAGGATGAGACCTGCAGCAATATTGAACAGGCTTCAAGTGGCTGTTTGCCTAAAAGAGTGTAGGTTTAAAATAGTATAAACTAAGTATTATTTGAAAAAGAAGCAGACTTCCATTGTAAGAGAAATTGTGGCAGTCCAAATTCTTGTTTTTCAGCTAAATGAAACCGAATCTGAAATTACTCTTAACAGAGTTCTCCACATGGCTGCAGAACCTTCATATTTTTTCCTTCAGATAAATTAAAAATACAAAGCCTTATTATGTGTTGCACTAAAGAGGAATGAAAACAGTATTTTATGCAAATGTAAAGCTGACATAATTGAAGGGAAATAACTACAGACATTAATTTTACTCTGTTTTAATTTCACAGAAATCACACTTCTCAAAACCATACGTTTTGAAACAATGAACCTCTTCTATCAAATTAAAAATGAACAGCTTTTACATAGCACTAAGTCACTTGATTTGGCTCCAACACAAGGGTTCATAGCTGAAGAGAGGAGAAAACAACATTTTTGAAGTCAGAAGCTGGTAGGGATTTTTATGGAGGGGAGAATGAATCTGTAGCTGGGTTTTTATGGAGAAGGGAATGAATCTGTAGAGCTGTGTTAAAGCTCCCTGTGGGCACAGTGCCTGCTGGCTTAGTCCATATCCAAGGAGCAGTTTGTTGAGGTGAGGTGGGGGCAAATGATCCCAAATCTCCTCTAAAATAATACTGGAATGATGTAATCACTGGATTGTGGAATGGTCTAGTTTGGAAGGGACCTTAAAGACCATATTGTTCCACCCCCATGGGTGAGGACACCTTCCACTAGGCCAGGTAATGGGATCATCCATGATGTTTGTACCGAGGAGGATGGTGATGGGAAGCTCCATTCCCTGTACCCACTCATTCCTAGCTGGATATCAGGAGGACTGGGAGATGGGTGCTTGGAGAGCTCGCCCTCTCACCGGGGAGCCCAAATCTGCCACCTCCATCTGCAGCAGGGAAATGATGGAGAGGAAGAGAGATGAGCAGTGAGAGGTGAAAATGAAGCTGTGGCCTGGCTGCTCCCGTGGGGCAGGGATGTGGAGTTGTTTTATTCCCAGTTATTCTGCTCTTCCAAGGCACAGCCCAGCTCTCCTGGCACGCAGCCCCCCAGTGCCCTGCCCTGGCTCTGTGGTGCTGCCTTCCCCCTGCTGCTGTCTGGGGGATGCCACGGCAGCGTGAGAATCGATGTGGCATCCTGAATGTATAAAGAGTGGTTGAGACACATCCAAAGATAATTTTCCCGAGACTGCTCTGAGGCTGACTTTGGCTCTTGGCACTGAAGATGTCCCCAGCATGACTCCTGTCGTGCTGGGCTTAGCGTGACTCATGTGGAAAGGCAGGGGGGATGTTTGACAAGGGCCTGGAGTGACAGGACACATGGAGTGGCTTCCCACTGCCAGAGGGCAGGGATGGATGGGATATTGGGATGGAATCCTTCCCTGGGAGAGTGGCGAGGGGATGGAATTCCCAGAGCAGCTGGGGTTACCCCTGGATCCCTGGTAGTGCCCAAGGCCAGGCTGGACACTGGGGCTGGGAGCAGCCTGGGACAGTGGAAAGTGTCCCTGCCCATGGCAGGGGTGGCACTGGGTGGACTTTAAGGTCCCTCCCAACCCAAATCGTTCTGTGAGGAATCTTTGTTTAGTCCCAGATAAGGTAAAAATCAAAGTGCCCTTGAATTCTCCAGTGGTGAGGGTTAAGTCCCCCTGGACCTTTGATACTGCAGAGGAAATCTCTTTTTATCTTAAAACTTTGTGTCTCTAATTCTGTATTTTTCCTCTGGATGGTAGGGACTGGAAAACCACCATATATAAAATATCTAAAATGTTAAAGCAGTGCTAGCACCTCACAAGGGCAGCCCTGATGCTGATGGACCGTATGATCCCTGCCCTGATTTTGTCACATTTGTCTATAACCACTTTACATATGGAGCCTTTGAAAGAAGATGAGGACTAAAAGCATTGTGCAACTTGATTGAGGAGCAGTTCAGCTTTCTGAGGCTTTCATATATTCCTGACTACTCTGAAACATCAAGTGTTGGAAGTACAAGATTGGAGCTTTTGTGGCCTCATCAACAGCTGTGTATTCCCCCTCGCCTTATTTTCCTCTCTCCCTTTAGACGTATGAATTAGTTTTCCCCTTCAGCAGATTGTTTTCTCTTTATCTTTCCTACTTAGATACTGTAAAAAGTAATTAAGATAATCTTATCAAAGGAACATGAAACAGAAATTTAACTGATTAAATTTCAGACCAATTAGTCATACAGAAGCCTTTGTGCAGACCTTCTGTGGATTTTGCACTGCTTGTACTTTCCACTTCCTATTTTACAACGGCATCAAGTTAGGAAATTGC
Organism: Rhipidura dahli; assembly: GCA_013399225.1. NCBI lineage: Eukaryota > Metazoa > Chordata > Aves > Passeriformes > Rhipiduridae > Rhipidura > Rhipidura dahli. The sequence continues at coordinate 1,412,921 of VXAC01001781.1, forward strand.
ATTCCATGGAGATGGTAATTAACTTTGGTAATTAAAAAACCACCTTCATAGCAGATAACCAGGCAGCTTCAGGTCAATGACAATTTTTGATGCGACACATTTAATCTTATGGAAGATTGAAACGTAAGAAATTACAGGCGCAATTTGTTGGGGTGGGAAACGGGGTTGTTGTGTCTCTTCATTATTAAATACCCTAAAACTTCACCAAGGTGGTGGAACAGGGGAAATGGGGGGGTTGAATTTCTGCCCAGGATTTAATATGAAAAATATAGAGGATATTGTATTTTAGTTTGCCAAAAGGAGGCTCAGGGGGGACCTTGTGGCTCTGCATAGCTCCCTGACAGGAGGGGGCAGCCGGGGGGGTCGGGCTCTGCTCCCAGGGAACAGGGACAGG